>JAPDDM010000038.1:0-242005 GCA_027474115.1 Schizopygopsis malacanthus
ACCTGAATTCACAGAGATAAAAGTTTTAACAGTTTTTTTCCTGAGATGTGGTAAGGTGGGGGGGGGGGTGTTGGGGTGTTGTGTTGTGTTCAGAGAGGGGCTGTGTGAGTGAGTTCAGGGCTCTCACAGCCTGGGGGAAAAAGCTGTTGACAGTCTGGCGGAGCGGGCTCTGATACTCCGTACCGTCTACCTGAGGTAGGAGCTGGAAGAGACTGTGGGAGGGGTGGTGGGGTCCCTCCACGATACTTCTTGCTTTGCTGGAGCATCGTGTAAGGAAAATGTCCAGGATGGAGGGGAAAGAGGGGCACCAATGATTTTTGCAGCGGTGTTCACTGTCCGCTGGAGGGTCTTGCGGTCTGCTGCACAGCAGTTTCCGTACCAGACAGTGATGCAGCTGGTCAGCACTAGGGGTCGACCGATTATCGGCCTGGCCGATTATCGCGCCGATATTAAGCATTTTACCGATTATCGATATCGGCCATTTTCAAAACATATTTGCCGATATTTTTTTTTTTCATTATTTTTTTTTTTATTTTTTTTTATAATGCAAACAAACATACTATTTACAGATGACAAATATATTTGTGACTAAATAATACAGGTGAAATTATTTATTTTTTAAATGCACTATTTGGCTCGATGCAGCCTGTCTGAGCTCAACACTCTGTGAGAGTGAGGCGATCTCTCAATCTCTGAAAGCAATCTCCGCCCACCGCTCATCTGATATGTAGAGAGTCACGAGTCCGACCAATCAACGCGGAAAACTGAAGGCAGTCTCACACCGAAAGCACATGCTAACTGGAGCTGCCTCAGTGATCACGCATCAGTTGTCTCTCAAAGGTAAGGCAGCAGCAGACGTTGCTGAAATTGCAATAAATCACAATCCACTATGATGTCCGCGAAGCGGAAAATGCGGGCGGAATCGCGGAATGCAGTCATATAATGGAATTTACCGTATAACGCGGAATGTGTCGAAGTTTGGATGAATTAATCAAAAGTAGGTCAGTACACTTAAATCGACTCGCGCTATGGACTAGTATCTATAAATATTAAGCTGCAAAAACACTTTAAATATGAATCCTGCATGTTCTGCATCTCCGTTAATGAATGACACAGACGTGCGGTTTCGTTTACTGCACACATACATGAAGAGCGTGTGAAGCTCGCGGTGTTTTCAACATAAATGAGGACATAAATACACTAACAACATCCCCAGAACTGCTCCGAGACTCACTTCATGAGCATTTGACCGTTTCATTTGAGTAAAACGATCGTCATATCATATATACATAGGCTACAGAAACCTAAAAGGTCTTCATGGCAACCTGTCAAAAATAAGTTCGGTTTAGCCGAATATATTACTGTATACGTAATACAACTACAACAATTATTACAACTTTTGTTGAGAATAATAACACAATACGCTATTTCTTCCATGTTTTAATTTTAATAGTAAACTTGTTTGTTTGCCAAAAATAAAGTCTAACTCTCATTTGATTAAAAGATAAATTAAATTAATGTTTTATGCCTTCATTTGCACTGTACTGTAAATTAAAATCAACGGAAATGTTGTTGTTATTAACAGTTTTCAGAATTAAAGACATGTTTAAAAGCATTTAAAGAACGTTTTTTGTCAGAGCTCTTGTTATAAATAATTTTGGCATTAATTTTCATTTTTACACCAGACACGTATATCGGTTCAAAATATCGGTTATCGGTCTACTTGATCTGTAATAATCGGTATCGGTATCGGCCCTGAAAAACACATATCGGTCGACCCCTAGTCAGCACGCTCTCAATGGTACCCCTGTAGAAGGTGGTGAGGATGGGTGGAGGGAGGCTTGCTCTTTTCAGCCGGGGGAGAAAGTGTAGGCGCTGTTGTGCCTTCTTGGAGATAGACTTGGTGTTGGTAGTCCAGGTGAGGTCCTCTGTGATGTGCACCCCCAGGAATTTAGTGCTGCTGACTCTCTCCACAGTCGAGGTGTCGATGGTCAGTGGGGGGTGGTCAACAGAGTTTCTCCTGAAGTCCATCACAACCTCCTTTGTCTTCTCCACATTGAGGGACAGGTTGTTAGCGCCACACCATTCAGCCAGCTGTGCCACTTCCTCTCTGTAGTGCGTTTCATCGTTGTTGCTGATGAGACCTACCACTGATGTGTCATCGGCAAACTTGATGATGTGGTTGGAGCTGAACTTGGCAGTGCAGTCGTGGGTCAGCAGCGTGAAGAGCAGCGGGCTGAGCACACAGCCCTGTGGGGCCCCTGTGCTCAGTGTGGTAGTGCTCGAGGTGTTGTGGCCGACCCGAACTGACTGAGGTCTTCCGGTTAAAAAGTCCAGGATCCAATTGCAGAGGGAGTTGTTGAGGCCCAGCAGGCTTAATTTATTGATGAGCTGTTGTGGGATTATTGTGTTGAATGCTGAGCTGAAGTCGATGAACAGCATTCTAACATATGAGTCTTTATTTTCTAGGTGGGTAAGAGCCAGGTGGAGGGTGGAGGAAATTGCATCATCATTGCATCATCCGTAGAGCGGTTTGGGCGGTATGCAAACTGGAGCGGATCGAGTGTGTTGGGGATGCTGGTTTTGATGTTGTGCATGACTAGCCTCTCAAAGCACTTCATTATGATTGGAGTCAGTGCTATGGGACGGTAGTCATTTAGACAGGACACAGGTGATTTTTTTGGTACAGGTATGATTGTCGTGGATTTGAGACATGTGGGGATGACTGCCTGGCTCAGCGAGGTGTTGAAGATATCTGTTAGGACATCTGTCAGCTGTTCAGCACAGTCTTTCAGTACGCGGCCAGCTATATTGTCAGGACCCGCAGCCTTGCGTGGGTTAATCCTAGATAGGGTCTTCCTTACGTCGGCTGGAGACAGACAGAGTGCCTGGTCGTTGGGAGGTGTGGGCAGTTTTTGTGCAGATGTGTTGTTCTGCATTTCAAACCGTGAATAAAAGTGGTTGAGTGCATCTGGGAGGGATGCACTGACGTCACAGTGTCAGAAACTCCACAAACCTTCTGTATTTGAAATAATCTTTTCTGTAGTTCAACATTCCTGCAGCCTGTTCAGAAATGTACACAATCTTTCCTGTGATCAGGGACACTGCAACAGCAGAAATATCCTTTGGACACAAAAACACCACTTTTTAGACATTGATTTTAGAGTATGTTCCTCTGTCACATAATGAGCTCAGGAAGTGTGCTGTATCCAATTGACCATATGCACGGAACGCTATTTAGAACTTCTGGATAAAGATAAACCAGCTCGTAATCTTCCGGGGAAGCTCAGTTTGTTTATATATGCTATATATATTGCATTGCATTGCAAGTTTCATTTTATTAAAGAACTTTAATCCCAGGAAAGTACCCAGACACGTATAACTGTACATTTAAATGCTGACAAATAAACACTATCGTAACCGTTTGGGTAGTTAGGCTAATCTCTTAAACAACATTTATTGATTTAGATTTATCATATTCTCGATAATCAATATCTTATTATTATAGCCATAAACTATTTTTTTTTAATCTCATACATTTTTAAAGCCTTTAGCCTATTATTTCTCAACTATTAACATTATTAAATGTTCACTTTTAATTCATGAAGACGACATGAAGAAATGTGACAAAAACGTATCTCTGCGAATAATAAATACTTTTTAAGATGAAAATTAATGTATCGTTAATTAATGCAGTAAGATGGAAGCAGAGGACCAATCATTGACTGCAGCTGACATTTCAACTCCGTATTTTTTCACGTATTTTTATTTATTAGAAAATACATATTATAACAAATTTTTATAACGGTTTGGGGTGTGTGGTTGAGATGAAAGAATGGATGTCTGTGTTTCACTCCGTCTAGAATCGCGTTTCCGCGGCTCCGTATGCTTTCAACTCGTTTTTTTTTCTCGAGCAAGAGACTATACGATATTCACGTTACATGATTTGACTGATTTTTACTTAGAGAGGGTTGACAGCGCACCCAGAGGCATCATGTCCATTGAAAGGGAGGGTTTTGAGCAAAGCGGAATTGATGCAGCTTTTAAAAGACAAAAATAGCCGATTAATATTTTCTATATTTAATACAATCGCAACCGGTGTAATTAGAGCGTTCAGTGCGTCATGTCATCAGCTGCTAAATTAAAATCAGCGTTCGCTGGCTGGCGCTGAGCCAGAGACAAATGCGCTTTTAAGCTTTAAGCCCTCTATTTTCATGGAGTTTTCACCCACCATCTTTTCGATGGCATCTGATCTCGTGTTGATCAGTTTCGAGAGAGAGTCAACAATGTCCGAATTGGATGGGAAAACTGCACATTCATCTTTAAGGAGAGCTTTTTTAGATGCAGGAGGCTTGCATGGTGTCGCTGGATATGAGGGAAATTCCTCTTCTGAAAGCATCAGAGACAACTGACCGACTGGGTTAGCGTAGTCATGACAGCTAGACATGAGGGGGTTCGTCGAACCTGTTGCAATGGCCTGTTTGGCAGCCTTCATCGTCCTCTTTTTTTCCTGTGTAGACATATGGATAATAAAATATGGCTTACAGATCACATTCAGACTCTGCTCAGAATGTAATTACGGTCTTATCATCGATATTAATATTGATTAATTTGGTTGTTAGGTCGCCATCTTGGAAAAACCATCCGGAAGTCTGTATGGTGTTGTAAAACTGTAGAACACACTCAAGTCAAGTCAAGTCAAGTTGAGCTTTATTGTTATTCCACTACATGTGTGGACATATAGTGGGACGAGATGTCGTGCCTCACAGGACCACGGTGCTGCATAAATACAAATATACAACACGAAGTAAAACAGTATAAACCTATACACAAACTAACCTACTGTCAGCTTTGACTATACATATGCTATATATAAAAGTGGTTACCTATACATAAACTAAAAAACAAGAAACAAAAAATACAAACTGTACAACTGTGCAGATGACTTCAAATACTGTACATGTGCAAAAGAGAGACATTCAAGCAGCTGGCTGGGGAACAGTGTAAGGTGATTTGTGGTGCATGAGCCAGTAAACATACATACAGTGAGTACGGAAAGTATTCAGACCCCCTTAAATTTTTCACTCTTTGTTATATTGCAGCCATTTGCTAAAATCATTTAAGTTCATTTTTTTCCTCATTAATGTACACACAGCACCCCATATTGACAGAAAAACACAGAATTGTTGACATTTTTGCAGATTTATTAAAAAAGAAAAACTGAAATATCACATGGTCCTAAGTATTCAGACCCTTTGCTGTGACACTCATATATTTAACTCAGGTGCTGTCCATTTCTTCTGATCATCCTTGAGATGGTTCTACACCTTCATTTGAGTCCAGCTGTGTTTGATTATACTGATTGGACTTGATTAGGAAAGCCACACACCTGTCTATATAAGACCTTACAGCTCACAGTGCATGTCAGAGCAAATGAGAATCATGAGGTCAAATGAACTGCCTGAAGAGCTCAGAAACAGAATTGTGGCAAGGCACAGATCTGGCCAAGGTTACAAAAATAAAATCTGCTGCACTTAAGGTTCCTAAGAGCACAGTAGCCTCCATAATCCTTAAATGGAAGACGTTTGGGACGACCAGAACCCTTCCTAGAGCTGGCCATCCAGCCAAACTGAGCTATCGGGGGAGAAGAGCCTTGGTGAGAGAGGTAAAGAAGAACCCAAAGATCACTGTGGCTGAGCTCCAGAGATGCATTCGGGAGATGGGAGAAAGTTGTAGAAAGTCAACCATCACTGCAGCCCTCCACCAGTCGGGGCTTTATGGCAGAGTGGCCCGACGGAAGCCTCTCCTCAGTGCAAGACACATGAAAAAACACCTGAAGGACTCCAAGATGGTGACAAATAAGATTCTCTGGTCTGATGAGACCAAGATAGAACTTTTTGGCCTAAATTCTAAGCGGTATGTGTGGAGAAAACCAGGCACTGCTCATCACCTGTCCAATACAGTCCCAACAGTGAAGCATGGTGGTGGCAGCATCATGCTGTGGGGGTGTTTTTCAGCTGCAGGGACAGGACGACTGGTTGCAATCGAGGGAAAGATGAATGCGGCCAAGTACAGGGATATCCTGGACAAAAACCTTCTCCAGAGTGCTCAGGACCTCAGACTGGGCCGAAGGTTTACCTTCCAACAAGACAATATGACCCTAAGCACACAGCTAAAATAACGAAGGAGTGGCTTTACAACAACTCCGTGACTGTTCTTGAATGGCCCAGCCAGAGCCCTGACTTAAACCCAATTGAGCATCTCTGGAGAGACCTAAAAATGGCTGTCCACCAACGTTTACCATCCAACCTGACAGAACTGGAGAGGATCTGCAAGGAGGAATGGCAGAGGATCCCCAAATCCAGGTGTGAAAAACTTGTTGCATCTTTCCCAAAAAGACTCATGGCTGTATTAAATCAAAAGGGTGCTTCTACTAAATACTGAGCAAAGGGTCTGAATACTTAGGACCATGTGATATTTCAGTTTTTCTTTTTTAATAAATCTGCAAAAATGTCAACAATTCTGTGTTTTTCTGTCAATGTGGTGTGCTGTGTGTACATTAATGAGGAAAAAAAATGAACTTAAATGATTTTAGCAAATGGCTGCAATATAACAAAGAGTGAAAAATTGAAGGGGGTCTGAATAATTTCCGTACCCACTGTACATTACAGTCATATATTACAGTCAGTCTTTTGTGGGATTATGGACACACAATGGTGTGTGAAAGTGTCTAGTGCATGCAGAGGAGAGTGTGTTGCTACAGGTAGCTTGTGCAGGCCCGCTCACCTGAATTCCACAGAGATAAAAGTTTAACAGTTTTTTCCTGAGATGTGGTAAGGTGGGGGGGGGTGTTGTTTGTGGTTTCAGAGAGGGGCTGTGTGATGTGAGTTCAGGGCTCTCACAGCCTGGGGGAAAAAGCTGTTGAGCAGTCTGGCGGAGCGGGCTCTGATACTCCGGTACCGTCTACCTGAGGGTAGGAGCTGGAAGAGACTGTGGGAGGGGTGGGTGGGGTCCTCCACGATACTTCTTGCTTTGCTGGAGCATCGTGTAAGGAAAATGTCCAGGATGGAGGGGAGAGGGGCACCAATGATTTTTGCAGCGGTGTTCACTGTCCGCTGGAGGGTCTTGCGGTCTGCTGCACAGCAGTTTCCGTACCAGACAGTGATGCAGCTGGTCAGCACGCTCTCAATGGTACCCCTGTAGAAGGTGGTGAGGATGGGTGGAGGGAGGCTTGCTCTTTTCAGCCGGGGGAGAAAGTGTAGGCGCTGTTGTGCCTTCTTGGAGATAGACTTGGTGTTGGTAGTCCAGGTGAGGTCCTCTGTGATGTGCACCCCCAGGAATTTAGTGCTGCTGACTCTCTCCACAGTCGAGGTGTCGATGGTCAGTGGGGGGTGGTCAACAGAGTTTCTCCTGAAGTCCATCACAACCTCCTTTGTCTTCTCCACATTGAGGGACAGGTTGTTAGCGCCACACCATTCAGCCAGCTGTGCCACTTCCTCTCTGTAGTGCGTTTCATCGTTGTTGCTGATGAGACCTACCACTGATGTGTCATCGGCAAACTTGATGATGTGGTTGGAGCTGAACTTGGCAGTGCAGTCGTGGGTCAGCAGCGTGAAGAGCAGCGGGCTGAGCACACAGCCCTGTGGGGCCCCTGTGCTCAGTGTGGTAGTGCTCGAGGTGTTGTGGCCGACCCGAACTGACTGAGGTCTTCCGGTTAAAAAGTCCAGGATCCAATTGCAGAGGGAGTTGTTGAGGCCCAGCAGGCTTAATTTATTGATGAGCTGTTGTGGGATTATTGTGTTGAATGCTGAGCTGAAGTCGATGAACAGCATTCTAACATATGAGTCTTTATTTTCTAGGTGGGTAAGAGCCAGGTGGAGGGTGGAGGAAATTGCATCATCATTGCATCATCCGTAGAGCGGTTTGGGCGGTATGCAAACTGGAGCGGATCGAGTGTGTTGGGGATGCTGGTTTTGATGTTGTGCATGACTAGCCTCTCAAAGCACTTCATTATGATTGGAGTCAGTGCTATGGGACGGTAGTCATTTAGACAGGACACAGGTGATTTTTTTGGTACAGGTATGATTGTCGTGGATTTGAGACATGTGGGGATGACTGCCTGGCTCAGCGAGGTGTTGAAGATATCTGTTAGGACATCTGTCAGCTGTTCAGCACAGTCTTTCAGTACGCGGCCAGCTATATTGTCAGGACCCGCAGCCTTGCGTGGGTTAATCCTAGATAGGGTCTTCCTTACGTCGGCTGGAGACAGACAGAGTGCCTGGTCGTTGGGAGGTGTGGGCAGTTTTTGTGCAGATGTGTTGTTCTGCATTTCAAACCGTGAATAAAAGTGGTTGAGTGCATCTGGGAGGGATGCACTGACGTCACAGTGTCAGAAACTCCACAAACCTTCTGTATTTGAAATAATCTTTTCTGTAGTTCAACATTCCTGCAGCCTGTTCAGAAATGTACACAATCTTTCCTGTGATCAGGGACACTGCAACTGCAGAAATATCCTTTGGACACAAAAACACCACTTTTTAGACATTGATTTTAGAGTATGTTCCTCTGTCACATAATGAGCTCAGGAAGTGTGCTGTATCCAATTGACCATATGCACGGAACGCTATTTAGAACTTCTGGATAAAGATAAACCAGCTCGTAATCTTCCGGGGAAGCTCAGTTTGTTTATATATGCTATATATATTGCATTGCATTGCAAGTTTCATTTTATTAAAGAACTTTAATCCCAGGAAAGTACCCAGACACATATAACTGTACATTTAAATGCTGACAAATAAACACTATCGTAACCGTTTGGGTAGTTAGGCTAATCTCTTAAACAACATTTATTGATTTAGATTTATCGTATTCTCGATAATCAATATCTTATTATTATAGCCATAAACTATTTTTTTTTAATCTCATACATTTTTAAAGCCTTTAGCCTATTATTTCTCAACTATTAACATTATTAAATGTTCACTTTTAATTCATGAAGACGACATGAAGAAATGTGACAAAAACGTATCTCTGCGAATAATAAATACTTTTTAAGATGAAAATTTATGTATCGTTAATTAATGCAGTAAGATGGAAGCAGAGGACCAATCATTGACTGCAGCTGACATTTCAACTCCGTATTTTTTTCACGTATTTTTATTTATTAGAAAATACATATTATAACAAATTTTTATAACGGTTTGGGGTGTGTGGTAGAGATGAAAGAATGGATGTCTGTGTTTCACTCCGTCTAGAATCGCGTTTCCGCGGCTCCGTATGCTTTCAACTCGTTTTTTTTTCTCGAGCAAGAGACTATACGATATTCACGTTACATGATTTGACTGATTTTTACTTAGAGAGGGTTGACAGCGCACCCAGAGGCATCATGTCCATTGAAAGGGAGGGTTTTGAGCAAAGCGGAATTGATGCAGCTTTTAAAAGACAAAAATAGCCGATTAATATTTTCTATATTTAATACAATCGCAACCGGTGTAATTAGAGCGTTCAGTGCGTCATATCATCAGCTGCTAAATTAAAATCAGCGTTCGCTGGCTGGCGCTGAGCCAGAGACAAATGCGCTTTTACAACAACAACAAAAAAAAAACACGTTGCTAAGCTAAGGGGGGCCTTAACAGTTCAGAGGGGGTGCTAAAAAACGATTTAAATTGAGAGAAAGTAATGAAGGCTTAAACCAGTGGTTCTCAACCCGCGGCCCGTCACAAATCCCAATGCGGCCCACCATGCTGAACATAATTTTAAAATTACATTCAGTTTTACAATTCATTTTAGTTTTTACATCAATTTAAAAATGTACTAAACAAATATAAGCTATAATGTTTTTTTATGTAAAATTTAGTTTTTCATATATTATTTGCATACCTATTTAGGCTACTCACCTAATTAATGTTATGCATTTAACGAACACATAGAAGCAAGCACTTAGGCAGAATTAAATTCAAATAGTCATCAGTTCTGTAAAATTGAGCATCAGAATGGACACATTTGTTAAGGGAGAAAACGAAATGTGGAAAATACCAGCGAAGGAACGCATTGAAACAAGAATAGTCACAGCATCAGCGGTGAAGAGAGTGCTGGACTTTCGGTTTGCCTTTATCGGAAAAGAGGACTTTGGACCACTGAGCAACAGTCCAGTTATTTTTCTCCTTAGCCCAGGAAGGATGCTTCTGACGATGTTTCTGTTTCAGAAGTGGCTTGGTAGCCCTTTTCCTGAAGATGTCTGAGCGTGGTCACTCTTGATGCACTGATACCAGCTTCAGTTCACTCCTTGTGAAGCTCTCCCAAGGGTTTGAATCAGCTTTGCTTGGGAATATTCTCAAGCTTGTGGTCATCCCTGATGCTTGTGTACATTTTCCTACCCAATTTCTTCCAGTCAACTTTGCATTTAATATGCTTTGATACAGCACTCCTTGAACAGCCACCCCTTTCAGTAACGATCCTCTATGACTTACCCTCTTTGTGGAGGGTGTCAATGAGTGTCTTCTGGACCATTGCCAAGTCAGCAGTGTTCCCCATTATTGTGGTTTCAAAGAACAAAAGATACCAATCATTTATACTGTATGGATGGTCATTTGGTGAAACTCAAATGTAAATATTCTAATATTTTGCGATACTGAATTTTTGACTTTCATTAGCTGTAACCTCTTATCATCAAAATTAAAAAATAAACTTTTGTTTTACTTTACATGTAATGAATCTAAAATATATGAAAGTTTCTCTTTGTGAACTTCTTCACCATATTCAAATTTTTTGAGATGCACCTGTATGTTCAAAATATGAGCAAGAATGCAATTTTCCCAGAACATTCAAACGATTGCAACTGTAACATTTATTTTATATAACAGTTAATCAAAAAAGGTAATATTAAGTTAACATTTTTAATGTAGCCTACATTTTAAACACAATATTGTCATTATATTTTACAACAAAATAATAATAGCTCTGCCAACGAAAACAGTGACTGAACTGGTGTGTGTCTCCAAGTAACAACGATGTTTCATTAGTGAAAGAATCTGCAGCTTTAAACGATTTGGAGAGTCAGTAATTAATAACCCATTTATAACTACTAATTTGCTTCATTACTGAATGAATGAATGACGTGATGCTTTTCTTATTAAGGCAGTACCTACTTGCAATTTTAGTTTTAAATCTACAAGTTTCACTTCGTTTTTCCATCACTTATTGCTTTATTTATTATATTAATAATACACTCAATGGCATGTTAAGAATATGACATAAAACATGATATGCAATTAATAAGGCTAGAAAAATGTTGCCTCCCTAAAGTAAAAAAAATGCTCCTGTAAATAAATTTTAGGGGGAAATACGGTCCCTTAATGGAAAAGATGTGACTGCGGTCTAAGTGGGGGCATATAAGAATGTTAAATGCCCCAGGGGGTATGCCACTGTAAAAAGTTTGAGAACCACTGCTCTTGTAGATGTATGGGTAAATCTTATATACATTTATGCATTTAGCAGACGCTTTTATCCAAAGCGACTTAGTGTATTCAGGCAATACATTTTTTTTTATCAGTATGTGTGTTCCCTGGGATTTGAACCCACAACCTTTTGCGCTGCTAACACAATGCTCTACCACTGAACCACAGGAAACATGGCTTATAATAATACTGTATGTGTAACAGCTTAAGTTAATTCGGTTTTCTTATAGAGTTTCCAAAGGCTTAATTGTGTTTTAACTGTTTTATCAGGCTGTTTTTTATTTTTTATTTAATTATCAAACACACACATACACCCGCAGCAGTGGGCAGCCATTTTTGCCGCGGCACCCGTGGAGCAGTTGGGAGTTCAGTGCCTTGCTCAAGGGTCTCACCTCATTGGTGGGTATTAAAGGTGGAAGAGAGCGCTGGTTATTTACTCCCCTAAACTACAATCCCTGCCAACGATCGAGACTTTTTGCTTATAAGACCGACTCTCTAACCATTAGCCCTCAACTGCCCCATATTTTGCCTTTATCAGTTCTAATTTTATGTCACTAAATATTTATAGATGTAACACTTTATTTTAAGGTGTCCTTGTTACACATGCTACACGTACTTACTATTATAATAACAATGGACCTTTTTCACATTTCCGGGTTTCTCAGCAGCGGGAGTCGTCATAGTTGGGTTAACTTGAAGAGCAGTGAATGGGAGAGTACGACAAATATTGTTTTGCATTCCCATTTGCTTAAATAGCTAAATAAAAACTCTACGACAGTGTTTTCATGACTTTCAATAAAAGGAAAAAAATTGTGAAAGACTGATTCTGATAACGGCAGTCAGAAGTCTGTTTCAAATTTACCGTCCCTCCCATAGACGCTGCATTAGAAATACCCTCGCATTGGCGTTAACAATTTTTTAGTAATTTGATGCAAAAGTAATATAATACAAAAGAATAGGGTTATAAATGTACATAGATAAAAAAAATTACAAATATGAAAAACTTTTGAGGATTTACGATGCTGATGACCATTAAAAGCATCATTATTGTCTTGTGAAAAGGGTCCATTAATTATGCAAAATTACATGCAAGTAACCCTAAGGCAAACCCTAATCCTAACCATATAGTAAGTGCATGTAGTTAATCAACATTACCCAGTACTTAAATTAATAATAACACTGTAACAAAGACACCTTAAAATAAAGTGTAACCCAAATATTTTTTTTATACTTTGGATGTTCAGAAAATCTTATGTTTGTCCAACCCGTATTCCGGAAATGTTGGGAACTTTTTTTTTTTTTTGAATAAATTGAAATCACATGATCCAATATTTTATTCACAATAGAACATATATAACATAAATGTTTAAACTGATACATTTTAACATTTATGCACAAAATAAGATCATTTCAAATTTGATGCCTGCTACAGGTCTCAAAATAGTTGGGACAGGGGAAGGTTGCATGGTGTAGCATCTCCTCTTCTTTTCAAAACAGTTTGAAGACGTCTGGGCAACGAGGTTATGAGTTTCTGGAGTTTTGGTGTTGAATTTGGTCCCATTCTTGCCTGACATAGATTTCCAGCTGCTGAAGAGTTTGTTGTCATTTATGAAGTATTTTTCCTTTAATGATGTGCTAAATCTTCTCTATAGATGAAATATCTGGACTGCATGCAGGCCAATTCAGCACCCGGACTCTTCTACGATGAAGCGATGCTGCTGTAATAGCTGCTGTATGTGGTTTTGCATTGTCCTGCTGAAATACACAAGGCCTTCCCTGAAATAGACGTCGTCTGGAGGGGAGCATATGTTGCTCTAAAACCTTTATATAGCTTTCAGCATTCATGGTGCCTTCCAAAACATGCAAGCTGCCCATACCGTATGCACTTATGCACCCCCATACATCAGAGATGCTGGCTTTTGAACTGAACGCTGATAAAACACTAGAATGTCTCCCTCTTTAGCCCGGAGGACACGGAGTCTGTGATTTCCAATAACAATGACAAATTTGGACCCATCTGACCATAGAACACTTTTCCACTTTGAAACAGTCCATTTTAAACAAGCCTTGGCCCACATGAAACAACGGCGCTTCTGGACCATGTTCACATATGGCTTCTTTTTTGCATGATAGAGCTTTAGTTGGCATCTGCAGATGGCACTGCGGATTGTTTTTGCCAACAGCAAAGGTCTTCGGCCTTGTCCCTTACGCACAGAGATTTCTCCAGTTTCTCTGAATCTTTTGATGATGTTATGCACTGTAGATTATGAGATTTGTAAATCCTTTGCAAATTGACGTTGAGCATTGTTTTTAAAGTATTCCACAATCTTTTTATGCAATCTTTCACAGATTGGAGAGCCTCTGTCCATACTTGTGAGAGACTCTGCCAAAGACATCTCTTTTATAGCTAATCATGTTACAAACCTGATGTCAATTAACTTTTATAAATAAATACAATTAGTGGCTAGATGTTCTCCCAGCTCATTCTTTTCAAAATGTCTTGCATTTTCAGCCCTTTTTGCCTCTTTGCCAACTTTTTTGAGACCTGTAGCAGGCATAAAATTTGAAATGAGCTCATTTGGTGGATAAAAGTGTAAAATGTATCAGTTTAAAACATTTGTTATGTTCTCTATGTTCTATTGTGAATAAAATATTGGCTCATGTGATTTGAAAGTCTTTTAGTTCTCGTTTTATTCAAATTTTAAAAACGTCCCAACATTTACGGAATTTGGGTTGTAAATCATTATAGTCTTTAGGGGTTGAATAATTTTGATTGCAGCTGTGTGAGTGTGTATATATATATATATATATATATAGGTTATAGATTTATTGTTATAGATTTATCCGGGATATGGGTTCGGAATATGTAGTGCATCCAATGTGTCTAGGTCTACATAAATATGTTTATTGTGTTTTAACTGATTTTTACAACATGACTTTACTCAAATATATGTAAGAATGGTTTAAGAACTGTTTAAAGGTTGTGTATGTGTGTGCTACTTACAGCATTTTGAGAGCATCAAGTGTGCTTGCACGGCCCTTGCTACGTTTGTCAGGAGGGAGGTGATATTTCAGCTCTTTTAAGGTCTTAAAAAGCTGCTTTTGAGTCTTGGTCTTTGCTGACTGTTCACTACTGCAGAGACAATACAGATCCAAAAATACACTTGGTAACACGTGGTAATCCTATTGTACCTAACTGTATATCTTAAAAGGGGTCAGTGCATGTTTTTCAATGTAAAACATTCTCTAACGTCCTTAATCAACACTCCTTCACTAGTTCAAAAAGAGGAGCTGACTGACTTCTTCATTAAGTGATTCAACAGTATTATAGGTATATAATGCCTGTGGTTGTGTTACCTGCAGCCGCTGATTGATGAAATACTGCCCGGGAGCCAGAAACAAGGTTGCTGACTTTTTGTCCCGTATCCCAGAGGAAGTAAATACTGGAATTTTTCGACCCCACTTCTGGGAGGGGTGGAGGCTCGACACTCAGGACGACAGTGGTCGTCTGCAGAAGGAGGGGAAAGTATCACAGAGCTGCCCTTTGTTCCCTCTGCCTAGCCCCTTTTGGCATTAAGACATGAACACATATTTGGGTTTTAAAAACGTTTTATTTACCTTGATGTGTCAGCGAGTTGGATAGATGAATTATACACACACATGCACACACATTTACACACCTGAACACTACAACTATTGGACATTTAAGTTTTCTTATAAATTGTTGCCTATTACCTGAATCAGCATGCATAGTGGTGGCCATCTTGAACTGAGTAAAAGACCCTATAAGACTTTCGTCAGCCATTTTATACCTTTGCGGTGTTGCATCCTGGGGCGTGGGAGACACCAAGTATGAGTGGAAAGGGGTGGAAAATCTTTTATGAGTTCTTGCATTTGACTTTCTATAATTATTGTTGAATTTAAATTATGGTATATTATGCTATTGATATTGGTGTATTGAAGGAAATGGTGTTATTCAATTTTTAATCCTTTTTATGTGATATTACTTCATATTTTCATGTGATATTGAAGCTCCTGAGAAATGGTTGAACCCATGAGTATACATTTTCACGTAATGAAGCAGTCAGGAGGTCATTGACTGCTGTGCAGTAACTATAGAGGAGTATTCTTATTTAATCATTGTAATCCCTGAACCAAGGTTATTTTTTATTTATTTAATTTCTTTTGTACTTTGAAGTCGATTTTTTATTTCCTTCCTTAAGGGATTTTTCCCAATGGAACTTTTTCATGTTTTTGCACCTGTGAGCACTTTATTGGCTTGGGAAAAATTAAATAAAAAGAAAAATCTGGCATTCAACGTCCTCCATTCATTGTTTGAAGAACTTTAGACGGTGCCCCTAGTTGCACCATGACAATATAAAACTATTTTATTTGGATGAATTTGTCTGTGTTTTATCAGATGCACCAACTGTTATAACATCTCTAGTACTTTCCCTTCAGGAAGCCAAAGCTAAGCCTAAAGCTTCTGGATGCAAAGCAGTTGGGAGTTTTTATTTTTATTTTGACTGCATCAATAATACTTTTGCACGAATTTGGCTATATTTCAACTTCAGTTCTCACTATCTTTTAAGTGATTTCGTCCAGGAATCTTAAAAATAAAATAAAAATATGAAGGGGTTACCAATCCATGTCGCGGCAGAATCGCGTAATTTACCCAGAAACAACAACATCTTAATTTCTGATTGGCTGGTAGGTGGCGTTAAACGTATAACTCGAGACAGTTATGAACTCGGCAGAGAACTTTCCTCTGTATTCCCACGTCTATTAATTGTATATATATAGCGGGACAAGTTATCCCTTCTCAGCGTGAGAAATACAAGGTGAGGCGTGAGAGCGTGTCAACTGGTCGAAATGCGTGTGTCTCACGGTAAATACGTGAGACTTGAAAGCCCGGCATTATAAAAAGACTAAATATAATAGCTTGATATTCTAAGTACACGTGCACTCAATTTCATTGAGTACAGTGATTTTCCCCGTAATTTATTTTAAAATTTCAGCGATCATAAACTACGTGAACAACGCAACTACATTTTAGTTGTCCTGTCTTTCTTACTTAACTATATAACTGCAGTCGTTTTTATGCTACTTTCTTAATTAGACAATTTTATTGATTAGCCTGCTGTGGACGTTATATAAAGAAAAATTATAATTGCTTGCTATTCTAAGTACATGCATTCAGTTTCATTTAATTCAGTCATCCCCCCTCCTTACTTTTAATTTGTATTATTATTATAATTTTTATTCAGTGATCATAGGCTACGCGATCAACGCATCAACATTGTAGTTGTCCTCCTGTCTAACTCATAACTACGGTCATTTAATGCTGCTTTAGTCATAACTTTTTGATGAACCTGTTTTGAAGGTTTGGTAACTTACTGTGCACTGATGCACATTTCGTTAAGACTGGCTTACATTGTTGTAACAGCGCATGGGTCACCCACTGATCCACATACAAGGCTCGCTGTCCCATCTTTGAAAGAATGAAATGCAAACATCCGAGTATGCATTGGATGATTTCCTAACCACTATTTCAAGGAATGTATAATCGCCATATAAACTAGAATGTATAAACTTTAATTAAACAATTTAATAATCAGTTAAAAATAAACTAATACCTGTATGATATTACGCCATACCAACATAGGACTAGTGGTTTGGAAAATGGATGGATGATTCAGCAGCAGGCGTCATCTTCTGGCCAGACTTGGGAGTTTATTCAGCACGAACCTCACAGTGCATTATGGGTATTCTCTCGCCGTTTAGTGTACACTCGTTATTACAGTGCATTATATGGGACTGAATGAGTGCACTCGATAATGTCCACTGTGGCTTTGGACACCATTACAAATGTCTGTAGCCTACTCTAAAAATGCGCCATTATAAAGGGTATAGGGGCAATTTCGAACACAGCCTCTGTCTCTCTTATCGGACACATTTCAGTCCATTGAGCTGAGAACCACTGCTGTATACAGTACAGTACACTGTACACAGTGTATTCAACAATTATTCAAACCTTTTTCATGTTTTGTTGTTATATATTGCTGTCAAGAGTTTAATTTAGGTAAAGCTTCAGAGGATGTAAAGGTATTTTTCACGAGGACATGAACGGTGGACATGACTGATAAAAAAGTGGAGACTTATACAATTGTTCTTTATATATTGATATAAATCTTTTTAATTATACTCACAAAAATGAAATTTCCAATCTCACATGACGAACAAAATATATTTTCACACTTTTGTGCAGGTCTGTGTAAACAAATGTATTAACGGGTCGTTGCACATATAGTAGAGACATTGGTTGGTCTGTTCCTAGAACAGTTCAGTTCACTCAAAAATCACATACTTACCCTTACCCTCATGCGGTCTATAAGTTGATGGGGTCCAAAAGTTTCAAAAAGGACTAGCTGCATAAAAATAATCCTTAATTGCAGTGGTTTAATTGTATTTTGGACCAAACTCTAAAACGGGTTTGAACATTTTTCAATATTTTTTTTATAAATCAAATTGAAATTAAAAATCGAGTTAAATGAAAACAACTTTAATAGTATTTCTATAAAATGGGCAAGACAGAGCAAAGCCTGTATTAAAAGTTTCAGTGAAATCAAAGGTCATCAGTGTAACATACAGCAGCATGAGCGCACACACACTCTCAAAATAGTTTTACAGTTGCACTTTTAAATTTGCATATTGTACTAAGGCATTGAGACGTCTTCTAATATAGCATAAGGAGTAGGGCTAATGGACATTCGAGTATAACCTGTTCTAGTGTAAAATGAAATGTATTTGATAGGCACAAATCTTACTCTCATATACCATAACAGCACAGGAAATGAACGCGTAGTTCTCTGGAATGTTGGTCCTAGAATCTTTGCATTGCTCTTAATAATCTCATTATTTCACAGTACAGACTTTCTTCCCATTCACACATATATTCAGTGTAAAAATAACATTCTCAGTGCATCAATACATCCCTAGTCACACAGCCAAAAAGAGAAGCAGCACTAGAGACAAAATGTTATGTGTAGTAAAAAAACATTGATAATTACTCTGTGCTTTACAATATAGGCATTAATCAGTAATTACTACTGCCTGAGCTGTCAGTAGACAGTGGCTTTCATGCCAGTTAGACCTCCCCTTTTTGGTCCTCTGAGTCTTTTGTGCAGATATTCTGAATAAACAGGTGGTTGAAATTGTGAGTTTTGATTTGCAGGCATATAGTAAGACCATATAAATTTGTGAATTACTCTTAAAATAACAGGTGCCAAAAATGAGCAATTTTTCTGGTCTAAACCATTAAACAACGGATTTGGCTACAATGCTGTGCTTACATATGATGCGGGATTTTTCTTTATGGCTAGCACCAAAGAACAAACTACATGAGCTTTTATAAACAGAGGAGAGGACGGTCCTGCATCTACACAGCATTTGTTCAAAGTGATCCTCATTGAACATCTGTGTGTGAAGCCATCCCATTTTTTTAATTACAGCCATTTCTGCTATATAAAGTAGTACTGTGGTATATAAGAACAGTGCTGTACTATTACAACATTTAAAACTCATCAAATATGTATACATATAACATGGTTCCAGTGTTTTTAAGACTATTCTTCATAATAAAGTAGTCTGGCACATACAGTAAAAAAAAGTTTCTTGTGCAGTGTGGCACATGTGTTTACCTTTTGGTATGATAAGATGCACTTTCTTTAAGCTTGTGCTTTGATTGGTCCATTTTCAAAAGTCTATGAGTCCCAATATGTTAACATGGTTGTACAATAAACATCTTTCTGGATGGCCAAAACTTGCGTTGTTGTGCCTTGCTTTAGGGACTCCCGTTTCTCTCTAGAAGGATGTGAGTAACTCACATTTAGGAAGGAAGGAACTGGAGGAAGAAAAAGCTGAAATTTTCTCTTTTGTTACCTTGTATAAGGCAATTATATCCGATGTCAATCAAGGGTTTTCTATGGTTCTCCTGTGGTCAGAGGCTGATATTCAACAGAATAAAGAAAGCGTAGAAGCTTACAAGTTTTTTGTTTAATCCTGCAGACACCAGACCTTTGAAGAGCACTTAGATCCATGCGATTTGGCCTTCGATTTCATATGATCATAACTTAATAGTGCTTTATGGTAAACCCTGACTTCAGTTTGGAGCCTGATGTTGTGCTTCCCTCGGTTTATGAACGGTGAGCCACAATGTGGGCCATCCAGTTGACTTTGGTGGTCCAACTCTCTCGCAGAGCTTCATCAAACTTCTGCCGGAACTGTTTGAGGGCCTCCTCGTCAGTTTTACCTAATGCCAGAGAGTCCTGGAAGACAAACATACAGCTGGTGTCATTATTTTCTAAACCACCACTTTTAACAGAGCTATGCATCAACTTAAATTGATGTTATAATGGTTTCATTATGTTCTCTGTCCCTTTTTTGCAGGACACCAACTCAAAAACATAAACAAATAGAGACATATAACAGGTATATAAATAAAGGTTCAGATCAATATAGAAGCATATTATATATAGATGACAGGGCAATTAGGCATGAGTTTTTTTGTTTTTTTTACAAAGAAAATTGCTTCTTTGCCTCCACCTCTCTTCTCCACCCCCTTGTCTTTCCACTCTCTTCTCCCTCCCAACCTTCCTGCCAGCAAAGGTGGAGACAGTAAGAGAGATGACGATGATTATAATAACAATGTCTTTAAAGGTGGAGGTGAGAGAAAATGAGAAGAGGAGAAAAATAAATATTTCAATGAATAGATGGTATGGTAATAATATATTTATGATTAACAGAATTTACACACTGAGGAATATTAAGCACTGCAAGGATTTTTTGCACATACACATGCATACAGTATATGAGGCATGAATAAGCTTGCAATGCAGCGCAAGTGAGTGCAAGTTGCTAGTCCCATTTTAAATATCTTGTGTTCTATGTAAGATTTTATACTGGATCTGTTGTATGTTTGTATTAATTATGTTAAATATGTTTCTGCAGAGTAAGTTTCAGAATTTCTGATCTGTGGTGATGAAATGAAAGTGTATAATTTTACTGAATTACTAATGTTTTTGATGTGTTCTAAACATGATGGTTGTGCTATGATCCAATATTTAATTGTTTCTTTGATTTGATTCAACAGAATTTTGATTTGTAAGTAATAGTAATCATAAACTAGTATTGTTCTTTACCCAGTGATGACGCAAATGTGTAATAACTGAGATAGCTAAGATTAGTAAGTAGCGATTTGAAGGGAAGAAGAAACGTCATATTACTTCTGAGAATAAACGTCACTTAATCTGAGAATAAACAAGATTACAATTCCCATTTTCATATTGCACTGGACATGTCTTTACCTTTAAATACTGGATATCTTTGACAGAAGTCAGCTCTGGCAGGCCTGCTGTGAGCATCAGAGCAAAGAGTGTGATGAAGAGATTTCCATTCTTTCTCAGTATCAGATACGCCTCCTCACAGTATTGCCTAAAACTACACACATATACAAAGCACTGTTCAATTAGGATCCTATATCATTAGAAATGACGAAAAATTTAAATGATGTACAACTTGTGCATTAAGAATGAACGAGATAATATGAAACGTTTTTAATATGAAACAGTTTTTCACTAACTTTCCAAATTTCTCTGTGTTGCCTGTTTTCCCCTGTTGAATCACGTGGATGAAGTCATGTGTGAGGATGAAAGGAACACGTTCACGCTTGATCCCAAACTTGGACTTAAAGTTTCCTAGAATATGGCCAAAGTCTATGTGGAAGAGCTGAAACACACACATCACACACACAACACATATAAATAAATAATAAATATCAACATGATAAATATCCTGTTAATCTAAAAATAATTTTATTTAAACTATTTTAATCAACAGAAGACCATGAAAGATTAAGAGTGCCATTTTGAAGCAGCATATATCTTCTAGAAACATTACATTCACGTGGTTTCAAGTATAGAGTGGTTGTCCAACTCACCTGCCCTGTACTGCGAACCATGATGTTGTCACTATGCCGATCACCAATGCCCAAGACATAGGTGGCAACACAATAACCAGCACACGACAGAGTGAACTCCTCAATGGCTTTTTCCAAAGCATCTCTATGTCAACACACCACATCACAAATTAGTTTGGACTCAAACAGCAACTATATTTAATAAGAACATGACTACAGTCACTTCTGATATAACATTTTAGAGTGCCAAGAACTGCTAGCATGCTAGAGCTAGATAAGATTATTTTGCCATATCAAGCTTTGCCATCCAAAATAAACAATCTTTAGTTATACTGAAATTCACAAAAAGAGATGGCAAGCACACGAAGACTGCCAATCAAATAATCAAAAACTGTTCATGTCCAACTCACCCAGAGTTCTTGTCTTTGAGCCAGTTCAGTAGAGCATCTTTATTGAAGGCAGCGGCAGCGGCCATGTTGCTGCTTGTTTTTTGGATGTTCGCAATGGTATCAGCTGATGACACAACCTCAATCAGACCAGAGTGATCTCCTGTCGCCAAGCAACCATAAGGCACAATTCTACAAGACATTTATTAAAAAGATTTGATATATATCATTTGAAAAAATAAACATTGCGTAAAAATCTAAATGTAATTCCACAAATGGACACTTTTCATAAATTTTCCCAAATAATTTTAATCTTGAGAGCCGTAATAGATTTATATCAATTGTGCAGGGGCATTTTTTGCTCCTCTATTTTTAATTTGTGGGGCCATTTTTATTCAGTTTAATAGTATTTTTGCTAATTATTTTCAAACTCTGCACATCATATATGTGTCTTTGTTTCTAATGTCAATAGTAGTGGTGCAACGGATCATCATTGATCCGTTCGGATCAATATCTTCGGTTCGGTACACACGTGATCCGCGGATTGATTTATGAAAAAAAAAAAAGTTGTGCGCACGTTCAGTCCACACACAGCGTGGTCATGGCGAGCGGAGGAACGGAACGGAGCTTGAACGCCCCGCGTCATTTAAATCCCCTGTTTGGGAGCATTTTGGCTTCCCTGTCAAATATAATGATGAAGGAAAGAGGTTAGTGGATAAAACCGTGACGGTGTGTAGGCACTGTGGCACAGGAAAGCCATATGACAATGGAAAAACATCAAACATGGCCACGCATTTGAAGCGACATCACACCGGTGTTTCACTAACAGGAGTGAAAACGAAGGCTGCTCAACAACCGCTTATCACCGCGGCATTTAAGCAGCCCCTTGTTGCACAATCAGACCGGGCTAAAGCCATCACAAACGCTATCGGTGTGTTTATAGGTGCAGACATGATGAGGCCATATTCGGTTGTGCAAAACGAGGGCTTTAAACACATGCTGAAAGTGCTTGAGCCACGTTACGACATCCCGTCGCGCACCCACTTCAGCGAAAAGATTGCGCCAGATCTTTATGAGCAGGAGAAGAAAAAAGTTGTGGATGAACTATCCAGAGCATCCTCTGTTGCGCTCACGACAGACGGGTGGACGTCCAGGGGAACGGAGAGCTATGTGACGATAACCGCTCACTTCATCACAGCAGACTGGGAGATGAGAAGTCCGGTGCTGCAGACACGCCCCCTCTACGAGAGTCACACAGGCACTCATCTTGCGCAGGTACTGACACAAGCAGTGGAGGAATGGAAGATAAAGAGGCCCAGTACTAATATCCCAGTCACAACTGATAATGCCAAAAATCAAATAAATGCAGTGAATGAGGCAGGACTGGGCCCACAGATAGGGTGCTTTGCACATGCAGTGAATTTGGCATCACAGAAGGGAATCTCAGTCAATAGGATGGACCGCCTCCTTGGGAGGATCAGGAAGGTGGTTTCCTACTTCCACCGAAGCACAACAGAAGAAGATATGCCTTGTGCACTTTAAGTTGATTTTATATATTTTAATTTAATAAATTAAAAGTGTTAATAAACAAAAAGACAAAACTTATGTTTATTTGTCTTGTCTTTTTTTTTTTTTTTTTGCTGATCCGAAAAATGATCCGATCCGTGACTCTGATCCGAGAAACGATCCGAACCGTGATTTTTTTGATCCGTTGCACCCCTAGTCAATAGGCATTCAAGTACAGTTAGGATTATAAATCGAATGCAAATACACCTGTAGTAGTGTGCTTCCAAATATAGTTTCAATGATTGAGGACAAAATAGTCTGAATATTAAGTGTGAAGTAATGGAAAAGGGGCATCACAACTCAAAAATATTTTGATTGGCTTGTGACCAAAAACATATTCAATCAAACAATGTTCAAACAAAGTGGAGAGGAAAATGTTGAACATGAGCGTCTCTTCTCAAACGATTTAACATTCTCCTTCTTAACCACATGTATAATTAATTCCCTCAACACTCACACACATACAAACAGAAACATAAGGATCAAAAGAATACACACAGATTCTTACACAGGCACACACACTTTACCTGAGGTCCAGGTTAGCCTCCTTCCACAGCAGATCCATCAACCTTAAGATCTGTAAAGTCAACATGTCCTGCCGCAGGTCTGAGAAAGGCAGATATTCAAAAGTTTATTTAATCTAATCTTGTGACAGTGTTTTATTATCTGAGCCATCTGTATCTCACCATCTCCATTTTTGAAGATGATGCCCACTGTGTCTCCTTCCAACAGCTTGTTGTTGTAAACAATCCACAGAGGTTTCATTTTAGAATCCATGTACTTACAACTCTCCACACTGGCAGAGAAACAGAAAAGTTCTTCTTACTGTTGTATGCAGTATTTTATCTGAAATTACTGCAACAACAATTTAATACACAATAGAACAAGCTAACCGGTCTCATGTCTGAATATGCCTACTATACTATGTGAAGAGCAGTACGTGAAATCAGTAGTATGCCAACATTTAATAGTATTCCGGATTAGTATTAATATTCAACATACAAATGTTTGTCTATATAATCTTCCATCAAATTATAATAACTGACTGGGTCTTTAAAAACACTTTCATTTTCAACTGATGTCACTACACTCAATTATTTCTTATCTATTTCCCCAACCACCTGCCATACAGACAACTTTTTCTAACCAGATTATTATGCAAGTATGAAGGCCTTTGCATATTTACTTTTTTATTAATGTTATTTTAATAATATTTACTTTTGATTCATTTTGAGAATAAACAATTCCTACCAACTAATATAGTTCATTAATCTTATGAAATTCAACTGATGTGCAGTGTACTAGTTTGAAAACACTGTATGCATAAACCACCACACACACACATACACACACACAAATACACAGATCTTACTGTACTCCAGCGAGCAATATGTTGGGGTTGAGAGGTGAATGCAGGTCAGAAAGAGTCTTGATGAATCCCGTCTGTCTAAGGCAGGTCAGCATGGCCTCTTTAAGATGAGCTTGTTTCGTCTTAGTTTTTATTGTGCCCAATTTAATCAGCCCATTTAAAGCTTTCAGCTTATTGAGAGCTTCAACCTTCAAAATAATTACAAAAACACCATAATGTTAAGTTTCACATAAAAACGATCACATAAAAAATGTAATAAAATAACAAGAGAAAAAAAAATCTAATACACTGAGTGGATTAAAAAAAAAATGAGAATGAAGAAATGTGCAAAAACAATTATGCAAACACATTTAATGAACAAATGTATTAATTTCAAAACAATAAGATGTTTTGACGCCTAAACAAAATCACATTGGATGGAAACACTGATTATTCTTGTTTGCATTAATTAAATACACTTGCATGGATTCCCAGCTAGTGTGTCAGTGTTCAAGAAGAAAAGCCTGTAGTTCTTTGAAGGAATGTACACTTTACAATCTAGAACTTAACACCATAAATATTTAGTAGGGGTGTGATGAGACATTTATCCCACGAGATGAGACGAGACACGAGACTGGGTTCAGGAGAACGAGACGAAACAAGATTTGTAGTCTTTTTTTTTTTTTTTAAGATCCTCAATGATGAAATATATAGGGAAAAATTATCTTTCATTCAACTGAAAAACACAAAATGCAAAACATGTAGGTGCATTTTAAAATCAACTTATACTTTATGAAATTACACTTATTTTTTAATGAATTATATTCAGAAGGCTAATAAACAACATGTAAACTAGAGCTGCACAATTCTGGATAAATTGAGAAGCATTTTTTTAATAAATTGGAGATCACGATTTTCTCACAAAATAAACGTAATTTACTAGTGGTTCTGACAAAATGTTCATTGCTTGAGTCTTTTATATATATATATATATATATATTCATTTGAACAAAATAAAATAAAACAAATAAACGAAGGAGTCAATGTCTCACTTCATATAGACATGTTTCACAGTTGGAATCTCCTGAATGAATGATTCAATGTCAAATGCATGTTTTAAACGGGTTGACGCCACATCCTGGCGGAAGATGATAAGCATTACAATACAAGTGTTAAGATACTTTCGTTTTGATCGCTACTGTAGACAATTAGTGTTTATACACAAACTATAAACTTTTTTTCCCAGTACTTCTGTTATTTAAATATCTGTAGGGCTGCAGCTAACGATTATTTTTATTGTCGACTAATCTATCGATTATTTTTTAATTAATCTATTTATTATTTTCTCATCAGTTGATTAATTCTTTAATTAAACTATCAATACATAATAACAGTAAATGCTGCTATTAATCTTATTTTATTCAAATATTTTCTCATAATTAATACATTACAAAAAATAGATAATAATAACAACAACAAAAAAGGAAAGAAAGAAAATAACAATAAAGATAATAACAAGAAAAGAGAGAAAAATAAATAACAATAAATAATTCATAAAAAATTACAATAAAAAATAAGAAAAGCGAGAAAAATCATAATTCATAAAAATAAAGAACGAAAGAAAGAGAATTACAGGGCAGTGATATAATCAATAGAAATGCACATTATGGTGCATACACAGTTCTGTTTGGGACTGACAGCAGTTGCTTATAGGTGAGAGATTTGAAAGGTTTTATTTATTCAGCAAATTAAAACATCTGATTGAATACATATCTGTATATGAATAAACAGCTGAAGTCACAACCGTATTCAGGACATGAGAGCGACAGAATAAAAAATGGCGTCATAACACCGGGAAGTTTCATCACAGCTGACAGCCCGTTTTTAAATTAATGAGCCCAGTCAAGCTTTGTCCTATACATCACACAGTTAAACAACTAACGTGGAGTTTACATGCTTTGTTAGCCAGTGCAGAGAGCCGTTTGGTGCACGCGTCTGAGAGCTCTCGCGATCGCGCGCACGCACATACAAACACACACACACAAACACACACACACAGCACTGACTGCAGCTCCGGTTTAAGATGAACGCAAATCATTTATCCTTCTCCGTCTCTGTCAGTGCATTAAACCAGTCATGATTATATAGGCAACTCGATGTCCCTTGCTGTCCCATTCATTCAGCGCAGCTTTGAATGCGGTTGTGAATTCTGACTATGTAAAGGCGTCAGTTCGGCTATATATATATAAATGCTGTTCTGACGGTCGTATAATAATAGAATCCTCTATGAACTCTCTATGGAGTGAAGTGATGCCATACTAGCCTTTGCCTTCTGCTCTAAAGTCTTGTTTGTGTTAAACATGGCAGAAAGACTTCCCTTAAGTAGGGATAACTGCAGGCTGTTTTTAATGATTAATTGTGCAGCTCTAACGTAAACATTGCAAAATACTTTGCTAGGATATCGTCATGTTCTTGCGAAACCAGTTGGATCTCCTGCCACGGGATCTCGTCACATCCCTAATATTTAGTGATTTTTAGAAGCTAGAAAAGTAAGGAGACCTATAGATGTTTTTATCCAAGGCGAATTAGAGATGAAAATTACAACAAAAAAGTGACTGATCCTAAAAATTCCCATAAAGTGGTAAGCGATAAAAAGTTTAGCCTCTTCCATGTAAAATCAGGTGTGTCCAATCCTGCTCCTGTAGGGCCAACTTGCAGATTTTAGAACCAACCTTAATTAAACTCACCAAAAGGAGCTAATCAGATCTCGTGTCTGAATATGCTAATATGTGAAAAGCAGTATGTGTATTGAGTAGCATTTCCAAATTTACAGTAAATACTTCAAGCGATTCTAAAGTACAACTCCAATACTTCACTATTCCATGAAGCCACAAGAGAGCAGGCTTGAGTGACAAGCAAGCTGCAAAATTCTTCATCAAATCAAGCTCTTAACAGTACACAATTTTTTATGCCTTGAAGGTCTGCAAGATTATCATAAGGCAGTTGTGTTAGAGTAGGCTGCAGCCAAACTCTGCGGGAAGGTGGAAATCTTACTTTTGACATTGCATCAAAGAACAACAACAAAAACATTTATTGGCCAGGTATGCATAACATACAAGGAATTTACTGCCGGTAGGAGGCGTCCCACCCACACACGCACAAAAAAAAAAAACTTACAATATTACAAAGTTACATGTTAGAATTTAGAGTTTTTATAGCTACTTGGAAAAAAAAGCTATTCTGCAATCTGGTAGTTTTTGTTTTAACTAGACTATTGCGCCTTCCAGAAGGTAAAAGTCTGAAAAGATTGAATGCAGGATGTAAAGGATCACAAACAATCATCAGAGCCCGTTTCTTAACCCTTGACAAGTGCAGATCTTGAAGGGAAGGTAGGTCAGTCACAATAACGCGTTCTCCCATTCTCACTACTCTCTGAAACCTAAACTTATTCCTCGGAGTAGCAGAGCTGTACCAAACAGAAGAACACAGGACTGATACAATGTCTGATTCTGATTCAGTCTGCACAAGAAGAGGGGACTCATTCTGTGATCATTTGAGCTGTACTTTTGACTTTATTGTGAAATGTCCAACTGTCATTTTTGGCAAGCTTTGTTTCTTAAGCGCTGTTCCTCTTTGCTAATATGTTTGTCCATGTTTGGCATTTGCTCTTGTTATTTTTGACACTGTTCCCTTTAACATATATACAAAATTGGTGAACAGTAGTTAGCCTCTTTGAACCTCTGTTAGTTGCGTTGCTTTAAAGGTCCCATATTGTACACCTTTCTGGAGTTTAATTTTAGGTTTTGATGTCCTTAAGAATATTTATTTGTGGTATAATACCAACAATCTAAATATATTTGTACTTTTCTCAGAAGCTCTGCGAAAAACAGGTTGATTTTGCACTCTCTAATTAATATTCATGATTGGCCTGTTGTTTTCAGAGTGACGCACGGCTAGGCCAAGCACAGGTAACTAGTTAGGGCCAACGTCACAATTACATTACAGTGCTAAACTGGAAGCAAAACAAAGGGAAAACTGGAGGCGGCCCATTAAAACCAGAGCAGATTCGGCTACATAAGTAGCTTAAAATATCATCTTGTTGTGATGTTAGGTGCCAGAATTGACATAATATAGCCTCAAATTAGAAATTTGATCGCATACCTGCTGCCACTGCCAGACAAAAGACAGACGACAGCTGTGGTTAAACGTGATAAAATGAGCAGACTGGACAGAAACGATCGTGAAACATGATTGCGTTTGCAGCGCACACTTCTTATCAGAAAAGGTTCAATAAAGTATCGTCTTTTGTTGTTATAAGCGCGTGTAAAGATTTCTTGCATCTCACAACTGTGTTGTGTATGAAATAATGTCTGTGTGCATGTGTGTAAAACAACAAACTGACGATTTATATATAAACATTTGTAATTGTATATACAATGTTGTGATTAATTGTGGCTGGAGGATGGATGGGGTGGTGCTCGGGATGGTGACTGAAGGCAGTGACTGAGTAGTTCGGACGTCACATTTTTACGGAAGTTACAAGGGCTCGTGAAAAGGCACAGCTACTTTATGCAGGCTGTGTGCATTTTACTGTGGACTGACTGTTTTGAAACTTATATGGTAATTACATAGCCCCTAGACCTGTTATCATGAAAAAGGTCAGTTTTGACAATATGGGACCCTTAATTCACTTATCAGAATGCAAACCAATGTCCATTATAGCTAACTCAACTTTGTAGCGGAATTTATTATTGGGATGTAAAGACTTTTTGCTTTCATGTTGCTTTGAACTCCATCTTCTGGCTACATCTATAATCATGTGTGTGTATTCTGATTTTATATAAAATACAATAAAAGCTATCTCTAAATGAAATTAAAAAAAGAAAATGACAAAATTAAATGAGAAAAAAAATGAAAATAACGCACCTGTTTTTTGAGAACTTCTATGTGTGGGATGCAGCCTCGGCAGTATGCTTCCAAAATCAGAGCAAAATGAACCGACACGGCTGGCATGTGCATTTCAGACCTGTAATGTACAACACGCGCAATCATACATTTTAGTTTCTCCATAAGTATATTGAAATACCAGGTGAACTAATGTATTTACATATTCCAGCTTCTTCACATCTATACACTTGCCTGAGATGCCAGAAGAGGAAGTGGCCAATCTTGCGGCTGGACTGAGCACGCTCCATGAGGAAACGGCTGAGGGCACAGTCATAGTATGGCTCATAGCGCAACACCTGCACAAGCTGCAGTAAATACTGCAACAGCTCATCATCACTAACACACACAGAAACAAACATTTGGGATTTCAGCATTTCTTATGAGGTTCCTTGACAATGTGCTCTCTGACAGCGTGGACATCTCACCTCATATCTCTAAGGCAGTTGACCGCAAATTCTCTGACATATTGGTCAGGGTAATTGAAATCCAGAAGTTCTAGGGCATCGCGAGGGCTTAGTTTGGGCCAAATCTGCAGCAAAGCCTGTAGCTGCAGCACAACAGAGATAATTTTGAAAGATGCTTGAGTTTCAACACATCTGTTGGTTAATGTATGTGTAGGTTTGTGAGTATACCTGAGCCATGTCCTCATGTTTGCTCCATTTGACAGACAGCAGAAGTTTGGGGAGAGACTGAGGAAAGTTTTCTCTGCAGTCGTAGCGAAGTGTCCATATTAGATCTTTCTCATTCTCACAAAGCTGAGAGAGAGGATCCCTCTCCATGATTTCCTTTAGTTCTATGAAAAACTTCTTACCCCCACGACCCTACATACATTAATTTCAATATATTAATCCAGACACCTCATATACAACAGAATTTATATGAAGGTTATGATATTAAATGGGTCCTATTTTATTAGTTTTTTTATATATATTTTCAACTTCCCTTAGTGTGTAATGTTGCTGTTTGTGCATGAAAAAGATCTACAAAAGTTACTACACACAAAGTCCACTTCAAAGAGAGTTATTCTCTAAATCAGTCAGCACTGTTTTTAAACTCCCCCAAACCTTCGATTGCAGTCCTGACTTTTGTTCCTGGAATGTAGGTCACAATATCCTACATTCAAATAAATCCCACACAAGGCAGGGGGGAAGATTAGCGAGGCCTGTTTGAGTTGCGTTACTAGTGAGTTGTCACCATGCCCAAGAGATGCTGTTTCATAGATTTAATATGTGATTTTCACATTATCTTGTCTGTATTTGACAGTTCACATGAAAGAGCATGCGTTTCCAAAACCATGAAAGAAGTTCAAATCCATGCAAAGAAAAAACTCTTCAGGATGACGAAGAATTGCAATGGTACGTAAGCTTGAGCGCGATAGACATGATGATAAAAAACAAACAGATGTTTGTTGTTGCCATAGTAACCGAAGCACCAGCTGTAAAGTACAGCCTTTTTTTAAGCCTGCTTTAAAGGGGTCATGAACTGAGAAACCAATATTCCATTGATCTTTTAACATAAGAGGTTATTGTACTATGAAAAAATCCTGTAAGTTTCAGAACTCAAAATGTTTTCGTTAGTCTAAAAACAGTTATACTGAAGTCACTCTGCAAAAACGACAGCTTTTGGAATGTTCTACTCTATGATGTAATAGTGTGGTCAAGCACCGCCTCCGCAGAAGATCATCAACACCTGCATCGACATCGCTGCTTGTTTAGCCCCGCCCACCGATTCACGCATGTTTATGAGAGAACGTGCAGAAATGAAAATACATACCGCATCTGTCAAAACTTGGACCTTTGTTTATTTTACCGTGGATTTGTTTACAAAAAAAAAAAAAAAATTGTTTGTAAAAAAAAATCGGGGGGGGGGGGGGTTAAACCAGGACAGAAAATAGCTTATTACTTTTAAAAGATTATGTCTTTTGGTGTACAAATCTTGATACAATTAGAAGTAGAACTCCGCGAACAATAAAAAAATTAAAATTAAAAAAAAACTTTTTACCATTGTCATGGAATCATTTGCTCCAGCTATTTCTGCAGCTTTTTCCAGGATCTATGGGAGAGAAAAAAAACAATTATACACATCTGAGCATCCAGTAACATGACAAGTGTTTCTTCGTGTTTGATTATGAATGATTGTAGTGTCAGACCCAGATGGCACAACAATGGATAGTTCACGGACCGTCTAATGTAGAGATCGACCGATATATCGGTTTACCGATATTTTTCCCGATATTTAAGCATTTTACAATAATCGGATATCAGTTTTGAAAAAAAAAAAAGTATTATTATTTTTTTTAATTTGTCACATACACAATTATACATAGTATAAGCAGCAGTGAAATGTGTTCTCTGTATTTGACCCATCCAAGTGCACACACACTTGGAGCAGTGGGCACTGTTCACTCAGCGGTTGATGTCCAGCAAATGCTCCAGCACTACCACCGCATGTAACTTTTAACAAGATTCACTTGTTTGAAACACGCTAAATTATATTTACATTTACTATCAAACTATTATTTCGCCAATAAACATCTCTATCGAAATTAATCATTTATTTTCTCCACAAGCGATCACAGTTTGAGTATAGTTCTGTGTAAATAGATAAACCGCACTGTCAGCAGTTTTCATAATTTAGAATGACAATAAACATTTTAATAATTCTGATAAAACGTGCCAGTTAAGAAATGCAATAAAATACAATGTTTTGTTTGTTATAGCTTATTTCAATATTCCAGAGAATATTATTCAGTGCATTATTCTCCACTCTTTAGCCTATTAAACCGCTTATAAACCTACTAAAACTGTAGTTTAAAAGTTGATATGACTCCTGCCCTTTATTTTCTCCATTTGAAAACATTAGACATTATTTTGCTCGTTGTTAATATCAGTGTTGCTGATGATGCTTTTCATAAATAAAATGTTTTTATTGTTATAATTTTAAGATAAAATTATACATGAAAATTTTAATTTTCAACAGTTTTGTTGTTGTTGTTAAGATGACTGAAAGGAGGAAAAACCACAGCGAAGAATGGACTTCACTCTGTTATTTATTTACTTTATAACAGTAAATAAATATCGGTTCTGCATATCGGTTATCGGGTACATAAATGTACAAATAATCAGTATCGGTTATAAAAAAATCAATATCGGTCGATCACTAATCTAATTCACACAAAAGTACTTGCTAAAATCAGTTTTTTGCCTGACTGCCAAGTAATGTCCAGGTGTGAAAGTGCATATTTTTATTTTGCTCAAGCACAGCTTTGTTTGAAACTCGCGGTAGAAATTCAGTCTTACATAACAGGACTTTTGCAAAGTTATACCAAAATTTTGTTCACATAAAATGTAACAGAATTAACAGAAAAAAATTCCAATATCCAAAAAAAGTTTTTATTTGAGACTGCCATGTTATTAATATTTCCCCTCCAGGAACATCGAGCTGCGTCGAGACGCTATGGGGAACGCCATCAGCATTGTCCAGCTCTGAATCATATGTGTAATCAGTCAAAATTGACGGCCAGACGTCAGGTGCGGTGACGTCATGACCAGGATGCTTAAAAGCACGTGATGTGCAGCCGGCGCCAGCTTTTTTGTCATTCAGCAAAGCTCTCTGTGTGTGTCAGTCGATTGTGTTCTGTGAGTCTGTTACTATCAAGATAGGAAATAAGAAAGTTTATTCTTAAAAAGATAGGCAAAGAAAGACTAGAAGCAGACATATCAAAGGAAGCAGTTTCTCTCCAAGAAGATTTATTTGTTTTGTTCCGAGCGGCTCGCGTGTTGCCGAGGCAACGCGCGCATTATGGTAATTCTCGGTTCATTTATGAACTTTCAGACCGTGTTTACTTGTCTGGGTGTTTGACTGCATTTAATTTTGAATAATTAACTATGCATTTTATCTGACTATGAAAGTTATATATATATATATATATATATATATATATATATATATATATATATTGTAGAGAAATATATACAATTATATATTATATATGACATACAAGAGCCTCTTGGGATACTTCTCAAGTGAGAGCACAATGTTTACCTCTCTTCCTCCAAGGAGGTTGAGGTGGTCAGCTGGGGCTGCTGGGCGGAGCAGCCCCAATTGTGTTCCAGCTCCTTATTCGGGGAATGTCACTTTTCGTACTCGCCAGAATCGGAGTCAGAGTGACGCTCCCGTGCCGAAGACGGATCTGCGGATCGATAGTCTTCGGCCAGAACGCCCTGATGCCAATGGTCCAGGGCCTTGAGGGCCGGGCCCTCTGGGGAAGAGCGGTGTACACCGCATTACACGGTGCCCGTCTCTCCTCAGTGCCCTCAGGAGATCAGTCTGCTAACCCTGCCAGTGTTCTAGGGCACAGCGGTCTCTAGCGAGCGCTTCTCAGTCTCTTCCGCCCAGAAATGTAGTGGAGCTGGGAGGCTCGCCACCCCTTCGGGGGTCTCTAGAGCAGCTAGATCGGCCGTCCCCTGCCGGTTCTCCGCTCCTGGGCACCGAGCTAGCCGCTCTAAGTACACCAGAGGACAGTTTCAAGAGACTGGTTCCCTTAGTAAGTCATCTGGCGGTGTGGGAGCCTTTGCCAAGCGTGTCTTATTGGGTCCTGCCTGAGCAGACTCTGGTTCTTTAGTCTTCCTAAGAGATGACGCGGGTCTGAGGACCGTCGTTTCCAATAGGAGACTTCTAAGGCAGTCCTGATGCTACAGCCCAGGACTTATGAGGGCAGGCCCCTCTGGGGAAGAGCGGTGTACACCGCATTACACGGTGCCCGTCTCTCCTCAGTGCCCTCAGGAGATCAGACTGCTAACCCTGACAGTGTTCCAGGGCGCAGCGGTCTCCAGCGAGCGCTTCTCGCAGTCTCTTCCGCCCAGAAATGTAGCGGAGCTGGGAGGCTCGCCACCCCTTCGGGGGTCTCTAGAACAGCTAGATCGGCCGTCCCCTGCCGGTCCTCCGTTCCAGGGCACAGAGCTAGCCGCTCTAAGTACACCAGAGGCCAGTCTCAAGAGACTGGTTCCCTTAGTAAGTCATCTGGCGGTGTGGGAGCCCTTGCCAAGCGTGTCTTATTGGGTCCTGCATGGAAACTGCTGCCAAATGTGTCTCGATGGGTCACGCACACTGTAGAACAAGGCTATGTGGCGCTCTGCCGCAGCCTTTCTATGGGGCACTCCCATGCTGGTGGGTCCCGAGCAGGCTCTGGTAATGGAACAAGAAGTGAGCACTCTCCTGAGGGAGGAGACCATCGAGGTGGTCCCTGCTCTAGACAAAGAGTCCGGGTTCTACAGCCGTACTTCATTGTTCCTGGGAAAGGGGTTGCGTCCGTCTTAGATCTAAGCTAACTGAACCGCTCAGTCACACGACTGAAGTTCAGAAAGCTCTCTTCAAGCACGTGTCTCACACCAGATCCGAGGACTGGTGGTCACGAGCAATCTAAAGATGCATACTCCTTCCCCATCACAGGAAGTTCCTGAAATGTGCTTTGGGGGCAAAGCGTATTAATATCGGGTTCTTCCCTTCGTGGCAATATAGGAGCAGCCATCCTGTCAAGGCAGACATCCAGCTCCGCTGGGGCTGGATGCTATGGTACAATCGTGGCTGAGGCTTCGTCTGTACGCCTTCCCCCGATCGCTCAGCTCCTGGGAGTTCTAGAGAGAGTGCGCATGGATGGGGTCCTTCTATTGAAAAACCCTGTTCTGGCCGGGCCGAGTATAGTTCTCTGACCCGATTTCTCTCCTCGACGGCTCTCCATGGGGGATTCCCGTCAGGAGGGATCTCCTCTCACTGGCAGCGGGCATGATCTTTCACCCCCGCTCGGAGTTGTGGAAACTGTGGGTGTGACTCCCGAGGGGGCACAACTCATAGCCTCTGGTCTCTCAACTGAGGTTGCTGAGACCATCCTCCAATCTAGAGCTCCCTCAATAAGAAAACTGTACGCCCTGAAGTTGAGACTCAGAGTGCGGAGACCGCCAGCTTGATCCAGTTAACTGCCTGCTGGTACAGTGCTGGAGTTCTCGCAGGCCCGTTTCTCCGCAGGGTTAGCCCACTCCACCCTGATGGTCTACGTGGCGGCTATAGCGACCTACCACGCCCCTCTTGGTGGCCTTTCAGTAGGCAAAACTCTCTATTTAGACGTTTCCTCCGGTGGAGGCCAGGGTGCTTATGCTAAGTAGTGGATCTGGATGCTCTCCTATGACCTCGAGTCCTCTGATCTCCCCTCGCCTTTGAGAATCAAGGCTCACTCAACTTAAGGTATGGCGGCCTCCAAGGCCTTCTGGCAGGTGTACCTGTGCAGGACATCTGTGACGCTGGTGGGTGGTCTATGCCCCTAACTTTCCAGGTTCTACGACCTGGCTCTGCGAGCCACTCCTGGCTTGTCTATTCCCTTGCCATAGCTGTGCATTCCACACACTAAGCAGGGATTTGCAAGAATGGCGGCGTGGACATCTCGTTCCCCATAGCGTCTCGACGCAGCTCGGTGTTCCCGGAGGGGAACGTCCCGGGTTACGTATGTAACCCTGGTTCCCAGAGGGAACGAGACGCTGCGTCGCAGGGCCATACTTCTGGCATCCCTACTAGAGCTATGCTTCATTCCTGGAAGCTGGCGCCGGCTGCACATCACGTGCTTTTAAGCATCCTGGTCATGACGTCACCGCACCTGACGTCTGGCCGTCAATTTTGACTGATTACACATATGATTCAGAGCTGGACAACGCTGATGGCGTTCCCCATAGCGTCTCGACCCCTCTGGGAACCAGGGTTACATACGTAACCCGGGACGTTTTTAACACGTTTCTATATACACTGTATATATTATGTATTATTATGTAATTAATAAAGATGTTATTGTTGGGTACAATTAATATTTGTAATCAGATATTTTCACAATGAATTTCCAAATTAATGTAGAAACAACAAAGACTGTTTATATTAAATATTTGTTTAATGGCATACTCTGAGTGCTATGAATGAAGGAAAGCTAAAATATAAGATTTTTATTTTATTTTTTTTATTAACATTTTAACGTGTTGAGTGGATATGTGTGTTTGTGTGTGTGTGTGTGTGTGTGTGTATGTATATACACTCACTGGCCACTTTATTAGGTACACCTGTTCAAATGCTAGGGAACACAAATTGCTAATCAGCCAATCACATGGCAGTAACTCAATGCATTTAGGCATCTAGATGTGGTAAAGACGACTTGCTGAAGTTCAAACGAGCATCAAAATGGGGAAGAAAGGTGATTTAAGTGACTTTGAACGTGGAATGATTGTTGGTGCCAGACAGACTGGTTTGAGTTTTAAAAAAAAACTGCTGATCTACTGGGATTTTTACATACAACCATCTCTAGGGTTTACAGAGAATGATCCAGAAAAGAGAAAATATCCAGTGAGCGGCAGTTGTGTGGACGAAAATGCCTTGTTGATGTCAGAGGTCAGAGGAGAATGAGCAGACTGGTTAGACATGATAGAAAGGCAACAGTAACTCAAATAACCACTCGTTACAACCAAGGTTTGCAGAATACCATTTCAGAACGCACAACACGTCAAACCCTGAAGCAGATAGGCTACAGCAGCAGAAGACCACACCGGGTGCCGCTCCTGTCAGTTAAGAACAAGAAACGGAGGCTACAATTCGGACAGGCTCACCAAAATTGGACAATAGAAGATTGGAAAAACGTTGCCTGGTCTGATGAGTCCCGATTTCTGCTGCAACATTCAGATGGTAGGGTCAGAATTTGGTGTAAAGAACATGAAATCATGGATCCCTTGTCATAACGGTTCAGGCTGGTGGTGGTGGTGTAATGGTGTGGGGGATATTTTCTTGGCATACTTTGGGCCCCTTATTACCAATTGAGCATCGTTTAAAATGCCACAGACTATCTGAGTATTGTTGCTGACCATGTCCATCCCTTTATGACTACAGTGTACCCATCTTCTGATGGCTACTTCCAGTAGGATAATGCACCATGTCACAAAGCTCAAATCATCTCAGACTGGTTTCTTGAACATGACAATGAGTTCACTTTACTCAAATTACCTCCACAGTCACCAGATCTCAATCCAATAGAGCACCTTTGGGATGTGGTGGAATAGGAGATTCATATCATGGATGTGCAGCTGACAAATCTGCAGCAATTGCGTGATGCTATCATGTCATTATGGACCAAAATCTCTGAGGAATGTTTCCAACACCTTGTTGAATCTATTAGAATCTATTATCTATCTATTAGAAGAATTAAGGCAATTCTGAAGGCAAAAGGGGGTCCAACCGGGTACTAAGCAAGGTGTACCTAATAAAGTGGCCAGTGAGTGTATGTATATATTAGTGGTGGGCCGTTATCGGCGTTAACGTGCTGCGTTAACGTGAGACTCTTATCGGGCGATAAAAAAAATATCGCCGTTAATCTATTCTCAAAGTTGGGTTGGGAGCTGGGTCTATACTACGCAAGCTATGATGACTTTCACCCTGATATTTTAGCGCGGATGTATACCTAGCCGAATTGCACTGTAGGGGGCGAGAACGAGTCTTCGAACTAGAGGCTGGCATTTTTCCGGGAATCCCGCAGGATGGGAAACAAAATCGCTACGAATTACGTGATTAAGACGGGAGAGGAAAATATTTAATCGGGAGTGGGCGGGACCGGGAATAGTAATGATACCCAACTTTACACACAAATATACCTTTTATATAAATAAACTATAAACTGTATATTTTAATTCTGAACTCAATTCTAGTTGCCCTGTCTCTTTATGCTCTCCTCCTGTTTGCTTTGGTGCGGCTGGTTAAGTGAATGACGCAGTCCGTGATGGACAGATTGTTAACGGCTGGTCTATGTGGTAATACACTCGGGCAGGACATCCAAACGCTCACCTATCATTCATCAACCTCAAATATGGCTTTTCATCTGAAAGATGTATGTAGTAGCAACTTTACATGGCCGCTCAATATGATGTTAACCTAGAGAAATGTGTGGAGAGTGGAAGCTGAATAGCGCTCGCTGCAGGACAGGCTCCGGTGCGCTCACTTGCTCTTAAAATCTCCGTCATTTTTGGTCATACAGATAAAAGTAGCCTAATACATCTTTCGAATCTGTAAAGACTCTACGTTTATTTGTGTGCACTCAGAATAACAACGAAACGTTGCGCTTTTAAGCAAACAGGATGCGCTTTAGGTCTCATGTGAACTTGAGCGAGAAAAATATTGCGTCTTTGAAAAATATATCTATAGAGAGTGAAATGTCTAAAAAATAAAAATAGAAGACGTGTGTGTTAGCATGGATGATTTACATGCAATTTAATCTGTGCAACACTGTGCATAAGATGGCTTTCAGTTCAATATAATAACAAAAAACGACATTTTGGGTTTTTATTCAACTAATAAGGTGGGCACGCTGTGATCTGTACTATATTTTTACTGTAATTGACAGTTATAAAAAAAAAACTAAAAAACAACAACACGGGAGTGGGAGGGAATGGGAGTCATTCTTCCGGGAGTGGAACGGGACGGGATTTTCCCCCAGTTTTTTCATGGGATTGGGACGGGAAGAGATTAAAGTTTGTGATGCATTTTGGAAACAGGAGATGAGCCCCTGGTCTAATGCGCCACCTGGCTTGAGAAACCCGTTCTCAAAGACTTACTTTTAGTCATTATTTGGGTAGCACACATATTCTGAATGGCTTCGGCAGAATTCAAATGAGCCATTTTAATCTAGATTAATTCCAAGATTACAGTGAGATTAATCTAGATTAAAAAAATTAATCTATGCCCACCACTAGTATATATATATATATATATATATATATATATATATATATATACACACACACAAATACACACACACACACACACACACAGTAATTGATAACTGCCAGACAGTTTTTCCTGTCTCTGTGGCTGATTCTTTACCAATATATGCTGCATTATGGACTAGACCAGGGGTCGGCAACCCGCGGCTCTTTCATCCATCTCCGGTGGCTCCCTGTAGCATAGGTGTACCCCCGACTTTTAATACAACCTAAACTATTCCCCTGCACTTTTTCTCGGTCAAGTGTGTTAAAGTAGAGGTTTTCAAGGGCTAATTTGAGTAAATATAGTTTTAAATTAAAAGAGAAAATATAGTAACGTCGTTTTGGATGCGTTTTATTCGTATCCAAAACGATGTGAACATCACGGAGCGCTGAACACTCACATGCGCTGTAGATTTCGTTCATTCTCGAAGCCAGAGGGCGCTCTCGCGCAGAAAGTCCAAAACGGACTCATAGAGAGGTAATAGTACATTTTTACAGGCATCCCGCTATCGCTGTAGCTAAGCTGAATAACAAGCATAAAACTTAACTGATGAAACCTGAAGACGATATGCTTTATGTGTTTGTCAAGTCTTCTCCAGGTAATAAATATGAATGATACAGTGGTAATTCACAGCATTAATGAAAAGTAACGTTACAGAAGCTATACAATGTGACAGTTTTAAGTGTCAATTTTTCACAATTTTGATTTATACTTCATCTGAAAGCTGAATAAATAAGCTTTCCATTGATGTGTGGTTTGTTGGGAGATACAACTATTTGAAAATCTGGAATCTGAGGGTGCAAAAAAAATCTAAATTGCTTTTAAAGTTGCCCAAATAAAGTTCTTAGCAATGTATATTACTAATCAAAAATGAAGTTTTGATATATTTACGGTACAAAATATCTTCATGGAACATGATCTTTGCTTAATATCTTAATGATTTTTGGCATAAAAGATAAATCGACCATTTTGACCCATACAATGTATTTTTGGCTATTGCTACACTTAAGACTGGTTTTGTGATCCAGGGTCACCAGAGGTGGAAAGTAACGAATTACATTTACTCGCGTTACTGTAATTGAGTAGCTTTTTTGTGTACTTGTACTTTTTTAAGTAATTTTTTTAATCTGTAATTTTACTTTTACTTAAGTATATTTTGTGTGAAGTATTGTACTTCGCTACATTTTAAAACACATTCGTTACTGAGTAAAAAAAAATCGCTCCGTGGAAACAACTGCAGCAAATAATGGGCAGAAGAAGAAACTGGCGCTAAAAATCACAAGAAAGATGCAGACGGACTAGACAGGCGTTAATGGTGCAGACCCAGCTGAAAACCAGACCCCGTCGTATTCTGCTGAAGTTGAACTCGAAGGAAATGAAGTGAACCCCTGGCCATATTCATGCTCTATTATGCAGTGTTAGCTGTGTTTGCCTCGGGAGACCGAACTAGCAGCTTATAACATCTTGACATCGCCCTTGGCAAGCATGTAGAGGTAATGTAAGGTAAATACTTACATCGTTGCATTGGTGGTTAAAATGAAGCTTTAACAGTTTAACAAAAGGTTTTGCACAAATGAGCCAAAAAGACAGTGGTGCAGGGTGTGCAATATCATCTGAGATAATATAGTAATTGTTGTTTTAACGATATGCGATTTGACATTATCAGTATTTTGCCAAAAACCAAACAAATCACTCTAAACAGTGTGCCGTGAAATCTAGTAACGTTAGATTAGACTAATCCACGTGCATCTGGACTGCTTTCTTTCACTGCGTGATTCAGTCTGTTAAAATTCGTTTAGAATGATCACAAAATTGAAGATATAGAAGCAGAAAATGTATATATTTATATAATTTAATATAGTAAGTCAACATCACATGAAGAATGCCGTTTTTCTCAAAAAAATCACCATGATTACATAGGCCTGTAGTTTTGCTTTTTACAAAAGTTCAAAAAACAAGAAGTTAATTAAGAGACTTGCGTTTTAGACACCATATTGCCTGTTTTTGCTCTATTTCGACAACAAAAATAATACCAAACACAGCCACCATAGCACAGTTTTGCGTCTGACTCTAAGCAATGAGTGTTTTGTTCCTGAATGAATTAACCGTTTAAATGATTCTGTTCAATCGCAATGACTCACTTATGAGTGACTTGCTGACACCTACTGGTGGTTCTAATTTAACATTTAAAGTATCTTTTTATTTTTGTATTTCAAATGACTATTTAACATTTGTGAGCCTGGCCTGGAGCACAAAACCAGTATTAAGTCACTGGGGTATATTTGTAGCAATAGCCAACAATACATTGTATGGGTCAAAATTATACATTTTTCTTTTATGCATTAGCATATTAAGTAAAGATCATGTTCCATTAATATATTTTGTAAATTTCCTACTGTAAATATATCAAAACTAAGAGCTTAATTTGAACAACTTTAAAGGAGATTTTCTCAATATTTGGATTGTTTGCTCCCTCAGATTCCAGATTGTAAAATATTGTCTGATCATAACAAACCATACATCAATGGAAATATTATTTATTCAGCTTTCAGATGATGTATAAATCGCAATTTAGGAAAATGGACCCTTATGGTTTTGTGGTTCAGGGTCACATTTTATGTCTTATTTTTAAAACATTATTTCTGCATTTGTAACTGCAGGCTAAATGCATTCATGTCAGTGTGTAATACATCTATGCCACTTCAGATGAAGCTTCTGCGTTTCCTCTGCATTGCAAATAAATTAATTTTGTTGATACTGATTTAATTTCCCTGGTAACAGCCTAAATGTGTTATTATTCTAAATAACTGATTCCTTTAATTAAAAACACCTAGTTTGAGATTTATAGGCCCATATCCCAGGTGTGTCAAACTCTGGAGGGTGTTACTGGAGGGCCACAGCCCTAAAGAGTTTAGTTCCAACCCTGCTCCAATACACACACTGTGTAGTTTTCAAATAAGCCTAAATGATTAGTTTAGCTGGATCAGATGTGTTTAATTAGGGTAATATCTACACTGTGTAGGGCTGTGGCCCTCCAGGTACTGAGTTTGACACCTTTGGTCTATCCCATTTTTTCCTCCCTCTCATTGTTAAAATGTAACTAAGTAATTTTTACTCTGAGTAAATTTTAAATGAGCTACTTTTTACTTTTACTTGAGTATATTTTTAGACTGGTACTTTTACTTGTACTTAAGTAAAATTTCAGTAATGTAATGGTACTTTTACTTGAGTAGAATATTTTTGTACTCTTTCCACCTCTGAGGGTCACATATATTTTCTTCCTTATTCTGTGATAAAAATGGAAAAAGTGTTTGCAGTATATACTGATTGTACACTCATAAAATTGTCATTAGTAAAATATTTATCAAAAATAAGAAGACAAATTATTGGTTATTGTCCAGCAGTATATTTTATTTCTGAGCCAACTACATTTTTTTTTTGTCAATTATACATACATAAATATTATAATACTTATTTATTATTATTACTACATTTGACTTCTGAAATGATTGATATTCCTCTGCCCTGTAACATAACTGAATATAAAACTTTATCTATATGCCGTGTTATCTTTATTTGGGCATCAAATATTTTGTGGCTCCACATTAATTTTATTCGGTAGGAAAGGGGTGAAAATGGCTCTTTTGGCGTTGAAGGTTGCAGACCCCTGGAATAGACCATAAGACATTAAATTAAAGGTGCCAGTCCTTTTCTGACTTTGCAAGACAAAATGCATCTTAAGTCCAAAGCCAATTAGATTGCAGATGCAAATTTTCTGATAACTCTACTATTTTATCCATACAATTCCATTAAAACAATCAGTAAATATAATGTGGCTAGTCTGAGGTCAAGTCACCTTTGTGACACCTTGTGTCAAAGCAGCTTTACAGTATTAAATAGGAAAATAGTGTATCATACTATTTTCTGAGAGCCTATATACTAGCCTAAGTATATACTATGTTGAGGGCCTATATACTAGTAATATATAGTAAACTGGTTAGTAGATATCCACACTAAAATTAAGTGTACGTTTGTGAGTGTATGTGTACATGCAGACGGACAAGACAGGCGTTGTGAGTCATGCTCATATTGTGAGTATATGCATACCTTGTCAAAAGCAGGAAATACAACTGGTCGTGTTGAGTATTCTGGAAAGCTTATATGTAGTTCTGTGGCATTCTCTGTGTATGGATTGGTCTGAATTGTCAGAAAATGTATATATTTATATAATTTAATATAGTAAGTCCAATAGGGTTCAACATCTCTTCCAGCTCATCTGCAACACAGAACAAATGGCATTTCCTGAGCACACTTCCTTCCTTTACAAGACATCAGTGCACAACCTTACAGAAAATTAAGTATTACTCAGATTAAATGATAACTCACAGTCTTTTTCTAACTTCACAGACACAAACCCTATGACACAACTGCCCAGCAGTTTAGACAATCATGTAAGTCACAATCAAACCCTATTAAGCTGAGAATGTGTGCGTGTTCTCACCAGGAAAAGAGGACCAGCAGTGGAGGATAATGTCACCAGTCTTCAGCTGCCCTCTGTAGTCAAACACCATTGTGTTAACCCATGCTATTGGGTAGTGCTAGAGAGAAAATATAACATGCAAAACATATGATTAGTTAATGTGTAAGCATCACTGTATGAATAGGCACACTTCCTTCCTTTACAAGTGGATGAGGGTTGTTAAAACCCTATTAGATAGGATAAATAAATAAGACTTGGGGGCATGGGATCCCTAAATATTGTTTTGGTAAAATCGTATGAATAGGGTGGATGAGGGTTGTTAAAACCCATAACACACACAAGTCAGTCAATTTGAGCACTGGAACACAGGCACTTAAGAATATGTGCAATTAATAAAGTTGTGTTGATCTCACCACTTTCCCCGCCTTGCGAATAGTCTGGTATTTGTTCAGGTGCGTGTTCTTGGTTGACTTCTGTTTCTTCACTTTGTCCATAACAGCGTAAATGGCAAAGCAGAGGCGGGCCATTCGGGGCAGGTCACAAACAGCGATGTCAAATTCCAGTGTTTTGTTCCACACATGCTCAGATCGACTGCTGCTCTCACTGCTGACTGCTGTTTTACACAACAGCTCTGTACCATGAAAGAGCCCTGCTCGAACTTGGATCTACTCATAGCGAAGTCACAAAAAAATTTTGGACTGACGTTATTGTTATTATTATTACAGACAAGGTATTTGGATTTGGTAAAAAAAAATTGTTTAATATAAAGTAAAGGTACAGTTAAATTAACATATGAAGTGAAGCCTGTAGCATAATGTGTATGACAGGATGTTACTTTGCTCAAACATGGTGAACAATTCTATAACAATATGCTAACATACATTATGAGTAAAATTTTTAAGATTGTTATACAATAAAACATTTAAAAAAAGTTGCTTGGAAATCTTTTTACTATGTACACATGCCGAGTTGGCATATTCTGTACACAGAAGTGAGGGATACTCTAAAAATACTGTCTGGGGTAATCAATGCATCAAATGCATTAGGCTAAATAGAACTAAAGGCTAAATAAATACAAATATCATGTTTACACACAAACAAAAGCACATTGAACTTATGCATTATTATTATTATATTTAGTTTTTTGTTTCACTTATTTCATGCCCTCTATAGACTTTTATAAATAGACATTAATAACCCAATCTCATTAGAAAATATAACTATTTTACGAGGTGGGGATTTCATATGATTTTTGAAAATTATCATACAAATTAGCTACCAATTTGCCAACATTTTAATGTAATACTGATTCTGAGCCACTAGGAGGCAGATAAAGGTTTGTGTAAGGTTAGTGATCATTCTGAATCCAGAGGTGATGTTTACCTTAGCAGCATCTTCAGCGTTCACCTTATTACCTTTCCCAAGATTGATTCTAAACAGAGAATGAACCTTCAAAACACACGTATGCGACTGCTGAGGAAAGAGAAAGATAAAAGAAATATGTAAATTCTGACAGTAAAATTATTATATTACAGTGATACAGATATATACTCTCTATTGTCTTTGAAGTAACATTAATTGCAAATAAAAGATGTGTTGGTCACTTGATAAACGTGAGGATCTGGCATCCTGTAGAATTATACTGACACCTTGAAAAGTCATTGCAAATATGTCTCAGAAAAGTCATTTTTTAAACCTTTACAAATTCTGTGAAAAGGTATAGCACAATTTCGTTGCATATATATATATTTTTGATTTATTTTATATAATGCATTGATATTCAGACATTACGTGTGGCATAAGTGTCCAAACCACCATACAAGTTGCTATACCTCTGAAACGGCAACCTCATACACACTAATTCAAACACATAGATGCGCACATAAATGCACATACTGTACATAGCCCCTTACAGGTTTGGTTTAACACCAGCAGTTTTGCAGAGGTCAGCAATCTGACATCGGCAAAATAACTCAAATGATCAGTGCTAAGAAACACTTGCCTGACTCACTTCCTGGAACACATTTTTGAAACTCATTGACCCAAGACCATGTTTGAGGAAACAAACTCTACTGTGCACGCTACACACAAACTCTATGGATGCTACACATGACCATGACTTACATGACATATCTGTGAAGACACATACTTAACATACACAACATTACTCATCTACATGACAGCAAACATAAGACAAAACGTACCAGCCATTAAACAAATATTACAAGTCTGTAAAAAAGCTGCACAGCAAGAAGAGCTAATTACCTCTACATTCTCCTATTCCACTTTAATGTGAAAAAAATAATTACAAGTATTTTATTTGTAGTTAGCCTTACCCCTTAAAAACATTATTATAGTAAAACTTTTTTTTATCGTGTATTGATTATATTTGTAAATAATCGATATTTGCATTAACAGTTTTACTACAAATACCACGGTTAATGTTGCAAACCCATGGTTAATTTGTAGTAAAACCATGGTTAATTTTTGTAAGAGACTAAAGAGTGTAATCACTATGACCCACAATGCACGGTTTATTTGAGCTGTTGAGATGTTAACTTCTGCCTCAACCAATGGCTTGAGTTCGAGGTGGAACTGCCTGTTTATCTGAACAACGACTGACGTCTCGTCAGAGATGAAAGGAGTGTTTGGGAAATCGGTTTAGAAAAATAATTACTTTTGCATTGCTGTTTGGAGCTGCCTTTGATTAGCTGTAGTGCAGGAAACTCAGAAAGTGACCTTACCGTTGGCAGCCTCTTCTTTGGGGGCAGCGGTAGAGGAGGGTTTGAAGGTTTTCTCGCAAGCACTGATCCAATTGTGCTGATTTCCTTCTCAAACATTGTCTTCACAACGTCACAGTGAACCAGTGTCAGATGAGGGCTCTCCTTGGCCAACAAACAATCCCTAATGTACTACACACATAAACACACAGATATATTAATATTAGAGTTCTCGAACAGAAAATGAATCATAATTTTGCCACTACAAACTAAGTGCCTCAAAGTACCATGATGGTACTATGGTCCATGCATAAAAAAACACAGTAACACTGTTATATTTTGATTAACCTTCAGTAAGTTTTAGAATGTAAATGAATGATTTCTGACATCTGTGTGTGCAACTGTGTTAATTTGTCTGAGTTTATTTATGTATTTACTAGGGCAACATCGTACAAATGATCCAAACATGCCACACATGTCCTTAATGCACTGCTGCCGCTGATCACACACTTGACTGGTTTTAGACTCATGATGAAACTAAACTAATGTGTACACAACATTTAGTAAAGCAATCTCTTTTGTTTGATGTCTGAACATGACTTACCAGTTCGACACATTTCACTAGCGGAATTATTTTCATTGTTTTCAAAAACAACAACAACGCTGTTGTTACTGTATATCTCATTCTCAAGAGGTTTTTGCATGATAGCAATGTTGATGAACTACACTAAAGCTGACTGTGGTAATATGATGCACGATGAATGTTACATGTGAACACATGCAAAAAACAAGTAAACAACAGATTGACTAATTCAGAGAACCCAACTGAAGAACTTAATACATATTTTAAAAATCATTACATGTAATGTTCAGTTGTCGCTTTAAAGGATTTAAAAACTCAACTTTGTGTAAAGGTATACAGCTCACACAATTTTGGATGCATTTTCTGTGATTAAAAAATTATTTCTTTCTTTTAAGATATATGGCTTCAGAATACACAAAAAACAATTAGACTACTTCTAAAATTGCCATCTTACTGGTCTTATGTATGCAAAAAAAATTGTCATACAAATGCAAAGTCATAGAGGTTTGAAATGGCACGATGATGAACATATGGCACACTTCAAATCTTATCTGAATGAAGAAATGCTTTTATAGTTACAGCAAAGCTTGACACTTTAAGCTTCCCACTGCTGTAAAAAACAGTATATATTAGTGTGCTGTATTTTAACATATTAAAATAGTGAACCTTGGATAATATAGTTTGACATGTCAAGGCTATTTCTGCTAACGTATCTTACTTTGCACTGATTAAGAGGGTGATCTTCAAAAAGGAACTCAAGTCTGCCACTGACACGCAGCACATAATCGCTACAGCTACCAATGTCTTCCTCTGGGCTGTGAGTGGTCTGCCATTTCTTAAGAGCCTGTTCCATTAGTTCAGTTACTGTACAATGCAATGACACTTTCAGGCTGGCTGTGTCCTACAGATAAATAAGAGGATATGACTGTTATTTAATTTAATTTGTAAGGACATCTGCAACATACTACATACTTAAATAACACTACACACCTGTGACTGGTCATAGTGCATGGTAATTTTGATTACGCCCTCATGTTTGTCAATCAAATTCTCCAATGACCCCATCTCCAGCTGCATGGAGTAACAGCTCCGAAGCCACTCCCCCCACGACATCATCTGCATGTGCTGCATCTTCTCTTCGCTGATTCGCTTCATTTTGGAACGAAAGTCTTTTACTTGCTGGTCTTGCAGGGCATCCAACTCATGAAGACCTGTGCCATGTGACAAAGTTCTGTGACTTTATTCTCACAATATCAACAACATCCACAGCAGAGAATGTATCTGAACTTAAAATTATGTTAAACTCAGTGTGAATGTGAACCGCTGTCACAGATAAAATGGTGTTAACACTTATGCATTTGTAATGTTTAATGTAATGGCATTTTCCAAAATAATTATTGTTTTTTTAAGTTTTATAAAGGAGTAAAACGGTGTGTTATTGTTAATGTGTTCCTGTGGCTCAGTGGTTAGAGCATTGCGTTAGCAGCGCAAAGGTTGTGGGTTCGATTCCCAGGGAACATGTACTGACAAAGAAATGTATAGCCTGAATATACTGAATAGCACTGTAAGTCGCTTTGGATAAAAGCGTCTGCTAAATGCGTAAATGTATTAATAAGGGAATAGTTCACAGAATTGCACTGTACTATACTGAAGTGTGTGTGTGTGTGTGAGGAACAAGGAGATATTCACGCAACCAGTTTGTTGCAGAAATTTAAGTCAACTTAGACTTAAATTTCTGCAACAAACTAGTTGCGTGAATTAAGCAATATAGCACGAAATATTGGTGGATTTGAAACTACATGGAATAATTTCTTTTCTTTTGCTTTTTACAGAAAAAAGAAAATACAATGGATCTGCGAAACTAAAAACTGATGCTAATTTTCAATTCTGACTAAACTATTCTTTTAATGAGCATCTGTTTCTGGTGAATGACATCAGTGTGTTTTGTTTATGAAACAGAGCTCTGGGGAAAGGTTCCAAATGGCTTCCTGATAACACACATGATGACATTTAAAGAGCATTAAAAATTCATCTGATCCTCTCCACCAAGAGAGGCTGCCCATATTATGTGTGTTTGCGTGTGTTTTAAAGTCAGCCAGTGGAGTGTGTGAGTAGATCAGCCTTGCGGGCTGAGCCTGATAATTCATCATAGCCCCATGATGATTCATCATTACATACATACAAACAGTATTACATTACATACATACAAAGCATCACTCTCAAATTAGCCTCTGCTGAGTCACACACACTTACTGTTAATTGCTGGTACCAAAAGTGTGTTCGGTACCATAAACAGACACACATTACAAGGTTCATAGATGTTTAAAACACTAAAATAGTCAGAAAAGAAAAGTTACTATTAAGTAATATGCATTTTAGATAAGATTTATCGTTGCTTTGTCTACTTTTGCTCTACAAACAAAGAATGACAAGATTATATTCTCATATTACACAAAAAAACAGTCACACATTGTCACTAATTGGGGTAACAACTTTAACCTGCAGAAAGGGTCACTGAAAAATCCCAGATAGTCTCATCCAGTCTATTGGATATTAGCTAAAAGTACATCTCTCATTATACATGTGATTATGTACATATGTGTCACCTTTCCCAATGAGCACTCCGATCTTAGAGTCTAGTATGCGCTCTGCACGTCCACAGTTACGTGTGATAAGCTTGAGGACAGGCAGGAATGGTCGCACATCGCATAGCCGCCTGGTTTCATCCTCCAGCTCTTCGTGCACTGCTGCCTGGTTCACACACTCGAACATGTGACCCTCCATCTCCCCCAGCAATGAGAAGAGAGGGTATGCATGTGCCTCCTTCCATAACAGCTAGATAAACACAAAAGCAAGAGGACGAGAGTGAATAATCTGATCAAAATTTATTTTCAAGTGCCCTTGCATATTTGTTAGTAATGGTTAAGATCTAAAACTCTCTGTGAGAAAATGCCAGAGGTGCTTGCCTTTGGAAAATTCCACCAGAATGCTAAAAGTGGTTGTCTGGGCATTGTTTTGTGGTTGTTAACATGTTTTAAGCTGTTATTAGGGTGGTGCTATGTAGCTGCTAGGTCACTTCAAGCAAAGCAAGACTTTGCAATTAACTGCATTAATAATAAAACCAATGTATTCAATTACAGTTTATAACAAATACTTGAGATATGGCTATTAAAGCCCATGTTTTTATTTCATCATCCATTGTATATCTAATTGCTTACAAAAAAAGCACACTTCTCATCAACATTCCACAAGATTTAATTCAAGTGCACAGCACATACGCTGCAAGAATTTACACTGAATATTGTATACACAATAATAACTGTGATGTTTGCATTTTAAACAGGCTTTACATTACACTGCAGATTGATAAGTTCTCTAGAGCAAACAAATTTAAGCCATAAAAAGATACAAACAAACATTTAGAAAACAATATAGGAAATGTGTAAAGGGGTTTAAAAACCATCAAAATAAAGTGCAACCAGCATTTATTTTATTTGAAGCACAAATGAACAGAGAGCAGAGAATCTGCTTGCACACAAACACGCGTACTAGTTTGATGTGTTGGATGGTGCTCTCTCGAGGAACCTCCATCTGGATGTATATTCCTGTGGGCAACAGGAAGTCGACCATCACCTGGTCGTCTCCATCCAGCCCTGACTCCGCCCACAAGTCCAGCTGATCTGTCTTGGCGGGAGGCATGGCAGACAGCACACTGGAGCCAAACCATGGGAACCTGAACACAAATATATATTTAATATTTATACATTTATGTGTTTAATATGCATAGAGCTAAAAAAAAAAATTAAGGGAACCATTAATCACAGTATAACAGCAAGTCAATTCAACTTCTGGGATATCAATCTGTCCTGTTAGGAATCATACGTGATTTGTTACAGTGATTTGTTTTTGGTAGAAATGATAGTGTCAACAGGTGCACTAGAGAAGTGACAGAATGACAACCAACTAAAAAGTAATGGTTTTTCAGTTCTCATCAAACACACGTGTTTGAGCTTCCATATTTGATGTGTTCTATGTATGTGCATTGGTAAATATTCATAAGTGAATAAAAGCCTAAATTATTTCTGTTAGGCATATAAAGCAACTTTGTCCTTTTGAAAGACAAATACAATTTGCTTAAATAATAAGGATTACCTTTAATGAGGGATGAGAATAAATAAATCCTCATTTATGTTCCGAAGATGAACGTAATTCTTATGGGAATAAATTACAGAATTTTCTTTTTCGCATGAGCTACACCTTAAAAAACAAACAACAACACTACACTATGCTATAGCTTCAATTAAAAAAATAACACTTTTGTGTGTCCATTAGTTAATGCACACATCCCTTTTCTAAACAACTTGGGCTTAACTTGCTATTTTCAGATTCAGTATTTTCCCTGAAGTGCACAACAATGAGTCAAGAAACACATGATGCTTGTTATCTCTCTGCTCTCACCTTACTAACAAACTCAATATATCATAATTATGACATCATCAAACAGAGACCAGACATGTGCAGACTCGCTGTCACACAATGTCAATCTTTGAGGACAGAGGTTTGGGGATGTGGTTTGACAGAACACTTCCACACACAGGCGAGAAATGACAAGTTAGACAAAGACATACCCACATTAGGGGACAGAGGATGTGGGTTTTCATTTTGTGAACATAGAATGTCACACACACACAAGCAAACTATTGTTTATTTAGATATACACAAACAGGATAGAGTTAATTGGTGCGTCAATGCAGCTGTAAGTGCACTTTGTCTGCTTTTAGACAGGCCACAGTGCACCACATCCATTATAGCTCATATCAAGAGGTTTGAATAACTATGCCGTGAAGTGCTTCTGGAAGCCCAACCTCCTCGTCCACCACAGCTCAAAAGCACTGACGTTCTCAGACCTCTGACCTCTCCCTGCTAACGGCACCATTTCTTAAGAGCTACTGTGTGCTGAGGTTTTACCCTCTATGTTGGTCCTTAAGAGAGCTAGTGCTCTGATCGACTGTGATCAAGTTATCAGAAAGCTTTCCACCGTTCTTAAAAAGACAGTGATCAAGCAGGAGAATGTCAACTATAGAAGGACTAAACATTTAATGTGTTTTGCAGCTTTGCGTAAAAATTCCTTTTTTTAGAGTCAAGTTAAGTCAAGTCACCTTTATTTATATAGTGCTTTTAACGATACAAAATGTGTCAAAGCAACTGCAAAATATCAAAATAGGAAAATAATGTATCAAATGACAAGATTAAACACCCATTTTTCTGTTAAAGGCATTTCATTATTGAATTCAGTGATGTCATTGTCCAGCTCAGTTCAGCTTAAATAATATCTGTGCAATCAAGTTGGTGATAATTAAGGTGGAAATTAAGTGTCCTCAACTAAGCAAGCCAGAGGCGACAACGGCAAGGAACCAAAACTCCATCGGTGACAGAACGGAGAAAAAAACCCTCTGGCCAGACGAACCAGTAGTTCATGTAGAGTGTGTGTGTTTTCCTCTCTCCATACTTCCCATGTTTTGGTGGGTCTTGAAGTATGCTATACTGTTTAAGTGGGTCCTGGAATGGAATTTTGGAAACCCATCATATACGGCATCAATGAGGTATGCACTAAAGTTCAGTAATTAAGATTTTAGGGTTTGTTCAAATAAGTAGGAGCAGTATTAAAGGATTAGTTCACTTTCAAATTAAAATGTTCTATAATTTACTCACCCCCATGTCATCCAAGATGTTTATGTATTTCTTTCTTCAGTCAAAAAGAAAGTAGGGTTTTTGATGAAAACATTCCAGGAATTTTCTCCATATACTCAGTGGCGGAGCTAGAGTTTTATACATGGGGTGGTCGAGGCTAATTCAGGGGATCCATAGGGCATGAGAGAAAATCAGTGTATAACTCCAAACTGTCAAAATAAATCCTACAATTGCTGATTACTTCACATTACCCCATGTTAGCTATACATTCCTACTGTAACTTCAGATTTTAGTATATTGAAACTTATTTATTTTGCTTCTATCACCTCATTAACCAGCGGTTGGAGCAAAAAATCTAACATTAACTTAGGCTACAGTGAATTTTGTAAATGTTGTTCAGGAAAATTAAAAGGTCAACACTTCAAACAGGACTCCCAGCTTTTGAGTTCAGCCTGGAGTGAGAATTATTCAGGAATAATTAACAAGCCTGCGATTAAGTACACTAAACTACCAGTCAAACGTTTTGAACAGATTTGTAATGTTTTTTAAAGAATACTATTCTGCTCACAAAGCCTGAATTTATTTGATCCAAAATACAGCAAAAGCAGTCATATTATGAAATAGAAATAACAAGCATTGTAGAATATCAAGGACCAAATCAGACAAATCTAGATTCGATCCAAGCATGGTTGAAACATGAGGAGCCGAATTCCACAAGACAACAGCAGAAAGTCATAAATCAGACCCCCAGCCCGCCTGAATACACCCCGACCAGGCGTCGAGGACAAAGGCTAAAATTCCTGGGTTCACAAAAACTGTAAAATCATCTTAAAGGACTTTCATTCTCATTGTTAATGAAAATAATAATTTATATGCATAACTGCATATTATGTATGTGACCCACAAATTTGAATATCCTTGTTTTAATCATTGTGTTTATCGTGCTTTTAATTAGTATTGACTAGCTAAGCCTTAAGGGTTAATGTCATGTTTAGTATGTATGAGCGTGATAATTCCAGCTTTGAACATTTCTTTTAATTGATTTCCTGTCAAATGCATCATATTCTGGCTATAGAAACCACATCCAAAAGGATACTTGCAAGAGAATGTAAAATTCGGGCAATGTGACTGGCCATGACATGTTAATTTATTAAGTGGGTGGAGCTACAAAGCGGCACCCAGAGTCAGCATGGGATCTAATTGGTCAAGACAACCATTGGGAGGTCCCTAAAAGGCCGAGGTTAAATACCCAGGACACTCTCTAACTGCTCTCTAAGAAACCCTCTGATATGCGCTCTTGAATTCTTCACTTCTCTTGGCTCTCTCTCTCTCTCCGGAAAAATGCACTCTCTTGAGAATGCCATCTACTGACTCTCTCTTCAGCTCTGGACCACACCCAGCCAGTTGCTACCATGATGAGAAGAAAAACCACCTAGCTCTTTACATCCTTTTATTCTTTTACTTTTGTTTATTTTCTTTCCGTTGAGTTTGTGTGCTAAGTTACGTTTGCCAGCGGAAACCAGCCCAAAACTCTGCAGGGCCAGCCACGAGCCAACGCCCACTTCAACGACTCCTGAACTCTAAGCCAATCAGCGACTTCGGAGAAACCCTTTCCCGCAAAGACGGAGGACAAAGGGAAATCTTTAAACACAAAAGCAACGCAAGTACAAACCCCAGACTTTGCTGTAACTGGTGTAATATTGAAAATAGATTTTAGCCTCATTGAAAACTCAATGCGAGTGTTAAACATGTGATTGATGATTGTTCAGGTTTATGCAATTGCACATATTGCTGTCAACGTGGGATATCAAATTCTCATTCTCTTAATCTAATCCTTTCCTCACTTTCTCTCTTTCTGCAACGCGTGAATGTGTGAATGCTTGTGTTCATGTGTAGATTAGTTTACATGTCTTAGAGTTATATAAATAAAGTCTTGTTTATATTCAAAAGAGAAATATCTTGTGTTTTGTGCTCATAAGTTAATGCCTTAATCTGTCGATTTTGTTACTGTGCTATTTAATAGTGTTTTCACTATATTTTGGGATTTTAATATCCAGTGCAGAGTTTGTTATACGGCTTGTTCGGTGAATCGCCGTGAAACAGTGAGTCTGTTCAAATTCCCTATAAAATCATTAATGATTCCCTTTGAGCTAAATTGACCTGTTTCCCTTATAACAATATATATATTATATGTTATCATTACATATTGGTGGAGATGCGCGGGCAGATTAATCTAAATTATGAGCATAAACCAAGTTATTTAATCTTTTATATTCTTACGGATGAGATCTGAGATCGAGACTGGTGTGTGTGCGTATGTGTGAGTGACGTCAGCAGCGCGCGCCTCCGTGAATGAATGAGCACAGAGAAGGCTGTAACTCGAGTCAGCCTCTCCTTTGTTTAACTGCAGTAAGGGAACTCAAAGTTAACAGTTAAGATCGGAGAATAAGGTCGGATTTGAGCGTGTTCCTCTCTTCTTGTAATGCCTTGTTTTATAGCTGAATTAATGTCCTGCGTGTTCCAGGTCATCTAATAGCTATAACTTACTCCATAATCTCAGTAACTGTTAGCCGCACGAAGCTAAACTGCAGCAATTAAAAGGGAAATAAATCAGTGGATAAAGAATAGTTTTGAGCGTGTTCCTCAATCCTGTTTATCAAAGCCTTATTCATAGTTTGATCGTCAGTGCGTGTTCCATTGTCAGATCATATAACGTCATGCTATGACTCCCTGGGTTAAACATTAGAGAATAATGCTTGCCTGTTTGTGTACACTGTTCACAAAGTGAATTAAATCTCGCGAAACACCGCGCGTGTCCGAGAGTGATTTGAATGGGAGCTTTAAAAGCTTTATCAAGTAAAGTTTACCTTTGAACCAACAGCGAAGAAACCCTGTTGTGTTTATGTCCATATAAACGGACACGGGCTTGTGATTCACTGTTTCCTCAACCGCAGCACGAAGCTATTATTTGAATAAGGTTTAAGTTTAACTCTGAACGAACTGAAAGTTTAAGCGCCACATCGCAGAACAAGCGGTGTTGTTATTTGTACAGTGTTGAGATGCGCCAACATTTCATGTAACATGCTTAACTGTATTTGTAATGCAACGATTAATGTGCTAGCCACTAGTTTGTTTCGGTTGCCACAGATACGATTGTGACACGAAAGTCTTAACATACTTCCGGAGCAACTTTGAACTGCGCACGCGCAGTACATCGATGCATTTGTAAACAAACTCCATGCTGTTGCTAATGGCACGGTTGTGTTTACATTGAAGTCTATGCTAAAGCCATTAGCCTCAAAGGTTAGAAGTTAGCATTAAACATCCAATGGTTGAATAAAGTGTGTGTTTTGAGAAGCTAAAGTGGTTTAACCCTTCAAACATTTAAACTAATATACTTGTTGGTCTTTCTCTTCCCTATTTCTCCCTTTTTACCACTTATTTGTAGTTCTACTAGAAAGGAAAATACTAGTCCAGAATTATTAATTGTGCCAAATTCAAATTTAATTAAAACATTAAATTTATTTGGAATCATTCTAATTTTCCCCCTCATATTGTTTAATATGATCCTTCCTTCTAGTATTCCCTTTTGGGCATAATCATTTTAGGTACAAATAAGTATTGAACTTTAAAAGTTTAAGTAAACTTATTCTACCTAATTGATTTATTACCCATTTAAGTAGATTCTATTCAGACTTATACTCACTCATTACTTTATTGCGTTTTACCCCTAATTCTTCCTGTTTTGGTTATAAACATAACCACTATTTTATTTACTTATTTCCTCATTTACTTAATTTCATATTTGCTTATTTTGCCTGTTTATTACTTTACAATTTTACTTTGTCTTACCATTTTCTTTCCTCTTCACTTTTCACATTTGTAGGGACCTGTAAGAACCATCAATCAATTCTAAGTGTATGAGATATACAATCCTGTCAAAAGGCGAATCATCCTTACGAATTTGATTGCAATCAAACCTTCTTTTGTTCTTCCTAACCTCCCTATATTTAAAACGCAATCCAAATTTTAACACCTCATGCAACACTGAGATCAATTTTAATAGAGATAAGTGTTGAGCAACTGTCGCCTTCGCAGCCTCCCTGGTGAGCGGTCCCAACTGTAAGGTGTGCGTTGTCAATTCTGTCAGACTAAGAAAAGAGATATCAGAATTATTATTATATTTGTTTGTCTAAGACAAAGATTTAATAATATTGTTTGCCTCCTTGATAACAACATTTAATAATAAAAAAATAATTTTCTTCATTTAAAAAAAAAAAAAACAGAAAAGGAATTGTTTATTTTAATTAAATTTGTTTTTCACCTTTTTCTCTTTTCCCTCTTCCTCATTAGAGTGACGAAGTCTTCACATCGCTAGTCTACCTAGATACTCTGAGACCAACACAGTGATCACCACACTACACTAGTGGTTCAAAATCACTGACATAACACTTAGTTGTCGCACCACACATAAGCTTCCACTCCACACAGATCTGTGTCAGCCTCTCTTCTCCCCAGCGTGCCAACATGCCGCAGACTGCAGACCCCCTTGCTCAAGGGGAAGATGTGAACACTTGGCTGAGAGGCACGACAGACAGCCTCACCCCCAAGACGTTTGAACTGTTATTATTTTTAATAATAATCCTAGGTCTGAGAAGATTCCTGACACAAGATTCAAGCCAGAATAACAACCATGAGGAGCTAGTCAAAATTGCCAGCTCCCTAAGCTATGCCTTCACGACCCAGCTGAAACTGAGCGACAAGCACATCACCCACCTTCAAGAGGAACTGACATGTGCTCAACGTCGCATAGACAAGCTGGAAGTGAAAGTTCAAGATCAACTCAAAGCACCCAACGAGAGCGAGCAGGAAACAACGGAACAAGTTAAGGAGCTCCAAGCAGCCCTGACAGCAGCTCAGCTCGACCAACAACATGCAAAGGCTGCCCAGGAAGACCTGGTAAACAGACTTCAGTATGCCAACCAGCTACTAGAGAAAGCCAAGCATGACATCAGCAACAAGAATGCTGAAATAAGTGCCCTGAAGGACCACCTTGAAAGGTACAGAATTGAAATGGACAATCTGACCCCACAACTAGACGATACCAATGATCAGCTCTACATGGTCAGAAGAGGACTCAAACACGCTTATGCGCAGAAGCAAGAGCCAAAGCGAGAGAAACCACACTCAGCCTCACCACTGCTGAGCAGAGCAGAGTCCCATGTCCAAGAACTCGTATACAGCGAAAGAAGCGAAGGGCCACAACCCAAAACCTCACCTGCCTTCGCCACAGAACTCTTTCCTGTCAACGAAAGAAAACCTCCCATCCAAGCAGACCTTGGAGCTGCACCTGGGATGACCATCAAAGACCTCGACAAGCTGTCTAAAAACATCAGCAAGTTCAACCCGAACTCCACAGGGGGCCACACCATCCAGGCCCACCTTCAAGATGTCAACTTCTATCTAGAAATGAGACCTCACGTGACTGACAGAGACAGGTTATACCTCCTTAGAGCCACGTCCAGTTCCGAGGTACGAAACTTCCTAGATCGACAGCCCAGTCGAACGAAGTCAAACTACCAGCTACTTCGTGAGGTCCTGATTAAAGAGTTTACCGACCCTGACTCCGAACATGGACTGTTAACTGCCTTAGAAACCAAACAAGGTCGACAAGAGGCTCCACAAGCTTACTACAACCGACTCCGACAAGCCTACTTTGGTGCACACAACGAACCTGACCTTGAAGAGGATGTGAACTTTAAAAGCCTCTTCCTAAGATATCTGCACCCTGGAGTCAGCCACCATCTAGGCGTCATGGCCTGTCCACGCTCCATGACCATCCAACAGTTGCGTGACCTAACACAGAAGGCCTACAACAAGCAGAAGATGGCCTCAAAGAAAGGTAACAAAACATCCACACTCTTGAACTCTGTCAACAAAGACTCAAGCCTTGCACTGGACGACACCCAGATGCATCACAATACCAGAGTCCTCCATCAAGAGCACAGAGAACGTGATCCCCATGTCCACGAAAGCTATCAGCCCAACTTCTGGAAAAATCCATGGGACCAGCCACGCTTCTCAAGAAACGCAAAAGATAGCAACAACTGGAAACCTAACCAGACATCCAAAGGTAATCGCCTGACTCATCCAAGAGCATCTCGTAGGGTTAAGCGACAACGAAACCCACCTCAGCAATACTCAGACATGCACAGTGCTGAGTATGCTCCAGAACCATACAGCTTACCGTCAGAAGACATGGAACAAGTCATGAGCCAACTGAACGAGTTCCTTCAAGATAAGCTGAACACGGATGACTACGAAATTGAGTCATGCTCGCTGTGACCAGCGACAGAGCGGAAGGCCGACGATCGCATGGTACACCACCATATCCGAGATGACAAGCACCTGTTCAACAACCACACAGGACAAGCAAGTCTCTCACGGCCAACCGTTGATGAAAACTGAGGTACCAGAGAACATCACCTCACTCACCCATCACTCACTAGCAAACTGCTAAATGAACTCCAACTCCTAGAACCACATTCCTGTCTGTGCAACAGCAACCACCAAAGCACAGAAGGTCAGAAAGTCTGCCACATCCAGAAGGTAGCACAAGAGAAATGCAACAAAGGAGACAAAGTTTGCATCCCAGCTTCACACAGCCATGCCAAACTACCTCCGACTGTCTGCTAAAGAACTTCCTGCCTTTCTGGACTGATCCCCATTAGATCATGGACATGCCCACATCCAAGCCAAGGATGAAGAGAGCCAGTCTTCATCAACATACCTGAAAAGGGGGGAGACGACACAGACTGGAACAGATCTGACCACACATACACTACACCATTAACACACACAACATTACCTACACCCAGAGGTAACCACATCTACTGATAACACATTCAACAAACATATTCTTCCCACAAGTAGAAGATCCAAATTTAGCGCAACACAGTTACATACACCACCATGAAGAAACATATAGCTATCCTCACAAGAGTTAGAACACCTGACACGAAGTTAAGATGCATGGCCCCCTAGCTGCACATGACATCCTAGCTCAACAGTAGTTGCAAATCATGCTAGGAAAACCCACAGCAGCTTTGTTTTGTTTTGTTCTTTTACCTATCCTTTTCCTTCCCCTCTTTCTTTAGTAGGTGAAACACCTAGACACCCTGCAAGGGTCAAAGGTCTGATATTAGGATTGACTCGCTACACCTAATATCCACAAGCCACTCTAGACTGAAGGAAAGCCAGAGAGCTCCATGCACGATAGGTCGATTCATTTTACCACAAATTAGTTCACTAGAAACTAAATGTGAACATTCTTAAGTTAAGACAACTTAGAAGAAACACACAAATCTAGTCGCAAAATTTGATCGAAGAATTAAAACAATAATTTCCAAAATTGAATAGCCCGAATAACCTAATGCCCGGCACCAGTACAGTAACTGTCATGGAGGTGTTGTCTTGTTGTTTGCTGTGTTTTGTCTGCTCCTTCTGCCTTTGTTTTTCCAGCGCTCGACGATGTCTTCTGCTAAACACCTCGCCGAACGAAGGGGGGTGTGTAGAATATCAAGGACCAAATCAGACAAATCTAGATTCGATCCAAGCATGGTTGAAACATGAGGAGCCGAATTCCACAAGACAACAGCAGAAAGTCATAAATCAGACCCCCAGCCCGCCTGAATACACCCCGACCAGGCGTCGAGGACAAAGGCTAAAATTCCTGGGTTCACAAAAACTGTAAAATCATCTTAAAGGACTTTCATTCTCATTGTTAATGAAAATAATAATTTATATGCATAACTGCATATTATGTATGTGACCCACAAATTTGAATATCCTTGTTTTAATCATTGTGTTTATCGTGCTTTTAATTAGTATTGACTAGCTAAGCCTTAAGGGTTAATGTCATGTTTAGTATGTATGAGCGTGATAATTCCAGCTTTGAACATTTCTTTTAATTGATTTCCTGTCAAATGCATCATATTCTGGCTATAGAAACCACATCCAAAAGGATACTTGCAAGAGAATGTAAAATTCGGGCAATGTGACTGGCCATGACATGTTAATTTATTAAGTGGGTGGAGCTACAAAGCGGCACCCAGAGTCAGCATGGGATCTAATTGGTCAAGACAACCATTGGGAGGTCCCTAAAAGGCCGAGGTTAAATACCCAGGACACTCTCTAACTGCTCTCTAAGAAACCCTCTGATATGCGCTCTTGAATTCTTCACTTCTCTTGGCTCTCTCTCTCTCTCCGGAAAAATGCACTCTCTTGAGAATGCCATCTACTGACTCTCTCTTCAGCTCTGGACCACACCCAGCCAGTTGCTACCATGATGAGAAGAAAAACCACCTAGCTCTTTACATCCTTTTATTCTTTTACTTTTGTTTATTTTCTTTCCGTTGAGTTTGTGTGCTAAGTTACGTTTGCCAGCGGAAACCAGCCCAAAACTCTGCAGGGCCAGCCACGAGCCAACGCCCACTTCAACGACTCCTGAACTCTAAGCCAATCAGCGACTTCGGAGAAACCCTTTCCCGCAAAGACGGAGGACAAAGGGAAATCTTTAAACACAAAAGCAACGCAAGTACAAACCCCAGACTTTGCTGTAACTGGTGTAATATTGAAAATAGATTTTAGCCTCATTGAAAACTCAATGCGAGTGTTAAACATGTGATTGATGATTGTTCAGGTTTATGCAATTGCACATATTGCTGTCAACGTGGGATATCAAATTCTCATTCTCTTAATCTAATCCTTTCCTCACTTTCTCTCTTTCTGCAACGCGTGAATGTGTGAATGCTTGTGTTCATGTGTAGATTAGTTTACATGTCTTAGAGTTATATAAATAAAGTCTTGTTTATATTGAAAAGAGAAATATCTTGTGTTTTGTGCTCATAAGTTAATGCCTTAATCTGTCGATTTTGTTACTGTGCTATTTAATAGTGTTTTCACTATATTTTGGGATTTTAATATCCAGTGCAGAGTTTGTTATACGGCTTGTTCGGTGAATCGCCGTGAAACAGTGAGTCTGTTCAAATTCCCTATAAAATCATTAATGATTCCCTTTGAGCTAAATTGACCTGTTTCCCTTATAACAATATATATATTATATGTTATCATTACAGCATTATGAAATTAATCTTTATTTATATTATTTTTATTAAAAATAACAGCTTTCTATTTGAATCTATTTTAAACGGAATTTATTTGTTCAACGCTGATTTCAAAGCTGATTATTTAGCATCATTAGTCACACAATCCTTCAGAAATCATTCTAATATTCTGATTTGCTGCTCAAAAAAAAAAAAGATTATTATTTTTGTTGAAAACAACGGAGTATAATTCAGGTATATAATTTCAGGTTTCTTTGATGAATAGAATAGTGAAACACAAATGCTCACCTTGCTCTGTTCTGCGCCTTGCTCTGTTTGCTCTGTTCTGCGATCTGTTATGCAAAGTCACGAACGAGCATCACAGAACAGAGCAAGGCGAGCATTTGTGTTTATAAAGTTTATCAATTATTTTATAGACCGATCGAAACGCTAGATAAGACTCTTATTCATCGCCTGGTAGCGTTCAGTGCAGTTGAAGCTGCACTGAAACTGTAATTTTGACCATCAGCCGTTTGGAGTCCATTGAAGTTCAGAATATGGAGAAAATTCCTGGAATGTTTCCATCAAAAACCTTACTTTCTTTTCGACTGAAGAAAGAAATACATAAACATCTTGGATGACATGGGGGTGAGTAAATTATAAGGAAATTTTAATTTGAAAGTGAACTAATCCTTTAATAGCAATTTATTTTATTTTTTTAAGGTTATTTTATTGGAACATTTGGTTCCACGAAGAACTGAACATGCATGGGAACTTTCCACTGCAATACAAGTTATTTATAGTGGGGGAAAAAAATATTATTTTAAGAACTGTTTACCGAAGGTTCTTTGAGAGGGAAAATAAAGCATTTGGTGAAAGGTATGTGACATGTACATACAAATATATGGACTAGAAACTGGGCAGGCAAGAACAGAATATTTTTCATAAAAGTAAGACATGGCTGCAGTCTCAGCCCAAACTTACTTTATATTTATATTATTGAATTAGCAGAGCTTCTAGACCACTCTAAAAATCCAGGACTGTAACTGTATGACAGAAGTATAATGTTTACTCTATTCAGAGATGATCTGCTGATTTCAATGGTCTTAAAACAACATCCTAAATCAATACTGTCACGAATGGGCTCTATAAATCAAATCAGATCAGGATAAAAGACACAAACTTACTTTAGCATAACTTACAGTAAAAGAAAAACAAAATTAAAAAAACCTAGCTCTGTTATGTGTGACGGTTAGACTAACCGAGACTAGTCATAGCACTTGTATGTTGTTTCTCTTTTGTTGGTTTTGATTGCTTCTATTGTCCTCATTTGTAACTCACTTTGGATAAAAATGTCTGCTAAATTACTAAATGTACTTGTAAAACCTCACATATACCATTCAAATGAAATTATGAAAATCTGAATTTTACCCATAGGACAAATTGGAAGGGAGGTTGGGGTCCATTTATTAATTAATACAGCCATACTGCATTCTATTGAAGGTCTCCACACAGAGTTCTTCATAAGAATTCTTCATGTGTGTAGGCCGACTGTCTACCTTTAAATTTAATTTAAATAATTAAAAAAGTTAAAGTTATTCAATTGTATAAGTTATTACAATTATGGATATACTTAAATTGTATGTGTGAGGATGTCCTACAATATAAAGACCTTACATCACAACTGAACTTAATCCACAGAAAAACCTCTGTAGTACCAGAGCTCACAAACAACACTCCCAATATTATTAGATTAAAGGAAATTATGAATTTACAGAGATACATTTATTCTACTGCCCATAGAGTAGGACACTGGAGAAAACAAATGAAAACCTAAAAGGCAAATTAAATCTGGATCTAAACAATAAGCATAGCCTATATATCTTTTCTCTGTCAAAGACAGAACATTGAGAGAGCACAAAGTTCAATCAGTGACCACCAACTGGCCACAGGAAGACATAAAAAAAAGAAATGGCTACTGAAATGTGTGTTTGCAATCACTGCACACCAGGGCAGGTCCAGACAGAGGTGCACTTCCTCCTTCACCACTAAAAATACTAATTTTTAAGAGACTCAAGTTCAACTCTACAGAAGAATGTAACTATTTATCTCTGAGTCCCTTTCATTGAATGAAAAAGAGATATGTAACATTTTAAGGGGCCACATCCTCCTTAAGGCTGGTGCAGCCTATGTGGTAGCCTGATGTGCACCTCTCCAAAAATGTCACAGTGGGTCCATTCTGCGCGGACCGCAAGTGCTGTGATTGGTTTGCTAGAACTCCTTCCTCCACATGTATTTGAGTTTTGTGTGTGTTTTTCCCACTTAAATATATTTTAATGTTAAACCCTCTTAATTAAAATAAAACAAAGCATAGAACAAGTGTCTTATATTTTATTATACAACATAACATACAGTTGTCCGTGACAAACAATGTTTTTCTGCCATGGTAAAAGTCCTTGTGGAGATTGAAAGAATGTGATCTTTTTCTGTTCCATTCTTGTCAAATTTTTTTGTGGTTTTAAATAAACGACCTGTTCTTAAAAATGTATTTGCTGCTGCCACGGCTGATGCTTCTCCGATAAGCTGCTTCTTCTTTGGCTTTTGCCTGACGGTGGGTTACACCAGCAATATGCCTGTGGACACGGCATACACTCTAAAAAATGCTGAGTTAAATACAACCCAGTGTTGGGTAAATACTGGACAGAACACATGCTGGGTTGTTTTCAACCAACAGTTGGGTTAAATGTTTAACTAGGGCTGCACAATATTTTGCATGCAATAGTCATGCGCATCTCATCAGTAAAGACGGTTCTGTGATTAGCCCTAAATCTCTATCAGCTGTGTAATAAATGCCACTACATTTGAAAACAGCTGATGGAGATTTACGGCTAATCACAGAACCATCTTTACTGAAGAGATGCGCATGACTATTGCATGCAATATATCATGCAGCCCTATGTTTAACCCAACCTTCTGGGCAGTAACCCAACCGCTGGGTCTAAACAACCCAATCACTGGGTTCGTCCATATTTTAACCCAGCATTTTTTAGAGTGTACTAGTGGTTTACATGTGTAATTGCACGTCGACGCAGACAACAACTCAGAAATATAAATGAAAAGTGACGCCTAGCCTACGGCGTAGGTCCAAGTCCGACGCAGAAGTATAAATCAGCCTTTAGTTTTACTGCATTTACACAGCTGCCACAATCTAAGAGACACTGAATGAACACATCAAGTATAAACCTCCCAAGCATAAGATTATATTTCTATGCATATGTTCAGAACATATGAGCTCTTATTCTTTCTGGTTATTTGTTTAATCAATCAACCCCCCCCCCCACACACACACACACACACTTCCTCTAATGCTTATAAACTCTTACAAATAAAGGTACTTCACGATGCCATAGAAGAATCTTTTTGTCTAAATGGTTCCATAAAGAAACTTCAACATCTGAAGAACCTTTCTGTTTCACAAAAAGTTATTTGTGGTGAAAGAAGGTTCTTCAGATTATAAAAAGGCAAGGAAGAGATGGTTCTTTGGCATCCCTTGAATAAACTTTTGAGGCACATTTATTTAAGAGTGAATAAAGAAATCTGAATTTAAGAGAAATGAGGGGCATTAATCAGTAAATGGAAAAGATCATAAGGTTTTGCCACTGATTAATATTTTGATACAAACAAGACAGGAAGTTATCTCCCTATTATACTCAGACACACCAGTATGCTTGTGCCCTTTCTCTTTCTCTCTCTCAATAATACCATGACTAATGGAAAACCGTATGACCCAGCCACACGCAAATGCTAAAAAAATTACTTCAGCGGTGACAGAGTTAACCCTCCACCCCTAGCCCCAGTCACCACACATATTCAAACAGCTGATGTGCACATAAAGCTTCAGTATAAACACAACAAAGACTGAGGGAACAAATGTGCAGAAAACACATTCAAAATGCTTTGACTCATCAGAGACAAGTGCAGCACTAAATCCAGGCAGTTTCCGGAGAGTGATGCCATACCTATGGTCACTTTTCCGCTGATTAAACTTATTTGGATGGAACGAAAAGCCCATAATCCTATATCCTCTGACATCTTTAATAAAGAAATGTCACATTAGTTGTTTATTTGTAAAGTCAACATTTGTAGGTGCAAAGTACTTTTGGAAAAACTTGGTGTGTGGCTTTTATGAATCTTTTCATTGATCCTATCTGTTCTAATCTCATGCTTTTAAGCAATCAAAGCAACATGAAAAACACAACTTTATTACAATACTTTTTAATCTTGAAAATATTTTTCAAGTCTTGTAGTCTTATTTAAAAACAGACCTAGATACATTGTTTTATCATTTAAAATCCAACTTTTTGTTAAGTGTTTTGCTTAATATATGCAGTGACATTTTTTTCCTATCCAGCCCTCAACAAGTATGCTACAAACTGCAGAGATACTGTTACTGTATCAATTGATTTAATACACTTTGTAATAGGGCTGTGCGATTAATCGAAATCGAAATAAAATGGTGATTTGAGCTTGCGCGATTTCTAAATCGCTTTATAGCACGATTTTTTCTGCGCCCCTGCCCCAACCTCCCGCAGTATGCTATCCGAACCAATCAGAATGCAGCAGAACAGAACAGACCGGGCATACAGACAGATAGTATGCTAAAGAAACAAGGAAGATGAGTTCAGAACAGGATAAGGACTTGGTGGCCAAAAAAAATGCATGTTGCATGCAGAGCACGTGGAGCAGGGAGCGGAGCAATCATATTTCCTTCAGAGCGGAGAGCATCTTTCTGAAGATTGCGCTCCGTTCGCTCAATATGCTCAGCGCCGCTCGCTCAGCCCAAAATGCCCCTTTGGTAATTTGTTAATTCCAGAACCTGTGGAATAGGCTAAGCAATAGTTTGTCTAAGCTAATGTTTCTAAAAGCAAATTCTAAAATCCTGTGAAGACTGACATGTTTTAATAGACTGCATTTCCCCGCTGTTTTGGTCTATTTTAATTTTAGAAAGTGTTTCTTTTATTTACGCCACGAAATAATTATTTGTCAAGTGCATTTCATCTTGTGTGTGCTTTCATGGGCCTGATAAGTATTTTGTGAAATTCTATATCTGCATTTCATCTTGTGTGCGTGTTTTGAATATGACGCGTTGTTTTAAAAGAAAAGTACACTTTTTCAGTTATTAATTTTTTTACGAAAATGATCCAAGTGGCTTCAAAACAAGACACGTTTTTAAATTAAGATTTAAAATTTTATACATTTAAATTAGGGATGTTCATTTCGGTTATTTTTCCTAACCGTTAACCGACAAATATTTTAAATTAGAACTGAATTAAATTAAAAATAATAAGTGTCTGTGACCTGTAAAAAATACTAACATCTGTTTTTCGGGGATTAATTTCACATGCGCAAAAAGCAGCAAACAACAGAACATGAGGATTCACCTGATCATATCATATTACATAACACACCTGCAGCACTTCTGCAAGCAGAGAAAAACTTAATTCACCTAAATGCAGGGTTGAGCCTTTTGGGTCATTTTTTGGGGTTATTTGTTCAGTGTTTGGGTAGTTTGTGTACATTTTATTTTATTTATAAAATAGTTTCTGTGCAGTATATCGTTCAAATGTATGCAGAGCAACATTCGCGGTGTGAATCACTAAACGAACGTCTCTCGCGTCTGTCTTATTGCATGATGAAGAGTCTGATGCTTTGCATAAAATAAATGATTATATTTATAAAGATACAGAACACAAATACTTTGGATGTTAAAACATGTCCTCAGAGCTGTTTACTGTTTGTTTTTGGTCAGGTTATGAAGGCAATCGCAGTACATTTCATCCATGAGTGAAACGCAGGGCGGCGGTCTTATCCGTGATCAGTTCCCGCCGAACACGACTCCAGCTCGGCGTGAGAGCCAGCTCCGTTACGGTGGAAACACAGTTACAGAGTGGTCGATTTACTCGTGAATTACATCGGTTTAATGTTTAATCTTTACTTCTAATGTTTGTTAAACGAGATTAAATAGGCAATGTTTAGGCCTATAGCTTATAAAATCAAGCAAATGAGAAATAAAGGAAGTTATCACGTCTGGAGTATTTTACAGAAGTTTAGAGGATTTAAGTTAATCTGTAAATATTATTTCATGCATAAAGTAAAAAAAAACAAAAAGAAAAAACATGAATATTATAATAGAAACCAATAAAGCCATTAGCTGAGTTAAATCATCCATTAATCATTGGTTAAATAAACAATCAAATTTACTGGGTAAAATTAACCCCAAATGTACTCTTTTACCCAGCCCAAATTGGTTTGTTTTGAACCCAGTGTGTTTTAGAGTATGCAGAATTTGTTCATTATTGTGCTGCGCGAAATTAAAGCAGACGGCAGAAAGCTGCATTCTATTTTTTTGTTTGTTTTATTTTACAAAAAAGCAAAGATTCTTTTTTTTATTGAATGTACACAAATAAAAGCAGACCTTTTACAATTCCGATTATCTCCATGACCAAGAGGAGTTGCTTCCGCTGTTGGAAGGGGAATAAATCCAGTGATTGCTTCAGCGCCGCATGCGCTCATATTTAAGCATTCTACCAAATGCAGCCTGTTCATTATCATTATAAAAAACAACTGGTCAAACATATGGAAAAAAACGCACTGCTCTGTTTAAATATGTAGTAAAATCTGTGCTGTTTAGCGTTATCACCGTACCGCCGTGAAGTTATGCAAAACATTTAGTTTTATGTGGATATTGTAAGGGAGGGAAATAGGTGTAAATAAAAGCTAAATAATATTTTGGGATTTAAATACCGCGAATACGGAAACATTTGATTTTGTATTGAAGGAGAGACCCAACATTGGTTTCAGTTTTGTTTTAGCCTAAATTAGTTTTGGTTTGTCGTTATAGCTTCTTATTTTTAATTCTTGTTATTTTCTAGCCTACTTTTAATTGAAATGATTTGTTGTGGAGTGAGGGGAACTAAAATTGCCTATAGCTATGTTTACAGTGTTTATTATAATGTTTGTAACTCGCGTCGACCTATTTCTGAATGAAACAATAAAATGCGACTTATAGGCGACTTGGTTTTCTCTCTCTCGCTCTCTCTAAAAATGTGTTTTTTTTTATACATGCATAGCTTATTTTAACCATGCAGCAAACCTTTTAAAATATTTCGATAAATTATTACAAATAAATAAATAAGTTACTTTAAACCGTTTAACTGATTGTATTAATGGGTAAAAATTATTATCGGTCGGTTAAAGGTTAATGAACATCCCTAATTTAAATTAACAATTTCACTCTGAAACATAACCATTTCTTATCGGACTACTGCTTTAATTGAGACATTTATTCAATAATTTCACTATAAACAGGAAAAAATTAATAGGCCTAACGATACTGGAGACATTTAATGTGAGCACGTGATCTGAGCGGGATTTGGTTTACCGGTGAGCGTGAGCAAAACATTAGCGGAGCGTTTGCTTTGGCCGTGAGCGACTGAGTGGAGCGCACACACACAAAGCGGAATATTGAACCGCTCCACTTCGCTCACATGCTCGGGTTGCATCTTGTTTTGTTGGATTTGATTACTCACATATACATATAATATATACATATAATATATATATATATATATATATATATATATATATGTGTGTATTTTGCCATATGTCTGTTCTAAAGACATGTTACAACTTTTTGGGAAAGGTCTAATTGGTTTCCTTTGGAAATATATTTCAAATTCACACAGAATGCATTTATAACTGTAAAGCATGTCTGTTTGTGTCAAAATCGTTATTAAAATCGAAATCAAAAAAAAAAAAAGAAAAATTGTGATAGTTTTTTTTTGTCCATGCAGCCCTACTTTGTAACTGACTTTTGGGTTCGTTTTAGTGAAAATTAAGTATGGTGAAGGCACCACATACACAAAAGTATAGTTAAAGTGGGAGAAAGCCTGAAAAGTAAACACTGAGGTGGATGGGGGGGCAACCCCCCCACTCTTGACACTAATCTGATAGTTGTTTGACTCAAGTAGGGTTAAATATCACACTCAAAACCAAGGATTAGCCTCGTTAACAATTGTATTTATTTATTTAATTTTAATGATAAGTTGGGGGGGGGGGACAAAAGGGAATGTTGAATCTCTAGAGCATGATTCAAGGAATTCAGAGTATATACAAATATGATACCAAATACCAATATTCAGTGCTTTGGCCACTAATAATAATAAAAAAAAAATAATTCATGAATCCATTATTATCCTGAGAAAAATAGAGCTATCAGCCTGTCTAAATTACATGCGTTCAGACACCACCACAAAGCCATTAATGAATTAATTAATTAGTAACACAATTCAGTTAGAACTCTTGTTTATGACAGTTATTTCACCATGTCAAGAGAAGGAAATCAAGCTAACATATCAGTTATGTGACACTTCCTCTATTTCAGATGCAATGTGATGGTAAAGCAATATAAAACCTCCCCATGTTGTCATGTAGTGAAAATGAATTGCTTATTTGAGAGAGAGAATATACACTTGTATCAGTTTCTTTACCAGAGAGGAACAAAAGACCTCTGTACTATAAAAGCTTGGTGGGTGTGCACTAGGGCTGTGCGATATGGACAAAAAAAAACTATCACGATTTTTTTATTTTTTTTTCGATTTCGATTTTAATCACGATTTTGACACAAACAGACATGCTTTACAGCTATAAATGCATTCTGTGTGAATTTGAAATATATTTCCAAACGAAATCAATTTTAGACCTTTCCCAAAAAGTTGTAACATGTCTTTAGAACAGACAAAATACATATACATATATATATATATATATATTAGTGGTGGGCCGTTATCAGCGTTAACGTGCTGCGTTAACGTGAGACTCTTATCGGGCGATAAAAAAAATATCGCCGTTAATCTATTCTCAAAGTTGGGTTGGGAGCTGGGTCTATACTACGCAAGCTGTGATGACTTTCACCCTGATATTTTAGCGCGGATGTATACCTAGCCGAATTGCACTGTAGGGGGCGAGAACGAGTCTTCGAACTAGAGGCTCGCAGTCCGTGATGGACAGATTGTTAACGGCTGGTCTATGTGGTAATACAATCGGGCAGGACATCCAAACGCTCACCTATCATTCATCAACCTCAAATATGGCTTTTCATCTGAAAGATGTACGTAGTAGCAACTTTACATGGCCGCTCAATATGATGTTAACCTAGAGAAATGTGCGCTATTGAAGTGTTTGTGTGGAAGCGCGTTTGCTGCAGGACAGGCTCCGGTGCGCTCACTTGCTCTTACATCTCCGTCATTCTTGGTCATACAGATAAAAGTAGCCTAATACATCTTTCGAATCTGTAAAGACTCTACGTTTATTTGTGTGCATTCAGAATAACAACGAAACGTTGCGCTTTTAAGCAAACAGGATGCGCTTTAGGTCTCATGTGAACTTGAGCGAGAAACTTCGAAACTCCGTCTTTGAAAAATATATCTATAGAGAGTGAAATGTCTAAAAAATAAAAATAGAAGACGTGTGTGTTAGCATGGATGATTTACATGAAATTTAATCTGTGCAACACTGTGCATAAGATGGCTTTCAGTTCAATATAATAACAAAAAACGACATTTTGGGTTTTTATTCAACTAATATGGTGGGCACGCTGTGATCTGTACTATATTTTTACTGTAGGCTAATTGACAGTTATCGGCAAAAAAAACAAAAAAACAACAACACGGGAGTGGGAGGGAATGGGAGTCATTCTTCCGGGAGTGGAACGGGACGGATTTTCCCCCAGTTTTTTCGTGGGATTGGGACGGGAAGAGATTAAAGTTTGTGATGCATTTTGGAAACAGGAGATGAGCCCCTGGTCTAATGCGCCACCTGGCTTGAGAAACCCGTTTTCAAAGACTTACTTTTAGTCATTATTTGGGTAGCACACATATTCTGAATGCCTTCGGCAGAATTCAAATGAGCCATTTTAATCTAGATTAATCTAGATTAATTCCAAGATTAATCTAGATTAAAAAAATTAATCTATGCCCACCACTAATATATATATATTATATGTATATGTGAGTAATCAAATCCAACAAAACAAGATGCAACCAGAGCATGTGAGCGAATCGGAGCGGTTCAATATTCCGCTTTGTGTGTGTGCGCTCCACTCAGTCGCTCACGGCCAAAGCAAACGCTCTGCTAATGTTTGCTCACGCTCACCGGTAAACCAAATCCCGTTCAGATCACGTGCTCACATTAAATGTCTCCAGTAACGTTAGGCCTATTTATTTTTTCCTGTTTATAGTGAAATTATTGAATAAATGTCTCAATTAAAGCAGTAGTCCGATAAGAAATGGTTATGTTTCAGAGTGAAATTGTTAATTTAAATTAGGGATGTTCATTAACCATTAACCGACCGATAATAATTTTGACCCATTAAAACAATCAGTTAAACGGTTTAAAGTAACTTATTTATTTTTAATAATTTATCGAAATATTTTAAAAGGTTTGCTGCATGGTTAAAATAAGCTATACATGTATAAAAAAAACACGATTTTAGAGCGAGAGAGAGAAAACCAAGTCGCCTATAAGTCGCATTTTATTATTTCATTCAGAAATAGGCCGACGCGAATTACAAACATTATAATAAACACTGTAAACATAGCTATAGGCAATTTTAGTTCCCCTCACTCCACAACAAATCATTTCAATTAACAGTAGGCTAGAAAATAACAAGAATTAAAAATAAGAAGCTATAACGACAAACCAAAACTAATTTAGGCTAAAACAAAACTGAAACCAATGTTGGGTCTCTCCTTCAATACAAAATCAAATGTTCCCGTATTCGCGGTATTTAAATCCCAAAATATTATTTACACCAATTTCCCTCCCTTACAATATCCACATAAAACAAAATGTTTTGCATAACTTCACGGCGGTACGGTGATAACGCTAAACAGCACAGATTTTACTACATATTTAAACAGAGCAGTGCGTTTTTTTCCATATGTTTGACCAGTTGTTTTTTATAATGATAATGAACAGGCTGCATTTGGTAGAATGCTTAAATGTGAGCGCATGCGGCGCTGAAGCAATCACTGGATTTATTCCCCTTCCAACAGCGGAAGCAACTCCTCTTGGTCATGGAGATAATCGGAATTGTAAAAGGTCTGCTTTTATTTGTGTACATTCAATAAAAAAAAGAATCTTTGCTTTTTTGTAAAATAAAACAAACAAAAAAATAGAATGCAGCTTTCTGCCGTCTGCTTTAATTTCGCGCAGCACAATAATGAACAAATTCTGCATACTCTAAAACACACTTGGTTCAAAACAAACCAATTTGGGCTGGGTAAAAGAGTACATTTGGGGTTAATTTTACCCAGTAAATTTGATTGTTTATTTAACCAATGATTAATGGATGATTTAACTCAGCTAATGGCTTTATTCGTTTCTATTATAATATTCGTTTTTTTACTTTATGCATGAAATAATATTTACAGATTAACTTAAATCCTCTAAACTTCTGTAAATACTCCAGACGTGATAACTTCCTTTATTTCTCATTTGCTTGATTTTATAAGCTATAGGCCTACACATTGCCTATTTAATCTCATTTAACAAACATTAGAAGTAAAGATTAAACATTAAACCGATGTAATTCACGAGTAAATCGACCACTCTGTAACTGTGTTTCCACCGTAACGGAGCTGGCTCTCACGCCGAGCTGGAGTCGTGTTCGGCGGGAACTGATCACGGATAAGACCGCCGCCCTGCGCTTCACTCATGGACGAAATGTACTGCGATTGCCTTCATAACCTGACCAAAAACAAACAGTAAACAGCTCTGAGGACATGTTTTAACATCCAAAGTATTTGTGTTCTGTATCTTTATAAATATAATCGTTTATTTTATGCAAAGCATCAGACTCTTTATCATGCAACAAGACAGACGCGAGAGACGTTCGTTTAGTGATTCACACCGCGAATGTTGCTCTGCATACATTTGAATGATATATTGCACAGAAACAATTTTTTAAATAAAATAAAATGTACACAAACTACCCAAACACTGAACAAATAACCCAAAAAAATTACCCAAAAGGCTCAACCCAGCATTTAGGTGAATTAAGTTTTTCTCTGCTTGCAGAAGTGCTGCAGGTGTGTTATGTAATATGATATGATCAGGTGAATCCTCATGTTCTGTTGTTTGCTGCTTTTTGCGCATGTGAAATTAATCCCCGAAAAACAGATGATAGTATTTTTTACAGGTCACAGACACTTATTCTTTTTAATTTAATTCAGTTCTAATTTAAAATATTTGTCGGTTAACGGCAGAGGTGGAAAGTAACAAATTACATTTACTTGCGTTACTGTAATTGATAGGGCTGTAACGATAAGCGATATGAAACCGAAATCGCGACACTCAGATCCACGATCCTGTGTCGCGGTGTGATAAGGGAGAATCGCGACACACCCCGTGACTACCTTTCCAATCATGTGACGCCTGCCTGCGAAAGTTGAGCTAGTTGCACACAGATTTTCCCCTGCGCTGAGCCAGAGCACTTCTCTGCCACCTTCACGTGCTATCAGAAACATCCGGTTTCCCACTTATGAAGACGTGACGAGCTCCCTGCATTCAAATTATTTGTTGAATGAATAATGTAATATTCCACTGGTTGATAACCATAAATATTTATGTAAAAAATATTTGTGCTCTTTTTCGTGTTAAATGTGAAGAATGACAGGTTGGATGCCACAGACTTTATTTTTTATTGGCGGATTATACAGGTGTAATTTTCACTTTAACTTCACGCAATGTAACATGATTTGATTATTGTAATCAATACTTTATTCTTAAAATATGACATTAATCTTATTTATTTGAGAAAGATAAACTAATCAAACTGGCGCTGGCCGCTTGGTATTTAAAAAAAAACAAAAAAACTTGAATTTAACAAACATAAAATGTTCCAATCATATTTCTGAATTAAATTAATAAAAAAACTAAACGAATTAATGACCACTTTGCTATTAAAAACCAAACGGAACTATTTTAATGGCCGCAAATAGGGCTGGGCGATATGGCTGGAAACTGTATCACGATATCAGTGTTTCATATCGGTCGATATCGATAATTATTGATATTTTTTATGACCCATTTAAAATAAGGACCAGGAGAAAAATATATTACATTTAAACATTTTTATTTTAAGCTTAACCTTTCTCTGATCATAATCCCCTCAGTTGTTAAGACAGAAATGTCAACTACCATGGAAAACTCAAATAATTAAAATGTAAACATAAGTCTAAAGTCACAATGAAAACTTAACAATTATCTAAGGCGGAGCGGAAGCATGTCTTTGGCTATATGATATGCCACTGCCTCCGTTATATCTTTGTACCGTTTAGATTCTTTGCCATAAGGCACTGATGCAGTACCTCTCCATGGCTTGCAGACGACATTGGTCTGACTACGGTCAGACTTATAATATCCAAAAAACTGCCATACAGGCGAGCTGACTTTTCCTCTTTTATTTACTATTTCCTTGCTCGCTGCGGCACTCATTTTCTGCTTATGAAAAGGAATCCAGCAGACCAGCACGAGACAACGATATGGCGCAACCAAACTGATACTGTTACATGATTGGCTGTTAGCGTGTCACTCCCTACGTTGCTAGGTTACCAGAGAGCGAGTGCCTTTGTTAATGCAACCAAACTTGCTTCGCAACCGCTGTTTTCTTCCGACGAAGAATAAAAAATATCGAAAGTTTTATCGAACACATTTTTTATTGATATCGCTCACGTGTCTATCGCGATACATATCGTTATCGTTTTATCGCCCAGCCCTAGCCGCAAAAGCACATTTATATTGTTGGGGAGAGATAGAGAAAGACACGGGCTCTGGTCGGACTCGGGCGGCGAATTCTGATAAACTGCAGGGATCTATATTCATTCCCTAGTTCAATTAAAAGTTCCCCGGACTAATTGTGAACAGATTGCTCTCCCGTCTTCTTCCAGAGCATGTGAACATGTTCATTTAATATATGAAATAAGTTATTGTTATAAAGACAGACGTTAAAATAATTTTCACATAATAAGCGCCGTCATTCAGGCTGTTCACAAGAGAGGTCTGCTTCCCTTTCGGGTTTCGGGCCGCGTTAATATTTAATGGATAGCTTCGGGCTCGAGTTTGTAGCTAAACCAAAACTATATGCAGGCTACGCTGCTTTCATAGACGCACGCGCACACACATTATTGCACAGATATCAGAGATCGCGCAGCGCACAAACTGCACGGGAACTTTTTCTTAGTAAAATAGCTTCGATAGGCTACTGACTCGCAACATTATATTTCTCTGCAATGAGGAGGTAAAATCGTTTTTTAAAGTAACTAAGCCTCATTGCTTGTAGAGAGAGACGCGCAGATGCAGGTGCACATGTACGCGCAACTTTCATACCTCTCTCTCTAACTCTCGCTAATTCAAATAAATGATTTGCTCATCAATAACCTATATGAAATAGGTTATTGTTATGACAGACGATAAAATTAATGTTCACATAATAAGTGCCGTCATTCAGGTTGTTCAAAATATGTTTTAGCGCGTAATGTTTTAAGAATGATATTCTGTTTAGCGTAATATGTTTTAAGCCTAATATTCATTAATTAATTAAACGGTTACGTCTTTTTTATGAATGTTCATGCTCATTTTTAGAATATAAATGTCCTAACCTTATGAGCAGTTGATAATCGACGGACTGTTCTGTTAATAAATGTCTCATTCGGTTATGTTATATTAATATGTTTCAGCAATCATAAGTTATGACCATTAATTGTCTCAGGTTAAGATAGACTATTCTCTAATTAATAAAACTGTTATCTTACAGATTAAAAGCCTGAATAGTTTCTCTCCTTCTCTCTCTGTGTATGTGTGTGTGCGTGGGTGGGTACATGCATGCGAGGGGTGCGATTTTCGAATAGTAATCGAATAATACCCAGCGATTATCGAATATTACTTTTGCTTAAAATGCACATCCCTACTATTTATATTGTTAATAATTTGCATAGTTAATCTTGTTCTTTGGTGTTCAGTTTATAAAGATTTTTAAAATGTTATTTAATAAAAAATATTGTTTTAAAAATCTTTCTTTTTTTTTCTCCCACCCCCCACGAAAAAATCGTGATACGAACCGAATCGTGGGTCAAAAATCGTGATACGAACCGAATCGTGGGTTTGGTGTATCGTTACAGCCCTAGTAATTGAGTAGCTTTTTTGTGTACTTGTACTTTTTTAAGTAATGTTTTTAATCTGTAATTTTACTTTTACTTAAGTATATTTTGTGGGAAGTATTGTACTTCGCTACATTTTAAAACACATGAATTACTGAGTAAAAAAAACAATCGCTCTGTGGAAACAACTGCAGCAAATAATGGGCAGAAGAAGAAACTGCCGGTAAAAATCACAAGAAAGATGCAGACGGACATGACAGGCGTTAATGGTGCAGACCCAGCTGAAAACCAAACCCTTTCGTATTCTGCTGAAGTTGAACTCAAAGGAATGAAGTGAACCCCTGGCCCTATATTCATGCTCTATTATGCAGTATAAGCCGAACTAGCAGCTTATAAATATATCGACATCGCCCTTTGCAAGCATGTAGAGGTAACGTAAGGTAAATACTTGCATCGTTGCATTGGTAGTTAAAATGAAGCTTTAACAGTTTAGCAAAAGGGTCTCCACAAATTAGCCAAAAAGACAGTGGTGCAGGGTGTGCAATATCGTCTGCGATAATATAATAATTGTTGTTTTAACAATGTGCGATTTGACATTATCAGTATTTTGCCAAAAACCAAACAAATCACTCTAAACAGTGTGCTGTGAAATCTAGTAACGTTAGATTAGACTAATCCGCGTGCATATGGAGTGCTTTCTTTCACTGCATGATTCAGTCTGTTAAAATGCGTTTAGAATGATCACAAAATTGAAGATATAGAAGCAGAAAATGTATATATTTATATAATTTAATATAGTAAGTCAACATCACATGAAGAATGCCGTTTTTCTCAAAAAATCACCATGATTACACAGGCCTGTAGTTTTTCTTTTTACACAGTTCAAAAAACAAGAAGTTAATTAAGAAACTTACGTTTTAGACACCATATAGCCTATTTTTGCTCTATGACAGTGTTTTGTTCCTGAATGAATTAACCGTTTAAATGATTCTGTTCAATCGCATTGACTCACTAATCAGTGACTTGCTGACACCTACTGGTGGTTCTAATTTTACATTTAAAGTATCTTTTGATTTATTTATTTTTTAATTTCAAATGACTATTTAACATTTGTGACCCTGGCATGGAGCACAAAACCAGTCTTAGTCGCTGGAGTATATTTGTAGCAATAGCCTACAATACATTGTATGGTTTAAAATTATACATTTTTCTTTTATGCCAAAAATCATTAGCATATTAAGTAAAGATCATGTTCCATTAATATATTTTGTAAATTTCCTACTGTAAATATATCAAAACTAAGAGCTTAATTTGAACAACTTTAAAGGAGATTTTCTCAATATTTGGATTTTTTGCACCCTCAGATTCCAGATTTTCAAATATTGTCCTATCATAACAAACCATACATCAATGGAAATATGATTTATTCAGCTTTCAGATGATGTATAAATCGCAATTTAGTAAAATGGACCCTTATGGTTTTGTGGTTCAGGGTCACATTTTATGCCTTATTTATATCTAAACATTATTTCTGCATTTGTAACTGCAGGCTAAATGCATTAATGTCAGTGTGTAATACATCTATACCACTTCAGATGAAGCTTCTGCATTTCCTCTGCATTACAAAGATGCATTTTGTTGATACTGATTTAATTTGCCTGGTAACAGCCCAAATGTCTTATTATTCTAATTAACCGATTCATTTAATTAAAAACACCTAGTTTGAGATTTATAGGCCCATATACCAGGGGTGTCAAACTCAGTTCCTGGAGGGACACAGCCCTGAAGAGTTTATTTCCAACCCTGCTCCAACACACAAACCATGTAGTTTTCAAATAAGCCTAAATGATTAGTTTAGCTGGATCAGATGTGTTTAATTAGGGTTATATCTACACTGTGTAGGGCTGTGGCCCTCCAGGTACTGAGTTTGACACCTTTGGTCTATCCCATTTTTCCCTCCCATTGTTAAAATGTAACTAAGTAATTTTTACTCAGAGTATATTTGAAATGAGCTACTTTTTAATTTTACTTGAGTATATTTTTAGACTGGTACTTTTACTTGTACTTAAGTAAAATTTCAGTAATGTAATGGTACTTTTACTTGAGTAGAATATTTTTGTACTCTTTCCACCTCTGGTTAACGGTTAGGAAAAATAACCGAAATGAACATCCCTAATTTAAATGTATACAATTTTAAATCTTAATTTAAAAACGTGTCTTGTTTTGAAGCAACTTGGATCATTTTCGTAAAAAATTAAATAACTGAAAAAGTATACTTTTCTTTTAAAACAACGCTTCATATTCAAAACACGCACACAAGATGAAATGCAGATATAGAATTTCACAAAATACTTATCAGGCCCATGAAAGCACACACAAGATGAAATGCACTTGACAAATAATTATTTCGTGGCGTAAATAAAAGAAACACTTTCTAAAATTAAAATAGACCAAAACTGTGGGGAAATGCAGTCTATTAAAACATCTGTCAATCTTCACAGGATTTTAGAATTTGCTTTTAGAAACATTAGCTTAGACAAACTATTGCTTAGCCTATTCCACAGGTTCTGGAATTTACAAATTACCAAAGGGGCGCTCAAATCACGATTTTATTTCGATTTCGATTAATCGCACAGCCCTAGTGTGCACACAGACCCCCATGCACACAGTGGTGGGTTCAACAGAGGCCACAGAAAGACTTGTTGCACATTCACAATTAAAAAATAAATACAAATACATGAACTATAGGCTCTTTCTCACACTCTCATGGGCAAATGGGAAAACCACATGCACATTTCCCCATGTGATTCTATGAAGCAAAAAGTGCTAAAAGAAATACCAATTTGACAACACATGATCTGTGTATTACTTTATTCTATGCATCTCTTCTGTTATTCTACATATCATTTAATCTATCATTCAAAAAGAAAAAAATGACCAGAGCCCCCCCCAAAAAAACACGCACATGCATATAAATATCTACACACACTATTGCCAAGGAGTCAAGATTCAAGGACAAGGGGACTGTCATCACTACCTACGGTATAGCATAATCATATGAGATAAAAACTATAAAACTAATCCCTAAAATTTTAAGGCGTCTTATTATGCTTTTTCACTTTTTGAATTTCAGTCAGTGTGCAATTGGTCATATTGTAATGTTGTAAATATTTCTGTTTTACTTTTAAACCATGAAGGCGAGCCAATGGATATCACACAAGCACACGTTTGCACCATGATTTGCAAGGTGTGCAAAATAAACAAGATTTATGCTGGTGAACATCTTAATCTCAGTCAATTCACTATTAACAGAAAGTGAATGTAAAAACAGAATGACGGAGCTTTCGGCATCTGATGCACATGGGCCACTGAAAAAAATAAATATAAAACGGGCTGTTTTTTAAAGTCTGTGCTTGAAATAAAAGCTTTTTTATGTGGCCAGCGGTTTAGACATTAATGGCTGTGTGTTGAGTTATTTTAGCAAATTTACACTGTTATACAAGCTGTGCACTCACTACTTTACCATGTAGCAATGACTACAAAAGTGTCATTTATTCAGTGTTGTCACATGAAAAAATATAATAAAATATTTACAAAAATGTGAGGGGTGAACTCAATTCTGTGAGATAATGTGATTAGTTGACTAATTGCTTAAAATGAACAACTACTAGTCAACCAGAAAATCTTTAGTCGAGGGCAGCCATATCAATTTTTATGGATGAATTACATATCCATACATGTCCTTTTAAAATTACCAATTAACATATCCGGTCATCATTTAAGTGATGCCAATTAAAACTAAAACTACATGTTTCTATAGGATTTTCTTAGCAACTTCTTGGTTGCATATTATTACTGAAGCTACGGCTTGCAAAGAGCTTACAAAAGGATGTACGGGATTGTGGAGAGGAACTAATCAAGAGAAGGGTACAAAAGTATTTCCAAAACATTTGACATACGATAACGGGATAACGGGACATCGCAATAACCTTCCAAAGAACAGGGCACCTGTCAAAAACATCTAAGCCACATTTCGCCAAAACCATGTGGAAACTGCTTCATGGCCTGATGAAACTAAATTTAATTTTTGGATCACAAGTTTCAAAGATATGGCATAAAAAACAATTTGTTCATTAACAAAACCAAATCATATCCAAGATGACGCAAGGTGGTGCAAGCATTATGCTGTAGAGAAGCAAGATAGAAAGAATCATGGATAGTGCCAAACACCAGACTATTTTTGCTCAAAGCCTGCAAACATTAACAATCTGAGGATGAATCTCCTCCAAGGGAATAGCTAATGTGGAACTGGGAGAACTTGCACCTCATAATCTGTCCTACTCACACTAATAACCACACAAATTAGTAATGCCCAGTGTGCACAAGCACCAAAGTGCCCTTGACTTTTTTTCCCACTTGGTTCAATGCTTTCAAATGCACAGTGGACACTTTGAATTCTAGCCTGTCAGTGCACACACCCATTTGCACAGACACACACTCACTCACCTGCTGTCTCTGCAGTCTCTTATTTCTCCGCCAGCTCCATGATGGGATGGAGAGGATGCTGCATCTAACAGAAAGACACAGAGAGGATTCAGATAAGAATATCTGAGATGAAGGGAGTCAGAACTGAAGGACAGTGAGTGTCCCCATATCAGCGAAGACGGCATCTCAGAGCTAATAGTTCATTGAACAGTACCCCCCCTGGTTGATCTGGATAATTTGACTGTATTAATGTTTGCCATAAAAAACAACATACTAACACACTTACCACTTTATTAGGTACATTTGTTCAACTGCTCATTAACGCAAATATATAATCAGTCATTTACAATACATTATGGCATGTAGACGTGGTCAAAACAATCTGTTAAATTGCAAGCCAAGCATGGGAGGATAAGTTATTTAAGTAATTCTAAATGTGGAATGGTTGTTGGTGTCAGATGGGCTGGTTTGAGAATTTCATAAAACTGCTGATTTACTGGGATTTCCATGCATAACAATATCTGGGGTTTATAGAGAATGATGGCAAAAACCGAGAGACTGAGGAGGAGCTTCTTCCCTCAGGCCATCAGGCTCCTAAACACAAACCCAGTCTCATAAACACTTACAAGATTGTTAACTGTAAAAATTATCATCACCCGTATTGCTGCTTGTGTACATACCCTGAACAACCCATCTGCACATCCCTCTTATTCACATTACTATTTATTAAGTCCCAGTACACTGTTTTTTGCACATCTTATTGTTTTGCACTTTTTATTTAATTGCACATTTTACTCTTATTTCTCTTTTTTTACCATATATATGCTCTTGTGTTGTGTTACTTTAATATCATTTTTATTTTTATTCTTTTGCACTGTCCACTGAGCGGACCTGATTTGACTTACATTTCACTTCTGATTATACCCTGTATAATTTATTATGTGACAAATAAAGAAACCTTGAACCTTGAATGGTCTGAAAAAACAAAAAAATCCAGTGAGTGGCAGTTCTGTGGGCGGAAATGCTTTGTTGGTTCCATAGATCACAGGAGAATAGCCAGACTGGTTTGAGCTGATAGAAAGGCAACAGTAACTTGCAACCAATCGTTAGAACCAAGGTATGCAGAAGAGCATCTCTGAACCCACAACACATCGAATCTTGAAGCAGATGAGCTCCAGAAGCAGAAGACCAAACCTGGTTGCCTGGTCTGACGAGTCTCAACAAAGAAAACACCATTATTTTCTTACATAGTAAATTTGTCTTGTTTTTTAGTCTAAATATCTAAACATTCTTAAATCAGGATGCATTTACTTGAGAAGCAAAATGCAGATATTATGTCTTGTTTTCTGAAAAATAATTCAAAATTGTGTTTGTTTTTGCTTAAAACTAGAAAAAATATCTGCCTGTGGGTTAAGAAAAATAACCTTAATTAAAAGGATTATTTTTTTATTGCCCCATTGGCAATCACTTTTTTTGAAAATCACTTTTTGTAGTGCATTTCTGCTGTAACATTCAGATGATAATGTCAGAATCTGGCGAAAGCAATATGAAAGTTTTAGCAGTGGTAAAGATGTGCAGTCTTGTTCTTATAGTACAATTTGCCATAGTACAGGGTAATGTGACAAATCGGTTATGCTGGGTAACTAGTTACTAGTTACGGTTATGCTAAGTGAAGTGAGGCCAAGTATGGTGACCCATACTCGGAAACCAAGTGCACACATACAAACACAGCAGTGAACACACACCCGGAGCAGTGGGCAGTCATACTGCTGCGGCGCCCGGGGAGCAGTTGGGGGTTTGGTGACTTGCTCAAGGGTCTCACCTCAGTCATGGTATTGAGGGTGGAAGAGAGCGCTGGACATTCACACACCCCCCCCCCCCCCCCCCCCCCATACAATCTCTCCATATTATATAAAAACCACACAGTATAACTATATCTGTCCCTGCTGTACAATAGCACTAGCATAGTACTTTTTGTTGCTAGGAAGTGGATGTCTGCTGGCCCAGAAAGGCGAGGTTATGGGGGAAATTTTCTCTCTTGCTTTCTCTATGAAAGGAGAGTACACATGGTTTTTTTTTTTATCTAGTAAAACAACAATTTTTACCTGGCTAACCCTAACCCTACTCACATCCTACTAACCCAATTAGAAAACTTTCTACATTTTTACAATTTTATCTAACATTGGATATCTTATTTTTAAACATATTTACAAATGAGGATTTCCTCTAAAGGAGTTTTAGGGAGGTTTTGTCAGATTTAGCTCTCTTTATGGTACAAATTTGTCCCTAAAATATGCTTAAGTAGGCACACACAACTAAGGGAACAATGCTAGCAGAACCAAACACAAAGCACAAACCAGTGACGTATACACACACACACACAGCGAGAAGCTTCGATCACTACTGCTTACGTACTCTCAGACAAACAGACACACTCAGACACACACATGAACACACACCAACCACTGTGGCCTTATCACAGAGCAAACAGAGAGAGGCACAGTTGGAGGTACAAGCCTTACGGCCTTCTAACATAGTGGTATTCCTCTCTTTTCCTCATCTGTCCTGATCTACCTCCCGCGCTCACACTGGAATGTTAGGAATCCAGATTCCGCATATAACTACATCCCCCTTCCCACCACCCTTCTGACACACACAGAGACAAAACCCTAAACCTTGTCAATCAGAAAAATAACTCTCTGGTAAGAACAAGTTACATGAAAAACTTCAGAAAGCATTTATGATCGGAGCTTGATTGAACAGGAAGCAATTATAAATATTAATACTTCAACACTGATCACACGGTGTCTGCACCAAATGCAAGCCATGTGATGCAATACAAATATATATATATATATATATATATTTTGGGTTAACTATTCCTTTAACCTCTAAGTTTAGAGTTCATTGTGCAGCTGCCCTTTCAGTGCCGTGCCACGGTGGCAACATTTCAATATACACACAAGCACACTAAAAAAGATGTTAATCAGTTACCTACCAAGGCCTGACTGAACAAAGGTCCCGTTTTAGTCGTGGGTGGAGCACACAAGTGTCTCTCACTCTCTTCCTCTACAACTAACTGTACATGCATGTCTGAATAAAGCTGTGATATGCATCTATATGAGAAAGCTATGCAAGAACTGACTGACCGAAAGCAAAGCGGAGAGATATTACACATTTTAAATTCACCACTCTTACTCTCTCTCTCACACACATGAGAAAAACAGAAAGATGAACGCAAAAGCAGCTGTCACACCACTTCAGATGACTGAAATGCGGTTTCTCACTTTTCATCTAGGGCTCTCGAGAAATACAAATCTGTCTGTGCGATTATATGTCATGTTTTCTTCATCAGAGGTTTTTATATGATGACTTAGATTTTACACCGGATCAAGTAGTGATTCAACACAGAACCAAATGTATCCAGCTCTTAATACATGCACAGTAATATGACAAGCAGGAGCGAACAGACAAACAGAGAAATTGCAGGGCAAAGCAGTTTGAGAAGAGGACTTCTCGGACACCAGAGTCCTATGCAATTATTCTTGAATCACTAATAAATGCAGCAAAGTGTCCTCCTTTTTGGTCTTATGGAAATGGCCAACCTATGTGAAATATTGTCACTTTTTTTTTTACTTGATCAAGTTACAAAGATTAGCCTCTCAAAGGCACATTAAAAACAGGCACAAATAAAACAATTATAACATACATGATTTCAGACTAAATATCTGTTCACATATATTTAAAAAGATTCTCATTTATGAATCAATAATTTATTTGCTTTAACACACTTTCCATTCATTATTTTCTCCACCTCTTTTCCATCTATTCCTCTTGGCATATTTCTATCCCTCCTTTCCCCATTTCTCGATACTGAATTCTTTAGCATGTCTCGACTTGTATGCGAGAATTGTAGAACTCCAAGTGCGGGCACGCTTAGAGTTCTGTTCACCATAGAACCTCTCAAGTACGCAGGTGTGCATACAGGTGTGAGAGTACGTATATGCATGGCAATCAGGCCTGCAGATAAGAATGCAAATCTCCTATTATGTAAGTGCAAATGTGAGGCCACATGTGTAAGAAAGAGGGACTCAATTAAAACTGTCAATCATGCGTCCCAGCTGGGGTTCCACAGGAAATTAGTGCAGATTGTTTGTAATCACTGACTGTCCTGACACTAATTGATCAAATTATGGACCCAAACATGTAAAACGAAAGCGGAACTATAATTATTTTCTATTAACCACATAATTTGTGTAAAAATATATTTAGTTACTTCCCACAAGCTTAAAAAAGTATGCCCATTTGTTAAGATAAAGATACACGTAAGGCCTATATAAGGTTATATTTCATTCAACAAATGGGTTCATAATAATGGGTACATTATGTTAAGCTACTTGGTAGCTGCAAACATGTGTTGAATAAACCGACAGAGACTTAACACATAAAGGACATATGAAGGCACTAGACGAGACCTGTGGAGAACTCCCTCCTGAAACACCAGTGGCACACGCTTTTAACAAGGTTTTATGACTGTTGAGAACACTCCGATGCAACCCAACAGAAATGCTTAGTTTTCAAATCTACTGCGTGCTGTCAAAGACATAATCTTTAAGGGAAGTGAACCTTGTCCATTTACCATAAGCCCACTTCTTGTGTCATTTGAAAAGATAATTAGACTGTAAACAAAAGAGAAATGATGTTTCATAATAAAATGTTTGTTACATTTTTTCTTTAGCATTAATGTGCTAAGCAATGTGCTATGAAATAAAATAAAATACAATTTGAACAAAGTAATTCATTTTCTGTGATCCAAGGTTTTAGATTAACCAGTTACACTTTTATGACCATAGCTTCATCATTTTATATCTGATAGTTGAAAGTAGGGCTGTGCAATTAATCAATCGCATGCGATTCTTAGTTTAACAACTTATATTAATCTTTACTAATTCATAACAATACATAAATTCTGGTTTGACTTAATTTTTCTGGATTCTGTGGTTTTATGATATAATACAAATATACTATTAAAAATGGTGGTAATTAAATTAATCCATAAAGCTTTAACAGTTTAATGTTTTAAAATGTAATCAAATGAAAATAATTGTATCCTTTTATTATTTTGTAAAGTAGGCTACATTATAATACAATCGTAATTTCTGTCAATTTCTTCGAGTTGAAAAGCGGACTTTTATTTTGACGAGTTGTAGTGAAGAGCAGTGTATTTGACCATGGTTTTCTCAAATAAAATGAAAGGATTATTAATTGTTCTCTCAGTGTCAGTGAGGCTCTCAGTGTTTGTGTTCATGTCTTCAGATAGTGAGACAGCAGGCGCTGTTAAACACTATGAGCTTTAGTATGTAGTTACTTACATGAAAACGCCACTCACTCACAGAGAGAAACGCAAAACAAACAGATTATATTTTCATATAGCAGTGCTTTAATAATCAAAGACACTAGACCATGCAGTGATTTGACAGCTCTGTTTTTGATTTATTCATCAATCCATCAAACCGCGCGTTTTATGTGACATCTGCATTGTAAATTCATTGTCATGACTGGATTCTGGGATTCACTCCGCATCACGGAAATCATTAGGCTTTAACCTTAAGTTATAAATGGGACATAACTATATCTTCACGGAGGGATGGTGTTCTGAAATATAGGTAAACATGTTCGATTTGTTTCCTCTTTTTGCAGCCGCTTTGCGACCATCCTTGAGGACAAATAAGCGTTCGTCTTTTCTATATTCAAAGTAACGTTATTCCCATACTGACAATTTTTATTTATATTTTGACGTGGGATAGAGATTAGAGATAAGGGCTTCTGTCTCTGATGGTGTCTCCGCTGCGCGTGTGGGTGGAGCAAGAGAACAGTTAAGTGGAAAGTTGTTGCCTAGGCGCAGGTGAGATACTGCATCTTATTTTCTCCAAATACTGTAGATAAGCAAATGTACACGGTATGATAATCGTACGTGTTTATATCTTGGTATATCGTCATACCGGTATATCGTTACAACCCTAGTGGAGTGAACCCTAACATATTTATTATTTCTAAAAGATTGTGAAGTCAAAGATGTAATTCTTAACACTAACTGGCTCTCCCATACATAATCTGCTTTTTAAGCAATACAGTCAGCCCTGGGGGTGTGCATGTGTCCCCATTTCTAAGGAAAAATGTTTTCCTTTACAGCTAAAACAAACACACACACACTGTGCTATCACATGACTGAGAGAATCAGCCCATTCATGGCCCCTGTCACCACAGTGACCTCTCTTCTGACTGCAAGCAAGTGTGTGTGTGGGCATCCCAAAGTGTTTGTGTCCCCTGACTAATGACATCACAGTCTGCCACCAAAGTCTCTCTGAACCTCTTGCCACAAGTAGTTGGGGGAGGGCCAGGGAGCTCAACTCAACAAAACACACATCTACACACACACACTAATATACTATCTGACTGAAGATGACCTTTCATGTTTCATGACTTATGGCTCATGAGGCTTATAACACACACACACACACACACACACACACACACACACACACACACACACACACACACACACACACGTCTCAGTCCTGGAATATTTATGCTCATTTTAACTCTCAATGACGGTCCGAACTCTCTCTGAAAGCATCAAACACATAATATTCAGTTGCAAATTTACAATCATCGTATTATTTCATTTGTTTGAAAATTACTTGCTTATTAAACATGTCTTATTTAAAATTAAAGTTCTATATTTCACTTATTCTAAAACCAAAAAGTAAAAACCTTGGCAAAATTCAATGTCTGCCAAAATAGTTAATCCACTAATTGCTATAATAAAAAAAAAATATATATATTAAGATGAATATCTAATTCAAACATACTAAACAGCTTTCAGAATCAGAATGCCACAGTTACATTTAAGAAGTGCCTAATTACAAGTTTTACTGAAGTAACAATAACTGATATTTTGGCCCAAATTACAGTTACCATGACCATTTTACATTCATAAAAGGAACTGTCTTAATGGAATAGTTCGCTCAAAATGACACTGAGATTTTATTTTAGAGGCTCGCATTGTTTTTGTCAGACACTGAATATTTGTTTTAGGTTTTCACTTTATTCTCAACTAACATATACTAAAGAGCAAGGTGTGGTGAAGGTATGCTAATGTCTGCAACTCTGCATATAATGGTGCACTCTAATCTTTCAAAAACAAAAAGCAAAATAAATAAATAAAAAAAGCAAGGCCTTTTTTTACCTCAACACATAATTCTGGACTGTATGAGTACCCTGCTTGATGAAATACATGTTACGCACAATGGAGGCATTTGATAGTGTGTGAATATAAAACAAAGTATGTGTAGGTAATACTTATTCTTTAAATTAGATTCTATTAAATAAATGTTTTGGTTAAAAAACACATTAGAAGTGAGAATATTTAGGTTTAAATGTACCACTCCTAACCTCATGTTTCATTCCAGATAATAGGCTATTGAAATCAGAATTTTCTCATATCTAATTAAGAATAACTAATGGAACATTGATTTAGCCACAACCACATTGGGAATGATGTCAAGCTGAACTTGTCTTGACTAATCTGCTTTGATGTGACAAGATTCTAGGGCACTGAGGAGCATCTTCATTGGTTCCTTTCAAGAAAAAGGTTTGCGAATTCCCAAATTCGGAATGATCTGGAACGGATCATTAGATCCAGAAAATGCTTTTCACTTGTATGTGCAATATGCCTCAGCAGGTTGTCGGTGGCTTGTGGGCGTGCCTTTGACTCTATTACTCACGGCTGTATGGCGTTTGAGTCATAGTTAAGTCCAGTATTATGGCCTCGCACCCGTCTACGACACTTAGCTGATGTCGTGCTTCCCTGTCCTATAAACCAGTTTAATGGACTGTCCGGTAAAATTGTGATCGAGTGTCATCCAACCTGCCCAACTTTTTAACAAATGGCCGTAATAGATCGATACATTACGATCTGTTGTTTGATAATAAAATTGTCATCCTTAACTTTATTACTCAAAATAATAAACTAAGAAATCAATATCAATCAAATGGCATCGCATACAGCTCCTTAAAACTCTTTCATATCTAACGTTACAACTGGCACTGGAAGCCAAGCACCTCAGTTTGATACTCATAATGTTAAGAATTTATTTAGAGCATTTCACAACTCCCAAAGTCAACAACTTTTAGATAGCCTAGAATAATTAGACGTAAATAATACGTCAATAATAATTAATCGAATCGAAGCACAACAATACTTCTCAACTAAAATGTAATTTTTGCTCTCTGAACTACGAATGATTAATAAACAAATAACATTGAGGATTGCAGCGCCTGAGATCACAGGAGCCGTCGACCAAGATCGAAACAAAATGTAGCAAAAATCTACGCAACTCAAATCGATACACACACTGGCGAACATATAATTACATTAAACGGTGCAAAACGCTCACCTTTAGAACAGATTATTCCAACTGGAATGGAATGTTCGACGCCAGTTCTGTAGAATCCAGGGAAACTAAATGTTAAAAGTGAACTGTCCGCGTCTCGGGTTGAACTCCAAACACAGGTCAGGTTTCAATCACAAGCTGAGTCTTCTCCCCCTTCAAATGTCCAGTGCAGTCTTTCATTGCAGGTGAACAGCTCTAGACCGCTTCCTGCTTTTTCCAGCAGGCTGAGATAAACAAGCGATCGCTCGATTTTTTTCCCTGTTTGCTGTGTACACCCTCCCTTTCCACACGTAACCGCTATTTTGTCAACACTCCACAAACACCCGAACTTCTGAGCCGTGATTTCACCCGGAAATAGAAAGAATGTGATGCGATGATGACAGTTTACGCAGTCGAGAATGTGTTAAATGTCGTGCAAATATCTCTACGCAGACTAGGCCCGGTGAACTGCGTGACTCTCCCTCCACTCATGCATTCCACTGGGATGAAGGGCACTGGATAACTGCCCCACTTCTTCCCTTAACACGCTTTGATTAGTTACGATTTCAACTGTTTTGGATGTTTATTTTGCGCTATTATTGACTTATTATTTAATTTATCTTATATAACATACCTTTTAAATAATAATAATGATGATGACGATGAGAGGATTTATGGGGAAATTAAACCGAAGTTTCATTTGAATGATTTAACGAGCGAGTTTTCTTAACCCATGCTACATTCTTCCATGTGTAGTTCCTGAAAAAGGACCTGTTACGCTTGACATTTAGTGTGTTGTTTTTTTGGGATTTGCTGAACTCTAGTGGTGATAGCGGATATTTTGCAAATTTGGACTGGAAAAAAAATATTTTAATATCCACCCTTCCATTGTTATAAACCTGCATGACTTTATTTCTTCTGTGGAATATAAAATAATATGATTGGCAAAAATGGCTGCCACAATGACCATTTATTCAGTTTCTAGCGTATCTAATTTGACAAAATTGACAGAATAGGAAAGAAAATAAATAAGAAAATCTGCAGAAAAACGGAAAAGGAAACTTTTCATGAGGACATTATATCCCTTAAGTTTATAGACATTTAATTTAACCCTAAAACACAATACAATGCAGTACTTAATTAAAAACACAGGGGAACATCTATGAAAAATGAATGCTGAAAATTCCTTTATATAAGCACATACATTGGACCCTATATTTTTGATCCCGTACTTACCCTTACTGCAGGGCCTTCCCAGTACATAATTAGTCATCATTACCAGAGAGAAAAACTATTTTCCCCATAAGAGCAGAAAGTCACTGAAAGGATTAGGGCAAACTGAAGTGCTGGAATTGTGAAAAAAAATAAAAAAAATTGGATTCATGTCAAATTTTCATAATGATATCATTTGCAATATACATTTTCATAATGATATTAATCAATATGTATTTGCCTGTATTCAAAAACAACTTTTTCAAATGTACAGGATCGACATTTTACCTTGTTTTATTTCCCGTTCTCCCATTAGAAGAATTAGACATGCTTTCTTGTTGTGCTTTCCAGGGGTTTGGGCCAGCTGAGATCTTTATAGTTTGCAGTAATAGATCCTTACTGGTGTTTCTGGTGCTGCAGTCATTTTAATTCAGCAGACTGACTACTGATGCCTTTACTGTTTCTCGTGTTTCAGTTAGAAATGATCAGATCTAAATTTCCTGATAAGCATTTCCAAACATTTCCCAAACCTTCTCCAGTCATTCCTGTGGTGAGCAGAGGCAGAAATAGGACTGGTGGAGGAGATCAAGTTTCAAAGCACAAACTCTCTTTCAGTCATCCCACAGATGTGTGTGTGTGTGTGTGTGTGTGCGTGCGTGAGCGTGTGTGCGTGCGTACGTGTGTGTGTGTGTGTGTGTGTGTGTGTGTGTGCGTGTGTATGTGTGTGTTTAGGGAATGATGAGATGTATTATTATTTGCAACTGGGTTGTTAATGTCTGAAAGGTGCATTTTATGTGAATGTTTTAGATTAAAATGTGCCACATATTGGTTGATATTAAATGGGTGGACCCACAAGCAGCATGCTTTCATTATTCACCCATTCCATTCTTATTTCATTAAACATTCCGTAAACGGGATCCAAACCAGCCCTAACTCCTAATCTTATCAGCTGTAACTAGACACACATGACACTTGAAAGGAGACCCCATGCCTAGGCGTATAATTATCGGTATCGTAATATAATCATTTAGTTTTTTTAATTGTGAACCTTGTCCAAGAGGTATGTAATTGTTTGAAAGGGCATTTTTTTGCTTCCAAATTAGATTACAAACCTTTAAGATCTCAATTGCAGAAAGGGCTGTGTTGAGGTGGTAAACTAGGTGGGTAGATAGAGGTTATTAAAATACTTCCATGGCTTTATTTAAAGGGAGAGCTGTCCACAAATCATAATTTACTCAACCTCAATTTGTTAAAAACCTGTAGGAATTAATTTCTTCTGCTGAACACAAAACATATTTTTAAGAATGTTCGTAGCCAAACAGTTTCTGGTTGTTATTATTATTATTTATTTTATTTTATGGAGGTCAATGAGGACCAGCAGCTGTTTGGTTACCTACATTCCTCAAAATATGTTCCTTTATATTCAAGAGAAGAAGGGAACTAATTTAGGTTTGGAACAACTTCAGGGTGAGTAAATGACAGACTTTTCAGTAACACTTTTCAGTATATTTTTCCGTGTCCTTGTTACACGTTACATGTTGGCCACTTACTATTATAATAACAACACATTGTGCACAATTACATGCAAGAAACCCCAAGCCAAACCCTAACCATAGAGTTAGTAAACATAGTTAATTATTACTCAGTTAATTAATATTAATCAGTACTCATACGTTACAGGGTTGAATGAGAGCTGTACAAGTCAATGTTGGAAAATGATGTTAGTAGAATATTGATGTCAGCACATAGTTTGCTGATTCAAATTCAGGAAATGTGTGTAATGTAAAGTCCACTGAGGTAATCTGAATGCGAACCCAGTTTTATTGATAAATTATTATTTATTTAACCTTTAGTTTTCCAGAAAAGTTCTCCGGGGAGTCCTGGCTGAGATGACTGTACAAAGGTTTACGGTTTACTTCACATTTTTTACAATACTTTTTTTTTTTATTCGAAGAAGGACTTGCTTCGTCCACAACCAAAGAGCATAGTAAGAGAAAGCTGATTTTTCCGCCTTCTGAATGCACCCCGGGTACTTCTAACTAAATCCTAGTTGATTATCTTGTGGAATAGTTATTTCTGCAAGCATAAAAGATTAGTAATATAATTTGTAGGCAATGCCTTTACAGTAGACAACAACACATGAGATTTCCTTCTTTGATTATAAGGATGATACAAAAATAAACAGAACTAAAGAATAACATGAGCACTTGAATATGAGAACTACACTTGAACAGAACCTGACTATATGCAATAAAAAGACTTGACAAACTCACCAGCAGCAGCTTTAAAAAAAATAGACAAGACATTAAAGAGACTGAAACATATACATCAAGGAATAATGACATAAGATGCACCTGGAAGTCAGCACCTCGAGCGGAGCTGCAGAGCTTCAAGTGCACTTGAATGTAAAAACTAGACTCGAAGAGCACTTGACTATATCCATAAATAGAGTTGACACCAACAGCGGGTTACACATACAAAGCTTGACACGAGTTAAAGTAATCAAGACAGTGAACCAATCAGGGCTGTGTTTCCCAAAAGCATTGTAAGATTAAGTACATTGCAGACCCATTGAAACCAATGGAGCTATGATCAACTTAAGCTTATGATGCTTTAGGGAAACACAGCCCAGAACAAGACACATTAAGCAAAGGTAGCATGTCACATGATCACATGAGAGACAGGGAATTACATGAAGAAAGGCAACAGGATTATGACATAATTCAAAATAAAAGACATCAAAACATACAAAGCCAAAAAACAGATGTGACAATGGGCAAGAAATGTTGAAGGTTAATGGGATCATAATCCTTCTTCCTGTAAGACTAATTCTGAATTTGTGTCAAGTCAATTAACATATTAAAAAAATTAAACCAAATGTAACTGAAAGACAAAAGAAACTAACTCTGTCATTAGCCTGAAGGTAACTTGTGATTATCTGCTTCTTTTCTTTATTTCTAATAGAGAGATATTTGAATGTCATTGTTCTTATAAAACCAAAATTGATTGATTGAGTGACTGAAAATCTTGTGTTGACATTCATACGGTTAAATAGTATACAACTGCATGATACAATTTTAGGGACCATGGCTACCCGAGGTCATTCTGAGGTTCCTGCGTGATTTAGCAAGAGTCTCTTGCTTTTATTATCTTCTAAATCAAAATGACACATTATTTATTTTTAGCTGACCAATTTTGAACCTCATTATGGACATCTGCATGTTCTTCCTAGGGTGAAGAGGTCATCCATACAAACCTTTGTGTACATTTCCCACTTGTAAACAACTGTGGCATATCATAATACACCCCAATAATCATTCTGGCATAGAGATGCTTATTTAGTGTCATCTATTGTTCATCAACGCCATAAAACAGAAAACATCACGTAGGGTGAATCTTCACTCCATGCCCAAATGTAAAAGGAGGGAAATTATCAAATGAAACCACTCATCTCCACTGACCAAACTATTTAGGATTCGGACAAAAGTCATGTGCTTCATAACAATCGCCGGATTTTGTACAAATCAAATCTCTGGCTATGTTCCTGTGTATAGCAAATACAGCTGACCCCTCTCTTCTTTTCAATAGGCGCGGGGTGATGTGCGCGAGGGCGCTCGTGAAAACCACTGCTGTCCAGTTTAAACCTTTCCCAAGAATCCTGGGAATTCAATTGTGTACCCAAGCACTGGGAAACCGTGCTGTGACACCAGATCAGCCAGGTCAGCCAGCGGAAAACCCAGGACCATCATAAACCTATTCGTCAAAATCTGGATTAATACACGCTCAAACTCTTCTGATGTCAAATGCTGTGTGTTCAAATGAATAATTTGACCCCATTCGTCTTGTTAGTTTTTAATCTATCCGAGCCAAACCCACGACCTAGTAAAACAAAATTACGCCCAGACAATTTATTACACTTTTGTGGATTTCATTTAAAATATGAATACAGTTTAGTGGGCTATATGGAACTGTATAGGCTACTCTAAGTCCACCAGAAACGACAGACATCAACATCTGCACAAAGCGATATGCTTTTCAGCACCTTAGTGAAATGTATTTTTATTTGAATTTTCTTGCTAAATAAAATAAAAAATCTTAACTTTTGACCAAATCGACCCTGCTCCACCAGCCTGAGTGTGTTCGCTCAGTTATTTATTCATTAGATTAATTAGCACTCACTCAGCAGCAATAGTGGACACGCGAACAGCAGCCTCATTCAAAACCTCCAAACAGGGTGGCATAGTTTTATTAATGTCTTATTTACTTTCACTTAATTCTAATTCTAACTTTCGAATGGATAAATTAATTTCATACCATAAGCACAATGATGGATAGTGTGGATAGTTATAGTCTTATCAAAGGCCGAGTATCATAGGCTGCGTAACTGAAAATCGTAGGAAAATGAAATGCTATTGGTAGAGCAAACGTGTTGTTGGCTGTCGGTTCTAAAAGGGCAATGACGCGATTTTAATTTTTCTATTAGATAGCCTATCTAATAATATTTTAATCAAGTTGTGCTTAACTATCTATAGCCTACACAATTAGGCTTATATACCCTACTGTTTCGAGGGGGTTCATGTTTCTCCCGTTTTTATCGGACTGCACAGTGCAGAATATTCCCCTCTTAATTATTTCCATTGTCACTGAATTGCATGCATAAAAGTTGTTTTGTAAATTTGTTTGTAGGCTACCCGACTACGTCCACACAAATGTGTAATTCATTTTTTTCTATTAATTAATTATTGGTATAAACAAACGTAGAAGCAATGTTAATGAATGTTTTCTACATTAGTCATGTGATAGGCCTACAGTCCCAGCTGTATTAAGTTTATATTTTGCAGTTGTCCAGCAGGTGGCCGCACGTGTCCGTGTCACAACGATGCGCTTTCGCTCTTTACTCCAGAACCCTCGCGGATGTTGACCACTTATGTAACGATGCTTTTTGAGAAACGGCCCCTAAATCTACGATTTGTAAAATTGTTTATATGATCCGTTTAGACGTACGACGATTTTAGGCAACGTAGATAAGAACCGAGCAGACTAATTGTGTAAAAGTGGACTATAATCTGAACAAAATCACTAGAATATATTTAGGATATGTTAAACAGTCTGTTGAATATATAAATATATATAAAAAACAATATTAAAATAATATTTCTAAAGTTAAGCAAAAAGCCCCAATAGAGTTGATAGACAATCGTATAACAAGTCAGCACTTCGTTAACAGACAGCGACGCTCAAATTGTTGTTGTTATATAATTAGGCCTACTAGAAAAGACCTACCTGCTGATATACATGGATGACAATTGGTTTATACATTATTGCAAATAAAGGCTACAGTAGATTAGCTACTATTATTCTAAACTAAATTAGGATAATTGAAAGGGATTTGTGTTGAATGTATTGCTATGATCTTTGTCCTGTACATGAACTGTTTTGTGGATACACCTGTGATCAACCCCCCCCCCGACCATTCCCCGATGCGCTTTTGGGGGACACACAATAACTTAGCCTACATATAGCCTGTACTTTTAAAGGAGGCCCACCCTCACTCCCACTGCCCCTGAGCATCCTGCATGCGGGCGTGTTGTGTATAGGCTACACACCTGGCACCTGGAAATGACTGTGGTGGCAGACGGATGGTGGGGGGCATGAAAACTTGTGTTCCTGTGTGGCTCAGTGGTAGAGCATTGCGTCAGATGCGCAAAAGGTTGTGGGTTCGATTCCCAGGGAACACATGTACTAATGAAAATGTATAACCTGAATGCAATTGTAAGTCGCTTTGGATAAAAGCGTCTGATAAATGTAAAAAAAAAATAAAAAAGAAAACTATAAACAATCATTCAATTAACGAACAACATACCTTCTCAATATAACAGTTAATGTTCTTCGTCTTCTGCCGTTATTGCTCTTGTTATTATTATAATTAAAAGTGATGTGAATTGAGGAGTTTAGTAATGTATATGTCCACATATTCGTGCAGTTCTAAATTCTCATCCAATCTTAAATTGAGTTTGGCCGATATCGTTTACTCAACGAATAGCACTAGAAACATATAGGCCTATAATGCATTTTTAAACCCGGCATTTTAAAACGCTGTTTACTTATCTTTAGTATGATAAAATATGTTTTCCAGAAACACTGAATGAGTCAAACACTCTCATGCGTTACAGCCTCGTGCTTCGCGGACAGAGGAAGTCGGTAAACACTTTAATAACTTTAATCAAATAATCATTAAGAAACATAATCGTAAAATCAGTTTATCAAAGTTTCATTACATGTCTAATTATTTCAATATATATTAACTATAATTTAATAAACATTCGATATTATGTGAAAAAGTGTTTTAATGTTATTATTTGACAGTAATCAAAAGTGGTTATTTTGTTTACATAGACTTTTCTTTATGTTATGTAAAACGAAATTTTTCGTTTTTTTCGTTCAAGTTTTTTTTTCAAGATAAGCACAGTCTAATTAATAAATGCAAAGACAAACGGGCATTATATTAAAACAATGGTGTACTTCTAATATAGCCTACAGGCACGAAATAAAAAGCGACAAAATGCGAAACTATTAATTTATGAAATTGGGCCTAGTTGCTAAAAAGGTTAAAATCGTTCATTGTTGACACCACGTGTGGGCAATAGTTTTGAATAACATAAACACAACAATAAATGGTCATATTTGTAGTATATGTCATTGATTCGATAGGGCTAAATATTTACAACTTCAGCAAAATAATTTTATCCCAACAGATTACGCAATTTATCCTCATCTACAAGCTTCATTTTGCTTAACGTGCTCGCAGAAAAACGACTATACTTTGTAATCACGAATAGCTTGCGTGACACGAGCAACTTTATGGTGCAAAGAAATTGTTGTAATTCTATTTTGAAATTCTTTTCTTACAGTAAATTATCTGGCATAACTATAAACTCTAAATTACACGCCTGTATAAACGTAAAATAGGTTGCTACAAAGATTAAATAATTAGTTGAAGGTCAGATCTGTAGTTGGCTGAACAACTAAACAAATCGCCTTGTTGTAAAATAATAACAATATTAATAGTAATAATAATCGCTGATTTATACCTTATAAATTATAAATCCAAAACAAATGTTACATTCACAAAGTGTTTATTAAAGAATAAAAAATAGACCTGTTAAAAAAGAGGGGGGAAAAAAAGATTGAAAAGTGCTAGTTAAACATCATACACGTGTATATGTGTCATATAATTACAAATATGTTTATTTTTTTTACAATGTACAAACTGGCAGTCACGTGCTCTGACCCCTATATGAAACCATTAAACACTGAAACAAGAGGCCAAAACACATGTGTACACTGCCCAGAGCTCCACTGTGTCCTTACACGTCCAAAAGCGAATAGAAGAAAAGGGTTCAGAACACAATACTTCACTCCAGAGGCATTGACAGAATGGATTCGGGTAAACATGAATTGTTGACTATACCTTCAAACTGCTGGATATCCTCTCAACTGTTTGAAATGTTTATACACATTCAGAACATAAATGTCCACGAGTCTCCTGTGAAGGAATATGTGATCTTTATTCCCTGCATCAGGCTGGCTATTCTCGCCCAGAAAGCCCGTGCTTCAACAGTTTGCGGCTCCAGTAAAAGTTTTTCCTTCTTATCAGTCTTAAATCGGCAGAAATTTATGAAATGCCTTTGTGCTTTTTGAAATCGATGGACCTTGTTTTTATTGTCTTTTAGCAAGAATGTCAATCTGTCTTTGGTCTCATGCTCACAGCCGAGCTATATATCAATCCGCGCATGTAGCGCGGAGTGTTTGCTCTCGTGGTCCCAGTACGAGCAGTGCATCATGGAGAGTTCTGCGGGTTGACGCGAGCAAGCAAACTGCAGCCCTGTTCCGTTACCGGTGGACACCGGAGTAGCCGTGGCGGGACCCAGCTGCTGCGCGTGCGGGAGCGCATGAGGGTGCGCGTGATGGTGGAGATGATGGTGGCTCATTCCATTGTAGGTGTTCACCATGCCCGGGAGACCTGTGCTCTGCGCCCGCGAGTACGGATTGTAGGAGGACGGCGCGGACAAGCCTTTCACGTTAATGGGACTTAAGTTCCCACTGCTCATCTGACAGGAGGTATAGGGCAAAGGCGTAGGAGACCACGAGTTATTGATAAACCCTGACTGCAGGTATTTGGGCGGGGAGAGGTAACCGTACCCGTCACCGCCGAAGAGAGATTTGCCAGGCTGGAAATGGGTCGGTGGAGGCCTGAACGGTCTTTTCATGCGTCGCCGTCGCCGGTAGTTACCCTTTTCGAACATATCCTCGCATGCCGAGTCCAGGGTCCAGTAGTTGCCCTTTCGCTCGCCGCCGCCCTCCCGAGGCACCTTAATGAAGCACTCGTTGAGTGACAGGTTGTGTCGGATGCTGTTCTGCCATCCTTTTTTGTTCTTCTCGTAGAAAGGAAACTTACCGATGATGTACTGGTAGATGCCGGACAGCGTGAGACGCTTCTCTGAGCTCTCGCGGATTGCCATCGCGATTAACGCCACGTAGGAGTACGGTGGTTTCTGGGTCGGGTCGGATTTGTCCGGTCCCTTCTCGGGAGGGGTGTCCTCTTTGGTTCGGTCTTTCTCCGCTAAGCTCGAGGTAGTGTCCATGAGTATCGTGCCGTTATCCTCGGGGCCTTGGTAGGTGGCCATCATTGCGCACGCGAACCTATACCAAAACAAAACAAAACCGTGGACTAATAAAAAAACAGCTCAGAAATGCTAATGATTTAGACAGTCTAAATCGTCAGACTACAATCAAGTAAAGACGTTTTCCTTCTTTTTTTGTAGCCTACGTGTGCAGCTTAATGTCAGCGTTAAAACTTTTACAAAGTTCTTGCGCTTCAGAGTTTCCCCTCAACTAGATACCCACGGAGAAGGAGGGCAAATTGTGGTTTGGTTTCTCCTTAAGCCCGCCTTTTCTTCCTTCACACACTCCCTCACATTCACACACATTTGATGCGGTAGGACATAAGCTCCCTGATTCGTATGCCTCGAAAGCGATTTGTCTGTTTTACTTCATACTCTCTAAATTCTGAACTGTGTCTTTCACCACAACAATTGAACCAACAACTGGAAACCGACACAGTTTTAGAAGACATAATTAGTTCATAGAACAGGTGCAGGAGCTGAACTGTTATACAAGGTTGTGCGCAGTCAAACCACTTTTAAAACGAACCAGCCTTCGTCCTGAAATAGAAAACGTGATTTAATGAAAATGAATTATAAACTAATATTTAAAAACAATATTACAAACTGTTACTTTTACTACTATTTTTAGTTGCTAGTAAAATTATTAGGCTAAAGTAGTAGTTGAAACTGATATCACTACTATACTTATTCCAACTAGTCTATGTCGTTTCAGGCTTACCTCCTTTTGGATTAACTTGAACCTTATTTGACATAGGCTATATTCCTGTCTTCCTACAATGTTGCAACATTTAATTATTTTTATTTATCTTGTTTTGCGTGTCACTATTTATTGTTTTGCGCTGTATATTTGGCTCCTAATTGCTTTACACTCTTGTGTATTTCGTTGGTTATTCCCAAGATATTTTTGGACTAATCCAAGCGTTTGATTTGCTGCCGGTTCTGCTCATATCCAATTATAAGCATGTCGCTTTAAGTAAGAAAGTGTTAGTCAAGAACATGGGGCCAAATGGAACGGATAATGTGACAAATCACTCATATGGGATCTGTTTTAGTGGATCACATTGCGCCACAATATTTATCTCCATTACGCAGGCTAGCCCGAATGTGTATTATGTTGGGGTCTGGATCTGAATAACATTTTGATTATAGAAAATATCATTGCATATATCGAGACATGAAAAAACTCCTCTTTCAGCACCAACCATCTGTGCATGACTGATTTCTGGATAAATTATATCCTAATGTTAAGTCGCAAAAAAATATTCGCATGCCCATAAATAAATGATGTATTTACATAAATTATTACGTGCAGTTGACATGCATATTTCTCAATTGTTCTTATTTTGAACATGGCAAAACAAATAGCCCCCAAGAAAAAACGTTCTGGTGAAGTCTGTGAAGGCCTACGTAAATGTAGCCCATGGAGCAGGTTACGGGCTAACTGCATATACGAATTGTAATATATATATATATATATTTATAATTAAAATTATTTATCTCGAAATAATTCTCAAGTTCTGTTTCCCTGTTTTATTAAAACCGTTTTTACACTTAGCGTACTTATCAACCAACCAAACACAGCATAATTTAGTTAGATGCGACCATAGAAAAATGTATCGGTGTAATTCACCTCGTGCTAAGGCCTATTGTTTTAACAGGTCAGTTGCTGCCAGGTTTTTTAACGAGTCTTGGCCACTTGCCTACAATTGGCCATCAAATACAAGACAAGTTATGACCATTCTTCATCACCGTTGGACCTGACTATACTGATGCCCTGAAGTAGATATAACTTAGCGAGCAATGCACGTGCTGGATGATAAAGGCTATAACAAGTTAAGAGTTTGAGAGTGTAGCACACAGGATAACACGTTATCCGACATCACAGTGATGGGATAAAATACAGCCTGGTTCAATTCCGTGAGGTGTGAAAAAAACAGGGGAAATTGGTTCAAGCAGAAAATAAGCACAATAGTCCAACATGCATTAGCCTAAGCCAATATATTAAAAGCAGATGTTAAAAAGCATTAGGCCTATTATTAATCTTACAACATCCACGTTTAAGATTCGTCAGTATTGAACAAATAGCCGTCGAGTCAAATGCACAAGCCTAAAATACAACTCAGTTCACCTTTAATCAGTGACGTAATTCTGCTACATTTGCAAACAAGTTCATCCCATAACAAGATTATTAAAGCAAATATTCGTTAATTAGGGGTAAGTAGCATATTTTCCGTCTGGGGAAATGAATGAGAAAATCTTGAAAGAGGTTTCTTTAGAGTTATTGAAATTAGTTAGTTGAACGCCTGTAGCCTATTTAAAATAAATATCTGTCAGCGTCACAGGTAGCCTGCTATTTTAACATGGTTTTTAATGATCAAAATAACATACATGTATTTAGCAATATCCTGTCAAGAGATTTCAAGAACGTTTTACTGTAATTAGTTAATAAGCTAAGATATTGTTTTCACAAAATATTTCCCGAATTAACAAATAAAATATTTTCCAGCAAGAAAATATACGCACTATTAATATGATTTTAGTTGTAAAAACTCACCGTGGTTGTTAGCTCTCACCACGAGCCAAAGATTTGGAAATATAGCAATACAAATGCTCTTTCAGGTGTGAACGAGATCCATCGTTTGTTACAGGCTCCGTGAGGAAAGGAAAGCGAGTATGTGTGGAGAGGGAAGGAAGGAAGAGGGAGGAGAGGGAGAATAAGGAGAGAAATGTAGAATGCATTAGTTTGTGATGCGTGCTTAAGTATATACTCTGAAAGACAGAAATCCCGTTCCCCGCACTTTCTGAAATCGGGTTAAGACATGAGATCAACGTTTGGGCGTGCGGGAGGAACACACTGTAGCCTATTATGTTGACATTTCATAGGCTTCCATTGTTTTTATAGTTTATTAGGTGAATTATCTTTTCTTCTGCTTAACCCAGTTAGAATATATTAGTAAATATGAACAGAAATTGCAATGCATGTGGAAAGTGAGTGTAAGGAAGGACTCATTTGACTCATGATAAATAAAAAACTATCATATGGCTAAAGTAATGTTAGAATTAATAGGCTTACACTACACCTTTAAATAATATATTTTTTGTGCATGCAAAGACAACCATCGTTTCAAATGTATAAAAGTCTAGACATACTTTTAATATTAATTTAATCAATCATTGTCTTATCAAAAACCTGTCAATTGAGATCAGTTGAAGTTAAAAAAAAAATCTAAAATTTGCAAACGTTTTCTTGAATGTAGAGGAAATATCACAAAATCGTTTGATGTCCTTACATAGATAATTTTCTTCTTTAAAGGGGAAGGACAGACAGGGAGCAAAAAGTGCACGCAGAGATGTGAAAATGCAGGAACGGAAAGAGGCATTAAGAGGGAGGGATGCTCTCCTGCTCCTACTGAGACAGGTGGACATCATCAAAGGAACACACACACACACACACACACACACACACACACACACACACACACACACACAAGTCTGTGTTTTTGTGTATGTGTATCAGTCATCAGTCTATAAAAAATGTAAAATCAAAATAGTTACACATTAAATTAAAATAAAGAATTGGAAACAAATTAAACATACTTTATAATGTTAACATTTTATTTTGTAACACTAAAATGCATTTACACACATGAAGAGAACATCACATTTTCACAGTTGACATGTTTAAATCCTCAAAGTTAATGGACCAAAAATGTGTAGGTTTAACTCAGGTGAACAAGGTGTTTGTATGATGGGGCGGTCTTTACCCGACACCCACATGCCCTGCAGTTGCCAAGCTACCAGAGAAGGTTCTTGGTAGTACAAAAGCCTGCATGTGGGTGGCTATGAATTGCGGGAGATCTTATCGCATCATGACTCCATGACAACAAGAGACGTTTATGCAACCATGACACTGCAACCGTGTCACACAGCTGTTTGACTTTTTACTGTTCTCTTCATCTCCTTATCTCTCTTACACTCATCATGCATTCATATGTCATCTTAATAATTAATGTAGCTTTCTCTCTGCTAAAAGTGTCTAGTTTTGTATCTTGGCACACAAAAGGGTGTATATAATGATTGTGGTGTAGTATAGGTGTGAGAATATTGACATTGACACAATACAGAATTAACGTTCAGAGCATTGAAGCACTGGAGATGTAGTAAAACTGTGACATAAAGCAATGATTCAATCGAGCATGTGGAAGTGAGTGAGTAAAATGTATTCGTGAAGTGTGTTATAATTGTGCATCTGGTTATAAGTGTTAATATTTATTTGCACATGTGATTAAAATTGTGTGTGTGTGTGTGTGTGTGTGTGTGTGTGTGTGTGTGTGTGTGTGTGTGTGTGTGTGTGTGTGTGTGTGTGTGTGCATGTGTTTGTGTGTGTGGTCTTTGCACACAGTGTGGAGTAGCTTCCTGCAGGAAAGGAAAAGTAAAACAGGACGTCTTCAAATCCGCAGGGAAAAGGATTCAGAACCTGTCTCAGACCATTCATTCACTACATCCCTCAATCATTCTGTCTAGATCTTTCCAAAAACTCAATATGTTATTCTTCATCATACATGTATCTTTTCTATTATGTCCCGTTTTCATGTCCTGCTTTCATTTATGATAAAACTGTCAAAATGTGTTCCCAAGAGTGATGCTCATGTGTACCAGTTTAAATAGAGACTTAGGAGGTTTAAAATATAAAGGTTAAAGTGTGGTTGTGAAGGTGTTCCTGTGGAATTTTGAATAATAACATGACCCTGGAGCACAAAACCAGTCTTAAGTCACTGGGGTATATTTGTAGCCACAAATACATTGTATGGGTAAAAATTATAGATTTTTCTTTTATGCCAAAAAAATCATTGGTATATTAAGTAAAGATCATATTGCATGGAGATATTTAGTAAATTTACTACTGTAAATATATTAAAACTTCATTTTTGATCAGTAATATGCATTGCTAAGAACTTAAATTGGACAATTTTAAAGGCGATTTTCTCAATATTTAGATTTTTTTTGCACCCTCAGATTCCAGATTTTCAAATAGTTGAATCTCAGGCTAAATATTGTCCTATCCTAACAAACCATATATCAGTGGAAATATTATGTATTCAGCTTTGAGATGATGTATAAATCTCAATATAGAAAAATTGACACATGACACTTGACACTGGTTTTGTGGTCGTTGGTGGCTTTTGGGCTATTACTCTCCATTGTTACATCACAATTGATGTATCAATAAACTCGATAGATTAGTGTCGGTAACAATTTATTTTAAGGACCAATATTGAATAACAGGAATATTTCTCACATGTTGGCTATTTGTTAGTAATTATAAAGCACATGTTAATGATTCATTCTTCATGACCATATTTCAGGTCCCTTAATCTTACCAAATACCTAAACTTAACAACTTCCTTGCCATTAATAAGCAGTGAATTAGGAGTTTACTGAGGCAAAAGCCATAGTTAATATATAGTTAACAGTGAGAACTGGACCTTAAAATACATGACCTTGGTGGGTATTTATGTCTAAATATCAGCACTCTTTGAACATTTCTTTGTTATTTTAAGACCTGAAAAATGTTTTTATATAAAAGAAGTATATTCATTTTGGGGTGATTTTTATTTAGAAAAACAACAACAACAACAACAAAAAACCTTGATGCAAATACCAGTAATATATAGTTAGTTAAAGAAAAAAATCCCCTTTTCCTCAGTGCACAAAAGAATTAGCAGAAATATGGGAAGAGTCCCTGTTCCATGTTTTATGCATTACATCTGAGATATCTGAACATAATTAACATTTAAAACTATTACACTCAGGGACGCATTTTAGGCAACCATGGCCCACAAAGACAGGGTCATTTCTACATGTGTTTACTACATCATATATTATATGGGCATCTCTCACTTTCCTCAAAATATAAAGGGAAGTGACAGAAATGCAGCATAAAAGAGTATGTGAAAGAAACTGTAGGCTGTTTACCTTGTAGAGTAATACTTTGAGAATGTTTAGTGTGGGTGTTTATATGCATAATCAGCCCCAGATGAGGATTGTTTACTGTGGACTCCAGGCAGATGAGAGCATTAACAGGTAATTGTCTAATCCCTGTCAGTCTCTTTGAAATGGGGCTAACGGTTCATTTGGAGTAGATAATCCTGCCTGGCTCTTATACTCTAGACGGAGCACAGAGTTTGGAGGATCAGGCTTTGTGTCTGCAGCAGAAGATGTTCACATACCAGGAGTATCTCATTCTCTAGATGTAGATGACATCCAGGGCTTAGTCCATTAATGCCACATCGTACACTGTAAATTTAAATATACTAATGTTACTTGAAAAAATCTTATTGCCTTACAAAAAAATCTTGTTTTATATATATATATATATATATATATATATATATATATATATATATGTGTGTAATTAGTATTATTTTGTTTGTGGTTACTTTGGTTGTGTGACTTAAAATGCATTATATAAAAACAATAAGGCAACTCTGCTGAAAAAAACAATAGAACCATCACAGAAAATTCTAACACCATCACAAATGAATCACAAATAAATTGCAAATGCCACTAAAAACCATCAACTTTTAACCTTTAAAACCATTAAAAAAAGGTTTTCTGTAGTGTGTTTTGGGACATATTCCAGTAGGATTTATTGGTTTTAACAAGCCACCAATAAAAGTTGACCAATTACCAGTAGAGACCAACAGTTCCATTCCAGGGTCCATTACAGTTGCCATTAAAACCAATACAAGTCCCTTTATAACCAGTAAAACAGTTATGAATTTTGTGATGGTGTATATTGTTTTTTTTTACATTACATGTTATAAATGTCTGTAAAGGGAGCCAAATACCTGGTAATTGCTGCTGTTACACTTACAGGATGATCATATATTTATTTAATAGGCTATTGACCAAACATTTAATTCAAATACCCACTTAATCTTAAATTTTTGGCCACCTTTTACTATAGATGACACAGCCTCTATAATTTCTTCAACAACAAACATGTGGGCATCACAACCCTTACAATAATTCACCATGGTTTTTGTAGTAAAACTGTTTAATTTTCCTTTAATGCTTGAGATCATATCATCAATCAAACAACTGTATTACTGCCATAGGCCAGTGGTTCTACAACCAACACATATTTTGTATGTCTCTCTCATAGGCCACACCCATTTCAAGTCTTGCAGACTCTACTAATGAGCTGATGAGTTGAATCAGGTAAGTTAAATGAGGGAGACATACAAAATATGCTGTGGTTGGGGGGTTCTCAGGACAGGTTTGAGAACCACTGCCATAGGTAACTGTCTAGAGCTACAATTTTGTAAATAATACAATTTAATTACAATTAATTAATTTATTTACTTTTATATTTATTAAAGTTCTATTTTGAACCCTATGGCAGGTGTTTTTTTTACTTCCATAATATTTGAAGGAGGGGGCACAACAATACAATCCTGCTTAGGGCACCCATTTGGCCAGCAGCGGCCCTGATAAAGATGTCTCCACGATCTGCTTTTGAAGAAATATCATTGTATCTTGCTACAGCACACATTATATCACCTGCGGTTCTGGCGCCGCTTGCCGTATCAATATACTGTACAGCGCCACATACATTCACATCAGTAAGACATTTTTAAGTATCTGGGTAACCAAACAGCTGCTGGTCCACATTGACTTTGACAGTATATGGATCACTGTGGACCAGCAACTGTGGTTTTCTACCTTCTCCAAATCAGTGTTTATGTTTAGCATCAGAAGGAAACATAGGTTTAAAATAACTTTTGAGTAAATGAAAGCATAAAAATAAAACACTAGCCTATTTTAATTATTGTGTGAATTATCCCTTTAATGTTAATAAAAGACCAAACACAAAGAGAAAAACCTCTCACTACTCTTGACTGAAAAACTTTAATGCAGTTTCTTAGAAATCAATCTATATAGTTTTTATTTTCATATTTGCTCATTCAGTTTCTTGAATGCTCCTGCTAGATACACCTATTGTAGCCTACCTGAAAATAAAACTCTGTTTATTTATTTGTATATTTTATGTATTTGTAATGTGTATTTTTGTTCTCATTTTTTTATAAAAAAAATAAAATAATGAAAAAGATTTTTATCTTCACCCACTTAGGCCTAAATATCTGCCATACTTTTAAAATATTTTGTTACCTTGAAAGGCTTTTCTTTATAATAAGGAAATTAGTTTGGCTGTAATGCCCAAACAACTTGCAAAATAGAAAAACCAACATGACATGAATCGTGATAAAATCGTGAATCGTGATACCCCTAGCCGAGAGGGAACTGCGTCATGGCCATATCACCACCGGGTGTGCATTATTTTTCTAATAATTCAACGGTTCAGAGTCAATTATTCCTTACTTAACTGTTATTATAATAGTAAGTACATGTAACATATAACAAGGACACCTTAAAATAAAATGTTACCCAAATCAGTAACTATGGGAACAGGGCTGAACTGGGACAAAAATCAGCCCTGGCATTTTTTGCTCCAGGCGGCCCACCACAATGAATTAATAAACACTGTTTGTTTGCAAAAATCCTTGCCTCCTCGTTCCCTTGCTCCTGAGAAATGTGACACATATAGTGTACCATGTGAGCTAGATCTAAAAAAACGAATGTGTATAGTCATCAATAGTGTGACCCTCCTAGGTAAGGAGGATGATTCTGACTGCTGCTAGATCCATTTCATGGTTTGGTCTTCTGTCACGGTTACTTATAAGGTAGATTGTTGAGCCGAGGATCTAATTGCAAAGCAGAATTTACTAAATTAAATAAAATAAAAACACCCTGGAACATTGATGCACAGGAAGAACCAAACCATTTATTGATGAGAACAGATTAAGAACTTAAGCAAACAGGAGAATACAACCCAGATTCCAGAAATGTTGGGACGTTTTTTAAATTTGAATAAAACTAAAACTAAAAGACTTTCAAATCACATGAGCCAAATGTTATTCACAATAGAACACAGATAACATAACAAATGTTTAAACGTTTATCCATCAAATGAGCTCATTTAATTTTTTTTGAAAAGATTCGGCTGGGAGAAAATCTAGCATCTAATTAAGTTAATTGACATCAGGTATGTAAAATAAAAGGGATGTCTTAGATAGGCAGAGTCTTTCAGAAGTAAAGATGGGCAGTGGCTCTCCAGTCTGTGAAAGAGTGAGTAAAAAGATTGTGGAATACTTTAACCTGTTAGCCAGCACCCCCCATATTGGGACTCACAGCTGAAAATGACCTATACCTAACTTAAATTTGTAACAGTTGCTGACTTCAGTCTGCTACACACACAATTTAGGTATATTTGGAAAGAAGACACTGTAGGCTTTACTATCCATCACCCAGAGTTGATAATGCTTGAAAAGATAAAAGTTATAGACACTGAACTGCCTGGAAAAAAAAATCTTAATTTTTAGTGGTAATTCTTACCACACTTAATGTGTTTTTATTTCATATATAAATACATGAAATCAGTCCTGGAGCAATCCAGAAAAGTAATCTGTTCAAAATCACATGTCTCATGAGTTGATATTTCAAATTAGAAGAAGATACCATGAAATATTCTTGCAATAATTTTTCTGAGAATATGTCTACCCCTGTTTGAAGAAAAAAAAAAGTGAGTTCTACAAACTGTTTAGTCATTAGTTTTCAATTATAAAACAATAGACAGAATCTTAGACATCGAATAAGTGATTTATTTGAGCACTGAAAATTACTATAAGAATAATATTTGAGTAATAAAAAGAAAAAAAGCGAGTGGGGGGGGGGGGGTTAACTTTGTATGTCAAGTACATCTGATTGCCAGACATACACTGATGATCACACATAGTCAGTAATCACACGCTGATGTGCTAATCATACAGATGGGTCATATAGTCAATAATGGCCGATCAGCATTCATATTTATAGCTGTCATACAGTCGGTAATCAAATGCTGATTATTAGTCAAACAGATGCTAATCATACAGACAATTCTCCACATTCCCCACAAAACACATACACAAAAAAAGAAAAACAAAAGGATTATTTGGATTCTTTTTCCAAAAAGCTGATCGCTAAATTACGCCCCATCAGATGAAAGGTGCGTCACAGTGTGCGTCACGAGAGAGTGCCAGAATTCAAATAAAAAATATTCTGCGTATCTGTAACTTTTTTTTTGGTTGGACTTATTCTGTTTGTAACACTGCGTCCTACAAAACCATGTTGTTGTTTTTCCACCAAGACGCAGTTTTTGAGCGTAATTTATTCCATAACGGATAAAAACAATAACTCTCCCTGAAGAAATGAGGCGTAAACAAAGGAATTACCATCCATATTAAAATGTTATTGTTTCATTGGACTAAAAGAGCTCGATTTGATGTTGTTCCGTGGACCCTTACCTTTATAACTAAACCGGGATTTACAGTAGTGGATGCGTTTGTGACTCAATATTACGACGAAGCTGGTATGTACTGCGTTTTTATTATGGATGTTTTGATGTGTACTGCTTACACAAATTTAGCAAAGGCATTCCTTATAAGCTTTCCATCGAAAAACGGCGATCTGTCATCGATGCTTGAGAATTCAGAATTGAACGTTAGAATGATATATAGTTTGTCAAGATTAATTTTGTCCCGTTTCATTTAATCTATTCATAAACAATAACATGTGCAAACAGATAGCGTTCAGTGTGCCTGTTGCTAGTTAACAGGTTGAAAACAACGTTCCTCAATGTCAAATTGTAAAGGCTGCCAATCTCATCATCTATAGTGCATAAAATCATCATCAAAAGATTCAAATAAACTTGAGAAGTCTCTGTGCGTAAGGGACAAGGCCGAAGACCTTTGTTGGATGCCTGTGGTCTTCGGGCCCTCAGACGACACTGCATCACTCATCGGCATGATTCTTTCATTGACATTACTAAATGGGCCCAGGAATACTTCCAGAAACCACTGTCGGTAAACACAATCCGCCATGCCATCTGCAGATGCCAACTAAAGCTCTATCATGCAAAAAGGAAGCCAAATGTGAACATGGTCCAGAAGCGCCGTCATGTCCTGTGGGCCAAGGCTCATTTAAAATGGACTGTTTCAAAGTGTAAAAGTGTTCTATGGTCAGAAGAGTCCAAATTTGACATTCTTGTTGGAAATCACGGACTCCGTGTCCTCCGGACTAAAGAGGATGGAGACCTTCCAGTGTGTTGTCAGTATTCAGTTAAAAATCCAGCATCTCTGATGCATGGGGGTGCATAAGTGCATACGGTATGGGCAGCTTGCATGTTTTGTAAGGCACTATGAATGCTGAAAGGTATATAAATGTTTTAGAGCAACATATGCTCCCCTCCAGTCGATGTGTATTTCAGCAGGACAATGTAAAACCACATACTGCAGCTATTACAACAGCATGGCTTCATAGTAGAAGAGTCCGGGTGCTAAATTGGCCTGCCTGCAGTCCAGATCTTTCACCTATAGAGAACTTTTGCCACATCATTAAGAGAAAAATACGTTAAAGATGATCACAAACTCTTCAGCAGCTGGAAACCCATATCAGGCAAGAATGGGACCAAATTCCAACACCAAATCTCCAGAAACTCATAACCTCGATGCCCAGATGTTTTCAAACTGTTTTGAAAAGAAGAGGAGATGCTACACCATGGTAAACATGCCCCCTGTCCCAACTATATTGAGACCTGCAGCAGACATCAAATTTGAAACGAGCAAATTTTGTGCATAAAATTGTCAAATTTCTCAGTTTAAACATTTAATTTCTCTATGTTCTATTGTGAATAAAATTTTGGCTCATGTGATTTTAAAATCTTTTAGTTTTCTTTTTACTCAAATAAAAATAAAACATCCCAACATTTCTGGAAATTGGGTTGTATATTGACACACAGGCGCAATGAGGGAGAAAACAATGAACAGGTGGGAATAACTTACAAATTAATAACTATAGGAAAAAAATGAAACCAGGATACTGGACTACTAGTACAAAAAAACATATAAACAAGATGTGACACTTGCAGGTCCAGGAAGGGATAGATGCTGACTCCACACTCTGCAGAACACCCCTCTTTCCGCTCTCCCAGAAACAGCACATGTGACATGGACATTGGTTTGGAAAAGAGCAAATCCACTAAATAAAAGGGTGTGGCTGCTGAGCCCGGTCTCATGAAAGTGCATATAAATAGTATGCCAAATAAAATCGAAAACTCGTGGTATTGATACGTAAAAACGTTCTTTGGTGTATATATGATACGAACGTGTTTTGCGTGCATATGATCACCCTGCCATATCACCCTGCAGCCCAAGACCGGTTGCCCACTGAAGCTAAGCAGGGCTGAGCCTGGTCAGTACCTGGATGGGAGACCTCCTGGGAAAACTAGGTTGCTGCTGGAAGAGGTGTTAGTGAGGCCAGCAGGGGGTGCTCAACCAGTGGTCTGTGTGGGTCCTAACACCCCAGTATAGTGACGGGGACATTACACTGTCAACAAGCACCGTCTTTCGGATGAGAAATTAAACCGAGGTCCTGACTCTCTGTGGTCATTAAAAATCCCATGGCACTTCTCGTAAAGACTATCCTGGCCAAATTCCCACCACTGGCCCTCGTCAATCATGGCCTCCTAATAATCCCCATGCACTTGACTGGCTCTATTACTCTCTCTCTCCTCTCCACCTGTAGTTGGTGTGTGGTGAGCGCACTGGCGCCGTTGTTCTGTGGCAGCCGTCACATCATCCAGGTGGATGCTGCACACTGGTGGTGGTTGAGGAGAGACCCACCCACATGATTGTAAAACGCTTTGGGTGTACAGCAATACATAATAAAGCGCCATATAAATGCATCATTCATTCATTCATTCATTCATGCGCAATTCTCGCATGCATATGATATGAAATTTGTTGGCGTGCATATGATGTGCAGTTTTCGTGTGCATATGATACGCATCTCCTCCACAACCCTAACCCTACCCACCGCTTAGCATACACACACCAAAGTCCATTTTTTGTATTAGTATCACAAGTTTTCATTTTTATTTGACATATTATTTATACGCACTTTCATGAGACCGGGTGTGGCTGCCAGATCCCAACTCCCATACCTTGACCAAACCCTCTTATAGCTACCACGCCTACAGCGAGAACAACAAATTCCATTTTTGTATATACACAGTATATATATACAGTATATACAGTACATATAATTTTATTTTTATTATAAATAATCAATTTTGTCTGACACATCCATTTTGTCTGCCTTTGCTCACCCCACCACATCTGTTATACTTGTAAGTCCTCTTCATTCACTTCCCAAGATGAGTGTATTTTTTGACTGAATTTTTTTTTTCCATGAGAAACAATAAAATGTTGATCTTTGGCCCAGTGAGCAACCACTCATAAAACTTTAGTAGCCACATAGCTATTCCCCAACAACGACACAATATCAGGGCAGAAAGTCGTGCACTCACTTGTCACGGTTATACTCTGTTTTGTGGGTACTTTCAGCTTGCTATTGGTTCCTGTGTTTTCTCTCAGTTTCTCTCCTGAATGAAGCAGGGTACCTCTGCACAAGGGAAATACATCAGTTCATCACCCTGGTGTGGCAGCAAGAAAATACTCTCCAACAGTGGAAGATGCAAATATTGTCACAATTTACAAAAACAAGGGCAACAGGGTCCATCTGTGACAATAGTAGGATCTCACTCCTTTCAGCTGCAGGCAAAGTTCTGGCAAAGGTCGTGCTCTATCAACTTGCCAGTACTATTTCTGAAAATATATTGCCAGAATCTCAAAATGGTTTAAAAACAGGCTAAAGTACAGGGAATATGATACTTATGATATTTACCTCATGCCAGCTGGAGGAGAAATGTAGCAAATCTCTCCTTCACCATTGGTTTTATTATTATACAAAAACTCTGTGTGGGTACAAATTATGAAATGTAAACATTACAAAAAAAAACACCTTTTATATTTCCAGTTTTGCAGAGTAATTCTTCTTGACAAATCAATAAAATAGTCGTGCAGCATATTTCAAGGATATACTCAATAATGAAATGTCACCTAGGATACATGTTTTTTTTAAAACATGGTGTGTGTTGGGCGTTCTGATGTGGGCATCACCCAATGTGATGGTGATTGAGGAGATTCCCCCTTACTATGTAAAGCGCTTTGAGTACCCAGAAAAGCGCTATATAAATGCAACTAATTATTTATTATTATTAAATTAGTTCATCTATAACTGACTTCTATAGAGCTTGAGTATATGTACTGTACATAAATAACCATCTGGGTTATTCGAGTAAAACTTTAAACAAAAGTTGAACTAACTGATCCTATTTTTAAAAGATGTTGTTGAGTTAAATGGGGTTGGTTACTTTGGGTTATTTTAAATTGAATCTATATCATTTGTGAACTAATTTTTATGTTATTAAAAAGGGATACTATGAACAAACAATTATTTTTAATACCCAAGTCCTTTTCTCAGAAAAACTTTTGTCACCACCTGTAAGCAATTTATAAAACACTGTTAACACTGTATAATAAGGTCTCTTTTGGTATCATTAATCAATTCATTATCTAACAATAACAATAAGCATACTTTTTTAAAGCATTTATTAATATTGGTTAATGCTAATAGAAATACAATTGAAGAGTTAATTTGCAAAAACAGATACAGATTTTTTTTGTCCTGCATTCCAATTAATATCAATCAAACTGCAGTGGGGTTGTTTTGATTAAATAATAACAAAAAAAAAAATACAGCTAACTAACACAATAAAACACGATAACACAATAAAAAACACGATTTAAGAAAATTTATACAAATTGAGTTATCTGTTTTTTCAAATAAACTCTTCAGTTATTTACTGCTTGGTAGTGTCTTTAGCATTTGTAGTCACAGGCAGTACTGGGTTATTTACTTAAATCAAATTGTAGTCCATTACTCTTTCCAAATTACATGACAAAAATGATAGTTAGTAACGCAATCCATTACAGATTAGATTAGATTTTAGGTAATATAATCAGACTACTTTTTGATTATTTTAAGATTACGTTTGAACTCATTTCCATTAAACATTACAATATGTCAAGTTTTTCATGAAATCATAAACACTGAAAATAATAAAAAGTAACATTTAAATAAAAAAAATAAAAAAATTAAACTTACTAAAAAAAGATTAAATATTTAATTTGTTTGAATGTCATATGATACCATGATACCATTAGCTAACATCAGAGAACCATGAATATGTAAATGTGTGTAATTATTAACATATTACCTTAAAATCTCAGGGAGTGCTTCAAGCAAATACATGGTTGGTTGACAAAAAAAAAAGTTTGGGAATATCTGCATTACAATCAAATAAGTAAAAAACGTGAATTTGTGCAATTGAATGTTTTTGAAAGACAAAAGCCTTTCAAAGACAGTAATACATAGTTAACCAATGAGTGAAAATAAAATTAGAGATCAATGTGTTCATGCAATTCTGAAATATTGAGAAAACACTAAATCCAGTGTTCAAATGATGTGTGGCATCTCAGCTTTCTGTTGTAATTATAACAACCTGACTGGTGACTGGTCTTTGTGTGAATATCCACAAAACTGGAAGACTTTCTGAATGTATAGGAGCGGTAGACTCTATTAGACACCTTTTAAAGATTAAAAATAAGAAGGAACATTTTAAAGATGAAAAATTATGAGTAATTTATTTATATTCTGTGAATAATATGTAATCATGTTATCAATAAAAAAGTACCTGCAGTCTGATTACGAGTATTTAAAAATAATACACAAAATATAACCTTAATACAATCACTTAATTTTCAGAATCTGATTACACAATCCAGAATACACAGGGCATTAACCAATTTTACAGATAAAGCATTTGATTTAAAAACATTTCAACAAAACCTTTATGTAAAGTGTAACCAACCTATTTAACAGATATGTTCTAAACATGTATCATATGCGATGGAGTTGTTTTAACACAAACTGCTCAGTTTGTGTTGGATGTATAATAACATTTTAAAATGTCCTTCAAGTTATATATCCTTTTCAATAAATCAAGTATCACAAGTATCAAGTTGGTAAATATGAGTTATTCTTTCATTGTCCACAAATGAACAAAGACAATTATTTTATTAGTTAAAATTCAGCATTAAATTAAATAGGTAAATATTTATTTGGCACAAGAGTGTAAATTAATTAGTTCTTTATGTATTCTCCACTATGCTGGCAATATAATAGAGATCAAATAAATACTAGTGTTTTTAAGGATTAAATCAGCCACAAAGAGTCATTTGCAGAAGATTCTTACAATGCATATTAATTGAGGTTTCAAATGAAGCTATTTATTAATTAGGAGCAGTTTAACTGCTAAGAAATTATTTTGAAAACCAAGGGCATTACCTTCTACAACATGAATTCAGAAGTCTTTTTAAATATTTAGGTTTTCTTTTCTTCTGGAATATTTATTAGGTGTTCATTGTGAATCGGAATGTCAAGACAGTCATTCTAGCATGAGTGTTAGTAAATGACAGATGACAGAAAATATATATATATTTTTATAATTTATTTCCTCATACTAGAGGCACACACACAGAGATCAGCCATGTAAATGTGCGACAGGGTGTGTCTTTCTCCCTTTCTCTCTTGAAAGTCACTTCTTTCTCTTTCTTTTTCTCACATTAGAAACACACACGCATGCATACCTCCAGCACACAGCCTTTGTTTTGTTTCTGCTTTATTAGTGTTCAGCCCATAAAGATGTGTGTGTTTGGGTGTTCACTTCAAAGCTACACACACACACACACACACACACACACACACACACACACACACGCACGCACGCACACACACACACACACACAAGCTATGAGCCTTTTCCTGAGGGAAGTGTTGTTCTGTGTTTGTTTTTGGGACAATCCTCAGAGGCTTTTTTTAAACCTTTTAGACTTCGGAACCAAAGCTGATTAAAGCAGGCGGGGGTCTGTCAAGCGACGGCCATCAGTCAGCACTTCTGCCCAGCAGGAAACGCCTATCAGAAAGTCGGGGAGGATCTGAAACTATGGCACGAAAGGCGATCTCACTACAAATAGCATAACAATTTCAGTGAAACAGCATTGTCATTCGTATAATTTGTGTGAAGTCTGATGCCATATTCCCTAATTTATGGTACAGCCCAGTTTTTCTGTCATGTGATTCCATCATCATCATCATCAAATAACATCCAATCATACAGTATATGAAATCATCATAAACTGCTCATTCTGTTTTACTACACTTACTGTTTCTGAAGTATTCCAGTTTGTACACCATAAGCATGTTTCCTGTAATCAAAGAACAACCTTCTTTATTCAAAGTATACACTTCCAAAAATGGCCAGTATACAGTGTGAGCACATTATGCGGAATATGCCTTGATTTATTGTGACTTATCTTGAAATTACTAAAGTTAATACATTTTTTTTAAAATCACAATTAAAATGCCAGATTCATTGTATTTATTTTCACAATAATTACTAGATTGCACTTGCTGTCACTACCATTTTAAACCATTCTATTGTTGCATACTATTTCACATACTTTCTTTGGTTACACTTTATTTTAAGGTGCCCTTGTTACAGTATAATTGTATATTTAAGTAATATTAATTAACTACATGTACCTACTGTATAGCTAGGGTTGTGTTTAGTTGAGAGTATGTAGTACACTATATTCCATACGGAACAGTCTGTTCTATTTAGTTAAAAGAGACAGGACATCTTTTGGGAGAGGGAAGTGGGTAAAGGTGACATAATGCAGGTTGTACTTGAAACAAAATTCAGAAACATATGCACTACTGCTGCATAAAGTCTCCAGTGTCAGACCTTTTTAAGTCAGTTTTACCCCAATAAAGTAAGTGTATACTGATATAGGATGTCATTATGATGGTTGTCAATGCTTTTCTAAGTCAATTTTTCACATAGCAAACTGATCCACAAACAGCTATCATTCTCAGATGTTTTGGTAACTGCAGGTTAACATTGCATGATCAGCTGCCCGTCATGTTTTCCCACACACAATGCTGAAACAAAAATGCAGTTGCGCTTCATTAAAGAATAGAAATAGATCTGGAGAGATGGAGTCAGAAACTGACAGCCTCAAATCAAATACAGGTGCTTACACTTCCTGTTCTGCCAAGTTCTTTCCTGTTCACCTTCCTATGCCTCTGTGCAGGAAGACCCTTTTCATCTAAAATAACCTATGCCCGTGGCATTCATCTCTTAAGTCCTTCCAACTCTGAACAAAAGGTTAGAGTTGTCTGTGTTCTTTCTTCTTTATAGCAAGATGTGTGTGGTTAGCTTCTCCAAACGTTTTTATATATAAAAATATATAACAAGAGATGTTTTGAAAAGTTTTTTTACATTAACCAACTTAATCTTTGAACTCAACTACACTCTAAGAAAAGTTTGCAAAAATACAGCCCAATGTATTATATTAATATGAAGTAATTGTCAGTTTTACCTACATTTTGAATTATGCGTTGCATTGCTCTTCAGAAAAGAAAATCATATGTTTTATCTGTGCAAAATCATGGTCAGTCTTTTAGAATAAATGTGTGTCAGTTATAGTAGTAAGTAGTCAAGTTTTAGATCATCTCATAACCCCAATCTTTTGACTGTCAGAATACAGTTGACTATGCCACACCACCCACAGGTTTAGTCATGCTGGCTAAGAATTCTATCGAATAAAAAAAACATGATGACAAAGAATTTCAAGTCTGTGTGAAAGCAGGCTCTCCCTTCCACTCTATCAGATTGTTGACATGTTCAGACACACACTGTCTGTAAATATTTGTGTCTTTGAGACACTGAGCATCCAGCTATCATTTGCTTATCCTTCACCATTTTCTCAGGTCAGACTGCTACTCAAAGTCTACATAAAAGTTGCAAAAAGTTGCTGCTTTGAAAAAATTAAATAAATGGAAGGCTGGTCCAGGGTTCTTTTTTTGAATTAACTATAGATAATAATATATTGAAAATGTAAAAAGTTCACCAATTTGCCATGACACTGCAAGCATGCAGCTTCTTTTCTTAATAGTATTTTGTACTGATTAAAAAAGTTGTTGTTGTAGTTTTTTTAGTTAAAAGATATCATATATCCACTAATAATCAAATGTCTGTTCATTACCAAAACTTTGGTACACATCAACAGAAAAAAAACAAAACAAAAAAAACTACCCATAGACTTATGCATGCCTTCCAAAGATCCACCCTGTTGGTCCTGTCACATGACCTACCAACGTCAGTGTGGCAGGGGGGGCGTGGTTCAGCGAAGTCTGCAGCGGGAGAAAGACTCAGGAGACGGCGGTAAGTAAGTGGGTCAAGTGTAAAATGAGGAACACCTGTGTCTGATTACAGTAATTGGCGTGGAGTGACCGGATAAAAGCCACCATGGAAAGGGAGTTCAGGGAGAGACGGAGTGGAGACTCGGGCGCATGGTCGGTGGAGAGAGAGACAGCCAGAACGAACACAGAGAGTGAACGCTGAGACAACCGAGAGAGTTGATGTGCTGACGCAACCGAGAGGGTTGATGTACCGACGACGCGCAGAGTGCGCACCTGTTTAAGTTTATCGAGAAAAGTATTAAAATCACCCGAGTCTCCACGAGCCAACCTTGTCTGCTTCCTTCCTTCACACGAACGTTTCACTACAGTGGTGCCGAAACCCGGAAAGGAAGCCGGAACGCCGCCGCCATCATGTCGTCTCCGACGAGTTCGCCATTTGCGGATGTCATCCAGTCGCTCGCGGGACTCCACCAAGAACATCACCAAGCGCTGCTGGACATGAGGGAGGACCAAGAATGTTGTAGGGTGATGCCACTAGGGTGGCGGGGAAGCCTGGGCCGGCCTGTTGGCGTTGCGGGGACCCGGGCCACTTTATCGATCGGTGTCCGGTGATGGAGGTGGGGACACTGGTCCGGGTTCGGACGCCCCACAGGCTGCCCCCGATCAGGCTGGCGGGTACCAAATACCTGTGAGTATTAAGGGGGGTACTTATTGGGCTTTGGTGGATTCAGGATGTAACCAAACCTCGATCCATCAAAGCCTAATTCCGCCCGAGGCATTGGATAAGAGCTGCATGGTTCGGGTGAGGTGTGTACATGGGGACGTGGTGAAAAACCCAGTAGTGCTGTTAGCTATCCAATTTCGGGGGCAAAAGCATAATGTGGAGGTGGCCGTTAACCCCCGCCTCCGCCATCCGCTGATTTTGGGAACCAATTGGCCAGCGTTTAAAGTTTTATTGGGAGTTTTATGTGTGGATGCCTCCTGCCGAAAAGAGAAGCCGGGGAGGGAGGCGGCCGTGCGAACAGGGGAGGCTGAGCCAGGACCCGCTGAGGCGGCACCAGGGGAACGGAACGCAGTCGAGAGGCTAATCCTCACGGAGCGTGATGATTTTCCCCTGGAGCAGTCTCAGGACGAGTCACTGAGAAACGCGTTCGATCAGGTCCGTTCCATTGACGGCCGGCCTCTCCAGTCCGCACGGCCCCCTTCCTATCCCTATTTTGCTATTTTAAAGGATAGGTTGTATCGAGTGATGCAGGACGCTCAGTCAAAACAAGATACAACCCAGTTGCTGGTACCAAAAAGCCGTTGGGAAATGCTTTTCCAGGCGGCTCATTGTAATCCTATGGCAGGGCATCTGGGTCAGTCAGCGACATTGAACGTTTAATGACCTGTTTTTTTTGGCCGGGCATTCACGAGAATGTACGCCGGTGGTGTGCGGCTTGTCGTGAATGTCAGTTAGTGAATCCCCAGGCCTCCCCAAAAGCGCCTTTGCGCCCCCTTCCGCTAATGCAGGTCCCCTTCGAGAGAATTGGTATGGACCTCATCGGGCCATTGGAACGGTCGGCACGAGGGCATCGGTTTGCATTAGTTCTAGTGGATTATGCAACCCGATACCCAGAGGCAGTGGCGCTCCGCAACATTTCCGCAAAGAGTGTAGCGGAGGCTCTGTTCAGTATGATCTCCCGGGTGGGAATCCCGAAAGAGATTCTCACCGATCAGGGCACGGTGTTTATGTCACGAACCATTTGCGAACTTTATGAATTATTGGGAATTAAGTCGGTTCGCACCAGCGTCTATCACCCACAAACGGACGGCCTGGTGGAACGATTTAATCGTACGTTGAAAACAATGATTCGAAAGTTCGTTCACGAAGACGCCAAAAATTGGGACAAATGGCTGGAACCCCTTTTGTTCGCTGTGCGGGAGGTCCCGCAAGCCTCCACAGGGTTTTCCCCCTTCGAGCTCCTGTATGGGCGCCAACCCCGCGGGGTCCTGGACGTCCTGAGGGAGACTTGGGAGGAAGGACCTTCAGGAAGCAAAAACGAAATTCAGCATGTGCTGGACCTGAGAACAAAACTCCACACCTTGGGGCAGCTCTCCATGGAGAATTTGTTACAGGCCCAGGACAAGCAAAGCCGGCTATACAATCGGGGGACCAGATTACACAATTTTGCACCGGGAGATAAAGTACTTGTATTGCTCCCCACTTCTAGCTCTAAATTACTCGCCAAGTGGCAAGGACCTTTCGAGGTCACACGGCGAGTAGGGGATCTCAATTATGAGGTGCTTCGAACGGACCGGAGCGGGGCACGTCAGATCTACCACCTCAATCTCCTTAAAAAATGGAGCGAGGTGGAGCCGGTGATGCTGGCGACGGCGGTAAGTGGCGAGGACGACCTCGGGCCAGAGGTGATCACCAAAATCCAGTCACTCACTATGGCCCCAGGGGAAGATCACCTCTCGCCCTCCCAGCTCACCGATGTAGCCAGGTTGCAAAAAGAGTTTGCGGACGTGTTCTCGCCTCTGCCCGGGCGAACCAATCTCATCCAGCACCATATTGAGACGGAGCCGGGCGTCGTAGTGCGCAGCCGGCCGTATCGTTTACCGGAACACAAAAAAATAGTTGTTCAGTCGGAATTAGAGGCAATGTTAGAGATGGGAGTAATAGAAGAGTCCCACAGTGACTGGGCAAGCCCGATCGTTTTGGTACCCAAAACAGATGGCTCGGTTCAGTTCTGTGTGGATTATCGCAAGGTGAATGCGGTGTCGAAATTCAACGCCTATCCAATGCCGCGGGTTGACGAGTTGCTTGATCGGCTAGGTACCGCTCGTATTTATTAGACTCTGGACTTAACCAAAGGATATTGGCAGATCCCCTTATCGCCCTTATCCAAAGAAAAGTCAGCCTTCACCACGCCGTTCGGATTACACCAATTTGTCACACTTCCGTTTGGGTTGTTCGGGGCGCCCGCTACCTTTCAGCGACTCATGGACAAAATCCTCCGACCGCACACCGCATATGCCGCTGCCTATTTGGATGACATTATCATCTACAGTCAGGACTGGCAGCGGCATATGGTCCACCTGCGGGAGGTTCTGAGAGCGCTGAGAGGAGCGGGGCTAACGGCCAACCCAAAGAAATGTGCGATTGGGCGGGTGGAGGTTCGATATCTGGGTTTCCACTTGGGTCACGGACAGGTGCGTCCCCAAATTGATAAGACGGCAGCTATTGCGGCCTGCCCGAGACCCAAGACCAAAAAGGAGGTGAGGCAGTTCCTGGGGCTGGCGGGATATTACAGAAGGTTTATTCCTGATTATTCGGAGCTCACCAGCCCGCTGACTGACCTCACTAAAAAGGAGGTCCCAGATACCGTCCAGTGGACAGAGCGGTGTCAGCAGGCTTTCACCCAAGTAAAGGCTGCTCTGTGTGGCGGGCCGCTATTACACTCTCCTGACTTTTCTCTCCCCTTCTTGCTGCAGACGGACGCATCGGACCGGGGGCTGGGAGCCGTCCTGACCCAGAAGATAGGGGGTGAGGAGCGCCCGGTGCTGTACATCAGTCGAAAGCTCTCTAAGAGAGAGACGATGTACAGCACCTTTGAAAAGGAATGTTTGGCGATTCGGTGGGCGGTCCTCACCCTCCGCTATTATCTCCTGGGACGGGAATTCACCCTCTGTTCGGACCACGCGCCCTTGCAGTGGCTCCACCGCATGAAAGATACCAACGCGCGGATCACCCGTTGGTATCTGGCATTACAACCCTTCAAATTCAAGGTGATCCACAGGCCGGGGACGCAGATGACTGTGGCCGACTTCCTCTCCAGGAATGGGGGGGGGGGGGAGTATGTGGCAGGGGGGGGCATGGTTCAGCGAAGTCTGCAGCGGGAGAAAGACTCAGGAGACGGCGGTAAGTAAGTGGGTCAAGTGTAAAATGAGGAACACCTGTGTCTGATTACAGTAATTGGCGTGGAGTGACCGGATAAAAGCCACCGTGGAACGGGAGTTCAGGGAGAGACGGAGTGGAGACTCGGGCGCATGGTCGGTGGAGAGAGAGACAGCCAGAACGAACACAGAGAGTGAACGCTGAGACACCCGAGAGAGTTGATGTGCTGACGCAACCGAGAGGGTTGATGTACCGACGACGCGCAGAGTGCGCACCTGTTTAAGTTTATCGAGAAAAGTATTAAAATCGCCCGAGTCTCCACGAGCCAACCTTGTCCGCTTCCTTCCTTCACACTAACGTTTCACTACAGTCAGTTACGTTGCTTCACTGCCATTCCTAAATCCTCTGCTGTGGCCTCAAGGGATATCAAGGGTCACAAGGGTCTAGATTTTCAGTGAAAAAAGCAGGTCATTAGTGTATTTTTCGCAACCTGGTTTCATGGCATAAACATACCGCACGTTAAACATAAACATAATGCACTTTTTAGTGAGACCGTTTGTACGTACCAGCGCTCTCCACCATCAATACCACGACTGAGGTGAGACCCTTGAGCAAGGCACCGAACCCCCAACTGCTCCCCGGGCGCGGCAGCATAAATGGCTGCAAAATTTCTCTGGGTGTGTGTTCACGGTGTGTGTGCACCTTGGATTTAATGTAATGTAAAAAAAAAAAAAAATGAAGCAAAAAAATTTTTTTATGTCTCCGAACAAACCTACCATCTATGAAAACCCATAGATATGAAGATGGATATGTGTGATGCTATTGTTCAAAAGCATTAGTTTTTAAATCTCCCAGCATATTAATGTTTTGAAGTCATAGCATGATATTTCTTCAATAACTCAAAAAATTACGCTTTATTAATCAAAATTCTGTACATTTGTGTGAAAAGGAAAAAAAGGCGTCAGAGTTTTACTGCCTCTTGTGTTCATTTATTTTGGAAACTGCAGTGATATGTACTTATTGGTTCATATTTCGCATCTCACTAAAGAGCGCACCCAGGTACATTTATGCCATGATTTTTCGCCTAGTATTTAATATTCAATTTATGTATTTTGCCTGTTATATAGTATATAAGTATTTGATTTAAGATGCAGCAATATCAAACCAATATCACAGGAAATCTTATCTATTTGACAAGGTGGCCATTTCATATAAAAAAATTAACATATTTGTCAAATATACATATATTTAAGACTTTTCATGTAGCAATGGAAACATTTTTTCATTCAATACTTCATGTACTGCTTGATACAGCTACTATATGTACAAGAATAAATTAAACATTTGCTAATACGCCAATGAAATGGCCCCTATTTGGGGCAGTCGTGGCCAAATGGATAGAGAGTTGGACTTGTAACCCGAAGATCACGGGTTCGAGTCTCATGTCCAGGCAGGGATTGCAGGTGGGGGGAGTGAATAACCAGCGCTCTCTTCCACCCTCAATACCACGGCTGAGGTGAGACCCTTGAGCAAGGCACCGAAACACGTGTGTGTGTGTGTGTGTGTGTGTGTGAACTTGGATTGGTTAAATGCAGAGCACAAATTTTGAGTAGGCCTATGGGTCACCATACTTGGCCACACTTCACTATTTTCATCAGTTTTATTTTTACAAAAAACACGTGTTGCTAACCAGCATACACTACTTTAAGTCAGATACCAATCAGTCTGTGCAGCATCTCATGAAGTCAAACACACCTATTGACTTCCATTCATACTCAAATGTGGGAGACAGGAAATCAAGCTAAAGCAAATTTCACTGCATTCCAAAGTTCAAGTTTGGTGAACTTTGCCCTGACAAATCATTTCACGTGAATTCATATCACATGACCAATTAAAGACTGAAAGGTCATGTGACCTTTTATCTAAGTTAAAATAACATAAATTTTACATCTGCAGTAATTTGTTAAAACTTACAAATTACAAATAAGAGTGTGTTGACCGTTTAAGAATATGTTTGTTTTACATATCCCTGTTCATAACCAATGTTTCCAGTTAAATTTTAAATGGTAATGATTATACACCCTACATTTCAGTTGTTTTCCCCCCCTCAAAATCTATATGTAGCTTACATAGGCTACTTTCACATATATAAAGTGGTAACTTTCTGTGTTGATGATTTTCATTATCACGCAGTACATGCTTCACAAATAGTTGATTATTAACAATTTAGCATCGAGCTCTAAGTAGCAGCTGCTGTATTTGCCGTCAATGCACAACTGACAGGTGCACAAAATGGCTGTTGACATGTTTTGTCCCTTTCACTCTCTCTCGTAGCGGCTGAGGTGAAAAGAGATAGTTTAAGTATGTATGAGTGTGTGTCTGGAGGTGGGCGGTAATGAAAGACAAAGTGAATGAAGGGCCATGTCTGGTTCACAGGTTTTTTATTTCTTACTTATTTGGAGGGGAGGGACTGGAGCGAGTAGGTGTTAACTGACAGACAGCACACTGACCCGATGGGTGTTTGAACAGGGCGATCAGATGGCGGAAGAGAAATCGGGGTATCACATGTGACTAAATACATTCTTTCTGACCCTTGAATTCACCCCTGAAAATGAAGCGAAAGACAGGCTTCAGCGAGACTTTATCTGACCGGGCCCTGGTCCTAAACACACACACACACAATACATGCCCCAGAGGACTCCCCATTACATGTGTCCGCAGAGCTCTTTGATTATTTTATCTGCAACAGGAAGCACCCCTCTAATAATAAACCCTCAGATCAGAGTGATGACAGATCCCAATTAGAGCAGAATGAACAACAAAGGGGAAGGAGATGGATGTGCTTCAGTCTAATGATTCTTTGGTTTGCTTGAAACAAGAAATAGAGAATGATTAGAGCTTTATGAGGCAGGAAACACAACAGAAGAGTTAGGAAATGAATTAGGTACAGAAAGAGTCGGATGAGCACCAGAAGAGCGATAAAGAGGGAAAAAAAGAATGCTTGTTTTCAAAGACAGAGACCTTACGAAGTATGTTGTTTCCAGTGCACTGATTAAGTGTGTCATCTATGTTTGTATGATGAGAAAGGAAGTGAGTTAGTGACGCAGCTCTCTGATTGGACATCCCGCTTGCATGCAAGCATGTGACACACCTCTTCCTCCAAACATCCTCCTTCCCTTTTATTTGGTTTGTTATTTCAAATACCGCAGATCTAAAGACTAAAAACTATAGATTAAGGTTTATTATCCATGTACAGTATTTCTATCAGTGAGAACTAAATATTCTGGAATGTGTTTGTCTTGTCTTATTCTACAAGTTTTTATCAGAGTAATAATAGAAACTGTAATGTATCACAAAATAGCAATTCAGTCTGAAAAGCTGCTTTGAAATTAATGTGAAGAATAAACCTGACTTGTCTTGACTTTTTAAATGAACTTAACTCAAATTAATTGCAGACGCTGTTTTTACACACTGGTTAATTGAAGAAAAAGTTAAGTGAAAAGATCTAAATTAAAATTATTATTATAATTTACACCTCCTCTGGTCATCCAAACGCTTTATGACTTTTTTCCCCTTGTGGAACACAAAGGAGATGTCTAGCAGAATAGCTTGGCTGTACTTTTTCCCACACAATGAAATTAAATTAATGGGAAAATAAGCCTATAGGCTCCAAAAGAGTCCACATTTTTTCACAAATGTGGTCTGACTTGTGCATGATATTCTGAAGCTAAATTTAAGTTTACCAAAATCTTTCCATCAAATTTCTCAATCTCATTAATTGTGATTTTTGATCAGATCAAAACATTCAAACAAATCACCAGTAATGTCAGCACATCAAATGTCACATTTAAACTGATACTACTGATACTAATAAACTAATAATATTAGGAGGGGAATATAAAAAAAAAATAAATAGTTTAGAAGAAAAGGACATCATTTTAATTTTGAGCAAACAATTTATTTTATAAAAAAAAATAGAAAAGAAAGGTAAATTCATTTCAGAGGTGGATTTCTCATTCTTTGGAAGAATGTTAAATGTTAGATCAAATGTGAGTAGCACTGTGAATGAGAACAGGCTACCCATTTCACTCAGTGTGGCTTATCACAAATTGTTTGGATTTAGTGTACAATTTAAATTTGTTTATGTTTAATGCATCATAATAAAATAAATAGTTTTATTATAAAATGTGTGTCTGATACAGGTGTCTTTTTGACATTGGTATGGGAGGAATTTTTCTACCCAGCTCAGTTCAGCCTTGTATACATGCTCTGAACACACAGAGACACACTCAGACGCATTGTCCACACCCCATTCACACCAACTCTGACAGACATACCCCAAATAGCAAACACCTGGACTTGAAACACACACACACACACACACACACACACACACACACACACACACACCTACACACACACACACACACACACACACACACACACACACCATAATATCTCATGGGGGAAGCTTGGGGCTCAGTAGAAACATCAAACATCAGAAACTAGAGAAAATAACCCAGCTGGAATACACAACTCAACAGTGCAGAGAGTCAGAATCAGAGAAAGAGAGAAAGAGAGAGAGAGAGAGAGAGAGAGAGAGAGAGAGAGAGAGAGAGAGAGAGAGAGAGAGAGAGAGAGAGAGAGAGAGAGAGAGAGAGGATTAATAATTTACCTACAGCTGTTAATCACACATATATAATGCTTTTGTTAGTCTTCTGGCACTAACTTTATTAGACTTCTGACACTTACAGTTTTTTATAATAAATTTTGCACTAATAACAGAACCTTCATGTCATTTTTCAAAACTCTAGACACAAAACTCAAAATAGTCATTATTTGTAACACTCAATGTTCAATGTTCAAAATTGTGCGTATTGCGTTCATATCTTTAGAGAAGCCTTGCATTTGCAGAAGCATTGGTTCAAAATATAATTTATTATGAAATATCATAGGAACATTACTTTAGATCACCCACACACAACATACCCATATTTTAGTTGTTTAGTTGTTAGTACAATCATTAAATATAGTTGTTCAAAACATATGATGCAGCTTTCATTATGGTTCTACACATTCATGCATCATTGTAATAGACTAGAGAGAACAGTGCAGACACTGGAATTAATACACATTTGTAACAAATACAAATAACAAATTAATACAAATTTGAAAATGATTGATGAAATAATCACCTCGCAACAGGTAAAAAAAAAAAAACTTTATATAAGAAAAAAAAACAGATAACACTACAGTAGGCCTACAGTACCATGTCATCTAGAGTGTGCCTCACTGCACTTCTATGTTTTTATCAACCCTGTCTTGTGGGTTTGGCCACTGGTTCTCCTCCACATCATAATGGATAATAGATTTCATTAGCTAAAGATCTTGGACAAAATCTTCTGGTATGGCAAATACAGGCCTGACATTGGTCTCCTGTGATGTCATTGCAGGCATCATCTATAGCCTGGAGAAGAGCGACTTGTTTGTGAGGAGCCTATTGTGAACCTTCCACCTCCATGTGGAGAAAAACTCTTCAGTCGGGTTACAGTAAGGAAAGAGGAGTATGTGGTATACAAGGTGATAAACTGATGGGCCTGAAACCATGATTGCACTCAGGGCCGTTACAAGGAATTCTGGGCCCATTGCACTGATTTAGCTTTGGGGTCCCCTCAAAATCACATTCAGTGGGGGATGGTCAGGCCCGGGCTCTCAATCTCTCCTCCATCTCTTGGCCTGCCTCATCCAAAAATACGAATGGTTTTCATCAGCGTTCAGCTCTATCACCCTCTAAAAATATATTTACTGCAGGAAAAACAAATACTGATAACATTCATATAGAATTTTGGGGATTTTTTTCTCTCCCAACAACAGGCATCTTGAAACTGATCATAGCTGAACATACTCAGTTCCCTATCTGTCGATCACTACGAGTTATGTCGTGACGACATAGGGGATTTACCTGGAAGCCCCGATCATCTCTGAATTAAGAGAAAACGCCAATGAAATTGGCTAGTGGATTTTGCATACCTGAGCCACTCCCCGTGCATACGGGTATAAAAGGGCGACTGGTGCATCCACTGATTAGATTTTTGCTTCGGAGCCGAGTGGATGAGAAGTGTGCTGATCTCCACAAGCCTTTCATCTCTTATTTATTCCTGGTTGGCGTCACGGTGTAGTCCGCGGAGTCCCTCTCAGCAGCGATTCCCCTGGGCACTTCAACTAAAAGAGCAAATTCTAAAAGAGCAAATCACGGACGATCGCATCTTTTTCAAGATGCCGTTTTGTCCGTGTCCTTCTGGTTGCTTATTTGTTCCTGGTTGACGTCACGGTGCAGTCCACGGAGTCCCGCTCAGCAGCGATTCCCCTGGGCACTTCAACTAAAAGAGCAAATTCTAAAAGAGCAAATCACGGACGATCGCGTCTTTTTCAAGATGCCGTTTTGTCCGTGTCCTTCTGGTTGCTTATTTGTTCCTGGTTGACGTCACGGTGCAGTCCGCGGAGTCTCTCTCAGCAGCGATTCCCCTGGGCACTTCAACTAAAAGAGCAAATTCTAAAAGAGCAAATCACGGATGATCGCGTCTTTTTCAAGATGCCGTTTTGTCCGTGTCCTTCTGGTTGCGGTCATTTCCTGTCTGCGGATGACGGACACGATCGTTGTCTTCAGTGTCTGGGCTTCCAACACGCTGAAGATGCATTCGTGGATGACTCATGCGCCTGTTGTGGGCGTATGGCACCCGCTTCCAGATCTATGGAACCTCCATGTGTGGCTCCTGGACCGGACGGGGAAACTTGAGCCACCAGCAGTGGTAGAGACCATCATTCAGGCGAGAGCTCCTTCAACAAGGCAAACCTATGCCTGAAATGGAGTCTGTTCGTGAACTCTCTTAAGACAGCGCTCCTGACCGCGCTCACCTCCATCAAACGGGCCGGGGACCTCCAGGCGTTTTCGGTAAGCGAAGAGTGCCTTGTGTTCGGGCCGGTCTACTCTCATGTTGCCTTGAGACCCTGGCCTGGATACGTGCCCAAGGTTCCCACCACGCCCTTCCGCGATCAGGTGGTGAACCTGCAAGCACTGCCCTCGGAGGAGGCAGATCCAGCCTTAGCGTTGCTGTGTCCTGTGAGAGCATTGCGCATATACGTGGACTGCACCCGGAGCTTCAGAAGCTCTGAGCAGCTCTTTGTCTGCCACGGAGGTCAGCAGAAAGGGAAGGCTGTCTCCAAACAGAGGCTGGCCCACTGGATAGTGGAGGCCGTCGCCTTGGCGTACCAATCTCAAGGTGAGCCGTGCCCCCTGGGGTTGAGGGCTCACTCCACTCGGAGTGTTGCCTCCTCCCAAGTGCGGGCGCACGGCGCTTATTTGGCAGACATCTGTAGAGCTGCGGGCTGGGAGACACCGAACACCTTCTCAAGATTCTACCGTCTCCGCGTTGAGCCAGTTTCTTCCCGTGTGTTGGGTAACAGGTAATGGGCGGGAAGAACTGGCCGGTGTCACACTTGCTGTGCCATTCCCCTTCACCCGGGGATACGAGCGCCTTTTTTCTCCTCCAGTTCAGTTCCCCGGACAATGAACCCTGGTGGAATCCTCCAAGCACCCCCGGCAGTCAGACTGGGTGGAGCAGTCTGACGCCAGGCCCAGTACTGGTGTTAGCTCGCCCGGGTCTCCGGTCAGCCCCTGTACTGGCCTGATTCCCCTTCGGGTAATCCCATACGTGTATTCTTCCATGGTAAGGTGTCCCTCACGGTAAACCCGTGTCTTCTCTTTGACAGAGCTTCTGTCAGGTTCTGCTGGCAGCCCCCCTCCCTACTCCTAGGTAGGAACTGCCCCAGAGTCCAGTCGTATGTAGTACTGCCCCAAGCCTGGGCCAGTCCGTATCAGTGTCTCCACATGTTACCTCCCTTCGGGCAGGATGTGGCCTCGGTAGCGCCCTTCTCCGGAAGGCTTGCTTCCCTGCCGTTACGGCAAGCTGTAACAACAAATAGGAAAGACCTGAAGCCGTCTTTCACTGAAAGACGAAATCCCTTCCGATTTCCATGGGGAAAGGAACAGCGGCTTGGCTATCTTCAGCAGCGATGTACTCAGTGGTCCCGGTGGGCACCAAGGTTAGCGAATTTACGCTGGGGCGGTAGGAAAATTGCAACCTCTTGCATGGCATTTGTCCGTCATGCGCTCGCTTGTCAACATCTGCATGCCACAATGTTGTGACGGGGTTCAGCTTGTGGGGCTTTCCATAGGACCCCTATGTCGTCACGACATAACTCGTAGTGACCGACAGATAGTGAACGTCTAGGCTACGTATGTAACCCCCGTTTCCTGATGGAGGGAACGGAGACGTTATGTCCCCATGCCACAATCTTGAACCATCGCTGGTTGCCAAGGACTCGTTCTCGGCCCCTCAGCATAAAACCTAATTAGTGGATGCACCTGTCGCCCTTTTATACCCGTATGCACGGGGAGTGGCTCAGGTATGCAAAATCCACTAGCCAATTTCATTGGCGTTTTCTCTTAAGTCAGAGATGATCGGGGCTTCCAGGTAAATCCCCTATGTCGTCACGACATAACGTCTCCGTTCCCTCCATCAGGGAACAGGGGTTACATACGTAACCTAGACGTTCTCAGTTGCTTCACTTTTTTAATGTTGTTCAAAATTTTCCATAAAATTATGCTTCAAGAGTAATGCAAAAATTACATAGCATTTTGAGCAGTTGTATCAGTTGATAGTTAGATCATTATAATGAAATGAATAGACACTCAATTCAGATGTAATGTGTGAGCTGCATTTTGAAATAGTAATACTTTGATGTTAAGTTGTGTTATTTTGAATCAGTGATTTTAGTTCAATGAACAAAAGATCTCAAAAGAGCTACAGTTTATTGAGGGAACCACAAATGCCAAAATGGACTGTGGCATACTGAAGTAGAGCATGATCCCCTCCCTTCGGAGACTGGGCCGCAGGGCAGTATTCCAACATGACAACGACCCCAAACACACCTCCAAGATGACCACTGCCTTGTTAAAGAAGCTGAGGGTAAAGTTAATATGTGGGGCATCCTCAAATTGAAGGTGGAGGAGTGCAAGGTCTCTAACATCCACCAGCTAAGTGATGTCGTCATGGAGGAGAGGAAGATGACTCCAGTGGCAACATGTGAAGCTCTGGTGAACTCCTTGTCCAAGAGGGTTAAGGTAGCGCAGGAAAATAATGGCGGCCACACAAAATATTGACACCCAATTTGGACATTTACACTTAGGGGTGAACTCAGTTTTGTGGCCAGCGGTTTAGACATTAATGGCTGTGTTAGTTATTTTGAGGGGACAGCAAATTTACACTGTTATACAAGCTGTACACTCACTACTTTACATTGTAGCGAAGTGTAATTTCTTCAGCATTCTCACAAGAAAAGATATAATAAAATTATTAAAAAAATGTGAGGGGTGTACTCACTTCTGTGAGATACTGTATATCTGACTATAAAATGTTTATAGTTTATAGTTATCTTTAAAAATCTATTTCCCAATGGGGAAATAAATTGATTTTTTACTTCCAGAACCCGGCTGTTGCTCTCTATAGATACTGAGTGTTTATTTAACATGTTGCGATTGCTAGGGTGTTATGGGTGGACAATTACTAGGCCATTGTAACACAATGTCAACCTGAAGACACACACAGACAATTCAACCCAGCAACAAATGTGAATTATTACTAAAGTTCCCCCTCTCTGCAAAAGGGAGAAGGTCAACTGATCCCATCACTAACGCTCGTGCAAAGGTACGGACGGCTCCGGGAATGGCTCTGGACGCCATCATGTCTACATTCCTAGAGGGTATTTCAACCCCTCCCTCTCTCCCAGCACGAAGTTGCGCCTTTCTTCATCGGACAGACAAAGGAAAACCGAATTCCTGACAGTTATTACAACTATCTACACAAATAAATATATGGATATTTAATGTGTGCTCTTTCCCTCATAGGCATGATGTGATGATTTCGAGTGCCAATTATTTAGGACAATGTGGGAATTGGTAATCATGCTTTAAACGGTATAAACTGTAATGTGTGTATTACTATGCGGTGTTTGATCTCTAAAGAAAGCTAGCCTCGGATGTGACAAACTGTGTTGATGACCGTTAAATTTTAGCACCCTGCATAATTATACATGTATAAGGATCGATGAGTTTATCTTGCCCAAAAGTTGAGAGATATCACAGAACGTAAAATTCCACCCCAGCAAGCCTGGACATGGGCGGGGCTCCGCCCCATACGGACAATCGGATTCGACAAGCCGCCAGTGGGCAGGGCCAAGTTGGACTGTTGAAAAACAATGCGCCAGTCGCAAATCGCTCTCTCTTGAACATGGCTTGACTCTTGGCGCTTGACTCTCGTGGCTCTCTCTCTTGAACATCTCTGGAGCTGCGCTCGTAACTTTGCTGGTACTTCTTCGCTCGCTGCCTGCTCGCGCTATTACCCGAACTCTGACCTCGACACCGACTAAACCAACCATCTAGTCGAAGGCGAAGGATAGAAGGCACAACATCAAAGAACAACGAACTGAACGCCTACAGACGAAAGGAAAGCTTTCTGTGACGTCACGCGGCAGCATCCACATCTCTCGTGTTTTCCACACGAGAACACCCGAAGAAGCCCGAACCACCCACGTGGCCTCCGAGGACAAAGACCAGAGCAACGCATTTGAAGGAAACAAAACCAACATCCAGCCTGCCTCAACAACGAAAGCAAGTACCTCTAACTAAATCTATATTGCTGATTGAACTGGTAAAATCTGATCTGAGAGCAGTAACAGAGTAAAGGCATCTGTCGTGATCTTTTTCCGGTCGAGTCAAGCGTTAAAATAGCTAAAAGGGCTAATTTTAACTTTAGGAGTTTACTCACCAAAATCCTTTATGCATGTGTATGTGTGTATGTATGTTTGAGTATTATTAGTTAATCCATTTATGTTAGAATAGCAGTATTACGAATAAACCTTGTTTCATTTCATAAAGAATTGTCTCTGGAATGTGATTTGAAGTTTTATCCTTATTTGCCATAAAAGAGAAAGCTACCTAAGCTCGATTTCGACAGGATATGCTGAGATTAGTGTTCGGTGGACGTTCACTTAATACAGTATAAATAAGTTAAATATTAATATTACTGTTAACCAAGCAATATTGAATATTTAATAACTAATTCCCGGAGCTGAAATAATAGCTCTATATTAAACTTTTATTACAAATGGTGGAGGAAAACAGCTGGCATTAAAGAATTAATCTGAAAATCAAACCAGAGACAAAAGGGTATTTCTCACTTTTGATCCGGAAAAATGGAGTAAATACAGGAAAACACGGTTATTTGTGATATTGCATTCTTGTTTGTAAAACACAGTGCGTGTGAATGAAAGAGAGGGTATTTGTTTAACTCGAGTTTGTGAGAAGAAACTGCAGTAAATAATTAAAAGTCGCTCTAAAGCGCATAAAGAGACAAATGAGCGTGTTCCTCGTTTGCTCTGATTGAAGGCCTGTATAGTTTGATTTGTAAGTGCGCGTCCCACTTTCAAACTCGGCTATAATGTTACTCTCCCGGCTGTAGGAATTTTTAAAGTAGCTATTTAAGTAATTCTCAGCCATTACTTAATTTCACGCGAGTGAGATTCAACGAACGTCGCTTAGACAAAGGAGTGGCCAGTCGTTTTGAGAAAGGGAGAATATTTGCAATCGATCGAATTGTTTTTGGGTGCTGTCTAAACGGACAGATATCAGCATAGCCCGCCGAGGCTTTGATAATTTATAAGTAACCCGTAGATAAATGTATCTCGTCCTGAACGAGTGAGATTGTATGTGCTATAGAGATTCACCTCTGAACAAGGCTTGTTGGTTGAGGCGTGAACAGGTTTACACGCAACGGGTGTGAGTCACCATAGCAACCTGTGTGAGCTACCTGGTGAGCTTAGCCAGGAAGTTTTCAGAGGCTAGATCCGGAGCAGTTTACTAGTGGGGATTCAGCCACGTTTAAATGAATAGCACTAGCGCGATACAAGCTAACTGAAACAAAGAAGTTTTAGCATCATAGCAAAGGCAATATGGTTTGCCTTACGGCTAGTGATTAGCACATAGCATTTAAAGAGTTTGCATATGAGTGAATGAAAGGGGGTGGGTGTGAAAAAGCCACTCACATTTTCCGTTTGCTCTCTCCCTCTATTTTCCCAGTTAACAGACTAACATATGTTGATAAGCTGGCTGTGTTAATGTTATACCCATTTATCTGTCTGACATTTTCACAGGTTGGTTTAATATACTGTTGATTATATGGTGAGTTTGATCTCATTCAATTATAATGGCTTTTATGATTTTAAAACACATCAATGGATAAGCGCTATTGTTAGGAATTTTTAATTGTTAGTTGAATGTCACAATTGATTACAAATTAATTTTGAATTAATTTCATTTAACAAAATTATTTCAATTCCTGCTTCCAGCAACAACAGTATCCATTTATGAATCATAAACGCTCTTATAATTTGACCACCATAGTGAAACCTTAATTATCAAGAGGGCCAGAAATTTTTTATTTTGTTTACAAGTAATCAGGATACAAATTAATTTGGTTTGATGTTAATGACAATGAGGAATGAGTAAGTTGTAAATTATTTTAATTACTATTATAGGAATCCGAAACTAGTGATTTGGAAGCTGTAAATTAATTTGATAATTAATTATGAATTCGAAAATTCTAATTACATTTAATAATTAATTACACTTCCCGTTTACATTGTGCAACAATATTGGTTTGTCAACTCAATGGCAGATTGCATTTGTAAATTCTAATCCTAAGTGAATCCTATTAATTTTAATTATAACATCATAAATTTTAATTAGAAACCAAATTCTAATTTTTAATTCTAATTTCAGACTTCATCTCCTTAGGGGATCTGATTAACTCAAATTAAGTTAAAATTAAATGAGGTCCTCTTTACTTAGGCCTGAGAGTAGATAGTGCTCCCCCTAGTGTTGTGTTGGAGAAGTGACAGTGACACCATACAATCAAAGTCATTTCTCACCAATCTGGAGCATAAAACGTAACCTTCTAATTAGAAAACCCCAAAAGGGAATTAAGGTTTCCTCAACCTAGGTCAGTTTGTTTACCTTGTAAACAGCCAAACCAACCTAAGTGTATCACTCAACAGCACACCTTGTGCCAACGTATTAGTTTTAAATCTTGGGAATAAATCTTAATCTCTTTTCTTTTCTCCCTGTTACTAACTTCCAATTTGACTTGTTTGCTTAAGACTTGGCCAGGGGAAGATCACGAATAGAGCGAAATGTCACAATTGAACAGATGTTTGTGAAACTTGAGAACTACATTCAAAACTGTTTACCATTTACCCTCTATTGTGAAATCCTATCCCCCCAGGTTAAAGCAGGTGCAATGAGAAGATAGACATCGGCAAAAGTTTTAACACGCGTGACACACGCTGACCAGCGTCGCGGTATAAAATCCTGCCATTAAGGGACAAGTACTGTCATTGCTGTTATTTTCCTCCATCAAGGAGAAAATTGAAATAGCAATACCAGTCTTATTACAAAAGAGAAAATCTCGCCTACAATCCTCTGATTAGAAGCGCCCTTCTAAATCAGACTTAACAAAGCGAAAAGAAGAAAATCTGCTATTAAAAGAGAGACCTGTTTAGTGCTATTGTCCTTGTGTACCCATTCTGTGTGTGTGTTTTTCTTTCTCTGCTTCACAGCTGGGCTGCCCTTATGTGTGCCCAATAATTTATCTGCAGAGACTACAATTAGAAGCACCTGCCAGAGGACCACAAACACAGAGACACAATCAACACTAGCATACACTACACTCTGCACATTTACACCCCTGTTTGTTTTGTTTGTGTTTTGTTTTTGCTTTGTTTCCTATTCAAGGTCTGTGTCAGTTCGGTCCAAGATCTCCCTGACCCGCCAGAACATGTCTCACAAAACAGAACATGTCGGTCACTGGGAAGGACTTGAAATGTGGCTAAGTGTTACAACCGACAGCATACTCCCTAAAGCTGCTGAAGCACTCCAACATCAGACACAGGATCAACTAGATGACAACATCGCAAGCATTATGAGACAAGACCCAAGTCAAAACTACAGTCACAAAGAATTAGCCAAGATCACCGGTTCTTTAAGCCACACACTCATCGCCACCCTCAAACTGAGCGACAAGCACGCCGCACAACGCCAGCAGGAGCTGACAAGCGCACAACGACGCATAGAGCAGCTGGAACGTGAAGCTCAGGTACGACAGGAAGGGACCGATGAGGTGGAGCAGGCACCGAGGAGGAGACCAACAGGCTAAAAGAGACTCTAGAAGCTACCAGCCACGAAATGCAGCAGCTCAAAGAGGACTTCGCTGATCGTGCAGACAAGCTACAGTATGCAGAGAAGCTACTGGAGAAGGCAAAGACTGACTTCAGGGACAAAAACAGCAGAATCAAGGCCCTCGAAGTTCATTTGGCTGAGTCAAGGAATGAGATCAGCCGCCTAACACGACAGCTCGACTACGTCACAGAGAAGTCTGAAAGTCTCCAAGAGGAACTCAGGCATGCTTATGAACTACGCCGTGAGCCGTCAAGTACAGGGCGTGCACCAACGGCACCCCCGTCAAGCAGGACTGGGTCACCTGGTCATGGACCGACACGTGAACCGAAGATAGAGGGGATGGTGTTAAAACATTCACCAGCGCCGTCGGAAGAACGCTATATCACGACGGAACCAAAAGAATCTGCTGCAGCCAGCCGCAGGTCAGTGCACGGCTTGGACCTTAAAGATCTTGACAAGCTCGCCCGAAACATCGGAAAATTCAACCCCAGCTTGCCAAACAGCCAAAATGTCCAAGCTTATCTGCAAGATATTGATTTCCATCTGGAAATGCGACCTAATGTTACGGACAAAGATAAACTATACTTACTCCGAACGACATCCAGTCCTGAAGTGCGCAGCTTCCTTGACCGGCAGCCTGTTAACACAAAGACTGACTATCAACGGCTTCAAAAGGCCCTCATTAAAGAGTTTGCTGACCCTGAGTCCGATCAAGGCTTAGTGGCTGCCCTGGAGACGAGACAAGGACGTCACGACACTCCTCAAGCTTACTACAGTCGACTCAGACAAGCATATTTTGGAACTCGTAACGAATCTGACATGGAAGAGGAACTGAACTTTAAAACTCTCTTCCTGAGGAACCTTCATCCTGGCATAAGCCACCATCTTGGCGTCCTCGCATGCCCACGAACAATGAACATTCAGCAGTTGCGAGACTTGGTGCAAAAAGCCTACGGCAAACAAAAGATGGCCTCAGAAAAGAGCGCAAAACCCCCAGCAGTTCTTGATTTCAACACTCAACACCAAGAACTGGCGCTGGAGGGCACCCAACGCCAAGACAGTGCTAAGCCACCACACAGGGAGTGGAATGCACCCCCGTCCAACAGAGAACGAGACTCACACGTTGGAACCCGACCTAAACAGAGGTATGACCGATGGGATGGACCACGTGGACGTCAACGCTCACCTGGACGACACTGGGATAAGTCATGGGACCAAGCAAGGCCTCAGGAGAGGCAATGGGAGAGATCGCGGAACCCAAGAGAGAAACGCTCATGGGAATCCAATGGAAACTCCAACGGAAAGCGACAGACTCACCCTGGGGCTACCAGCCCAAGGAATCGACGAAAGAATTCACCAAGGTTCCAAAGTGACCAAGCTCAAACTGAGTCCATACAAGAACGAAAAAACACCACCGCACTTCGACTCACAGAAGATGATGGAAATGATGATGAAGGAGTTCTTTCAACGAAAAGAGGAAGATAAGAAGGGAAAAGAAAGGAAACCCGGATTCAGCCTGACTAGCTGACGGACGAGAAAGCAGCGACAAGACAAACGAATCAGCCACAGGAAACAGCACCGCCTCACCTCAGTCTCCGAGTACAATAAACACCTTGACTTCAGATGGACATGAAGCCCCACCTGAAAATCCAGCAACAAAGTTAAACACTAACTCAGCACCCAATACTCCAAATTCCAGCAGCGGTCAGCAGACACCTGCTGTTGAAAATCCTCAAGTTCCTGAAAGCGCTGTCTTAGTCATCTGCCACTCCTCCGAAGAACGCCAGGTCAGCCCTGACATCCTAAATATTTCCTCCCAAACTCCAGTTCCTCAACTCCTAGGCGATCTCATTGAAAAGGGTATAGCAAGAAAGTTTTACCTCTCCATCATCATCGAACGACACATCAGAGTCGAAGCCCTTCTGGACACAGGAGCCGACATCACTCTAATGTCTACAGAACTTCTCAAAGAAGTCCAAGAATTAACGAAGAGGACTAATGGCACCCTCAAGCTCCAAAGGTGCGAACTAAACGTACAAGCATACTCTCACACGGGCTTACAACTAAAACATGTGGCCCCAATCCATCTAACAGTGGGACCCATGGACTTCGTCCATCCCGTATACGTGTCAACACTCAACACGTACCCGCTCCTCATTGGAAAAGATTTGCTTAATCGTTTTGAACCCCTAATAGACTTCAAGCACCTAAAGATTTGGACACAAGTCCGTGAGCCTCTGCCTTACAAGTCATTAGACTCCAATGAGTCACAGTGTCAAGTCACAGACACTACCCCTAAGTCAATGACCGATGAAGCAGTAACAGAGCCCAGGTCTGGGCCGAGCACAAACGCCAACGACCCTCTCCTCTGCTCGCTGCACGAGCCTGAACCAAACACAGGCCTCCTTCAAATCATGACTGCGATAGAGGTTCATGGCACGTCAGTGTCCGAGGCAGCACTAGCCCTATGGGCAGAGAACTCAGCCATCAGCCTGAAGCTATTCAAAACATTGAAGCAGAGCTGTCCAAGTCTACCACATGTCACTAAGCACAGCCGTTACCCTCTCAGTCCCTGGTCGACAACCATGGCCACCTCCAAGATCATCTGCGCTCTGGACATACGATGGAACAACAGACAGCTGAGTCACTACTTCCTCGTCATCCCAGACCTGCCGCATGACATCTACATTGGAGCGGATATCATGGTTCGACTCAATGCTCACATTGACACTGTAAACAACATCATATGGGCTCCCCTGTCACACCAATTGACAACTTCAGTCAATCTCAAGAACCTCCAATCCGGTCAAACCATGCCGGACGCATGCGCTATGATTACGGAACAAGGAGCCACAATACCTGCCTACAGCAAAAGTGTCAGTGTCCGCCTCAACATGCGACCTGGCCAAACTCTCAACAGTAAGCTGAGCTTCTTCCAACCTTCCAGAACCTGCCTAAAGCTCGGACTGACTCTGGAAGCTACACCTCTCATTGAAGTGTCATCTCGTGCGATATATGTGTTGTTCAATAACTGTATGGCCCAAGACATCCATGTTCCCAAAGCCAGCCACCTGGGATGGCTCATCAACCAGGCATTCCATGACTTTGAACTGATGGTACCTGTCATAGGCCCCATACCAGCCCAACTAATGTCAGATGGATACAATGACACTATAACATTCACAAAACCTCATGAAGTCATTGCTATCACCTCAATCCTGCCAGTGTCCAGAGAAAGCGTCTGCCGGTCAGAACTAATGGATGACACTCACCTCACTGTCTATGCTGTCTCAACCCAGCCTGCGACAGAACCACCTACACAGGTGATCAGCGGGGCCCAAAGCCCCTTTAATGACTTAACTGCAGAAGAACCCTACGCCGGGTTCAATACTCAAATGCAACAGATCTTGAGTGACACGGATGCCCTCCACAACGAAGTGGAGCGCCAAGGACTCAAAGAGGTTCTGCTGAAGTACAAGGACTCTTTCGCAAAGGACTCTCTAGATTGTGGATTGACAAACATCCACACGGTGCGCATACCGACAAACCCAAATGCACCACCCACTTTTGTGCGACAGTACAAGATTCCAATAGCGTCATATGAGCCAGTGCAAGAAATTGTTGACTCCATGCTGGAAAAGGGGGTCATCCGGCCCTGTAACAGTACATATTCTGCCCCGATATGGCCAGTCCTAAAACCCAACGGCAAATGGCGGCCCACTATCGACTACCGCAAGTTGAATCAGCAAGTACCATTGTCCCGATGGCCTATGACCCAGTTGGACCAAGAAATACCAAAAATCAAAGGCTCGACGATCCTGTCCACATTGGACGTCGCCTCCGGGTTTTGGACGATCCCTGTCCACCCCGACGACCAACATAAGCTGGCATTCACTTTCGGCAACCGACAGTACACCTTCACACGGTGTCCCTTTGGCTATGCCAATTCACCGGCAGAATTTAACATTTTCCTTAACAAAGCATGCCCTGACGCCAGAGTCCGAGGCAACCTCGTCTACGTAGACGACGTCTTAATGAAAAGTTCAAGTGTGGAAGACCACCTCAAAGAAATTGACCATGTCCTGAACCAGCTGACAACAGCGGGGGCTAAAATCGCCCTTCACAAAGGACAATGGTGCAAAACCAAGGTGAATTATGTTGGACTGCTCGTCGGACGAAACGGCATTGAGCCACAATCTAACCGTGCCCAAGCAATCCAAAACATAAAAACACCAACTAACGTCTCTGAGCTGCGAAGCTTTCTGGGAGTGTGCAATTACTCACGACAGTTCATCGAAAACTACGCTGACATCGCACGACCACTAACTTCCCTCCTGAAAAAGGACGAACCTTTTGTTTGGACGAAGGCCCAGGACACAGCTATGAGCCAGCTCAAACAGTGCCTGCGCTCTGCTCCATGCCTCGCCTACCCAGACCCAGGGAAGGAATTCTATCTGGACGCGGGATTCTCTGACCAGTGCCTCAGTGCGGGTCTATACCAGCTCCATGATAAGGACAAGCGAGTGGTCGCTTATGCCAGCAAAACGCTGCTTCCCCCAGAATGCAAATATTCACACTGCGAAAAAGCTTTGTTTTGCAATGTGTGGGGCATTCAGCGTTTCTCTAATTACATCGGTGCACAGAAAGTCATCATCGAAACTTGCCACCAGCCAGTTACCTTCCTCAACAGTCAACGAATCAGAGATGGCGTGGTAACCAACGCACACATAGCTACCTGGCTAATGACACTCCAAGGACGGGATGTGGAGGCAAGATATGCCCAGAACTACAAATCCTCACTGGGAAACGGGCTTGCGGCATGCCAAAACTGTTCAACGGACACGCTGGACACCTCAGCAGAGCCAAAAGAACTGCCACGACCGCAAGCGACAAATCATCGGTACTTCGAGGAGAATGTGTGTACAGGAATGCCCACAGCATATGTCGATGGCTGCTCATACAATCGCGAGGGCAAGTTACAAGCGGGAGCGGGTGTGGTCTGGCTCAACAATGACCCGTGCCCACCGCAGCAACTCAAACTTGGCCCACAATCATCACAATATGCAGAAATAGCAGCCATCCTCATCACACTACAAGTGGCTGCAACCCACAAAATCAGAGAACTCCTCATCTGTACCGATTCGAACTATGCCCGTCTAAGTTTCATATGCCATCTAACTGGATGGAAAAGGAATGGATTCAAGACAGCTAACAACAAGCCTGTCAAGCACCAGGAACTCTTCCAAGCAAGCGACGCCATCGTCACTGAACACGACATGGTCGTTTATTGGAAAAAGGTCAGAGGTCATTCACGTCAACCAGGACAAGACAAAGACTTAAATGACCAAACCGATGCCCTCGCCAAGCAGCAGGGGCATTACAGGGAGAGTCCTGGACAGTTCATGCCATCCCACCCCACCCAACTGTGGCAGCGGTGACCCGCCGCCAAAGTGCCACGAGTGGGCACACACCTGCCTCCTCCCAATCCCCTGTCGCCTCAGTTCGCTGCTGAAGACCTCCTCACCCTCCAACATACGGACTCAGCAATACAGTCCATTGTAGCACACCTGTCCGACCCCTTGGAAAATCCCATTTCCACCTCGGACCTACAAACATCCTCCGACCTCCGCACGCTCCATTCGATCAAGCACATGCTGCACCTACGAGACGGTGTCCTCACGTATGTCCCTGAGCCACCCACTGCTCCAAGGCTCGTAGTCCCTCATGGCCAAAGGGGGATGATGTTGACACACGCACACGATGCACCATGCGCAGGACACCACGGAGTCAAGGCCACCTATGAAACACTCAAGCAGGTAGCATACTGGCCTGGCATGCAGCAAGACGTAGCAGAATACGTTAAAGGATGCCTGGGGTGTTGCCAGTTCCAACCGGCAAATCCAAACCACCGAGCACCACTGCAAAGGAAAGGAATGACCTTCCCATGGTCGGACCTCCAAATAGACTGGGTAGGACCCCTACCACGGTCAACGCGGGGCAACAAATATTTCCTCACCGTGATCTGTGAATTCACAAAATGGGATAGAGTGCCTCCCAGCTCCCAACGATATACAGCAGAAACGACAGCCTGTCTGTTAATGAACCATATCTTCTCAAGATTCGGACTGCCTTTAAGGGTCAACTCGGACCGCGGAACCCACTTCACCGCTGAAATTATGCAAAACGTATGGAAACTCCTGGGAATACAGGCCAAACTCCACATAAGCCATCACCCAATTTCCTCCGGTCAAGTGGAACGGGCTAACAGAACAGTGGTCAGCAGGTTAAAAAAATACGTAGCCACCAATCAAAAGGATTGGGACGTTAAACTCCCTCTGGTACTGATGGCCGCTCGAGCCACACCCCATCAATCTACCGGAATACCCCCGTTCACAATGATGACAGGGAGAAACATGACGCTACCACTACACCTGCTGTACCAACCTGGTGACCTGAACCTCGTCACCGCCTACAACACTCACCAGTACCTGGAAGAGTTACATCAGCACCTGAGAACAACTTTCGCCTTCGCGCAACAGCAGCTACAACGAAGTGCGGAAGGCCGAAAAGCCTACTACGACCAAAAGGCCTCTCACCATGAGCTCAATGTCGGAGATCGAGTGTGGTACTACAGTTTCGCCCGACCAAGGCCGAATGCTCCCCATCACCTGTCAAAGAAGTTCCTACCTCACTGGACAGGACCCCATGAGATTGTAGACAAGCTCTCACCTGTTGCCTATCGAATCAAAATCAGACAAGGGCGCAGCGAGCCAGTCCTTCGATGGGTCCATCGAAACCAGATAAAGAGGCCCCTGGGCTCCAGCCGACATGGAAAGGGGAAGATCAGACCCACTGACACAGACCGATAACCATATGCACCACACAAGCATTAGTATTGTCATGTTAGGAAAAATATAGCAACCATGCTTAGACACAACCCATATTCTCTCCTCCACAGCACTGCTAGGACCAATCTAGTAGCGAGGAGTTACCCTCAATTTTTTTTTTTTTTTCTCTTTGTTTTTGCTTGATTTTGATTTTGAATTTTTGTCTTAAATCATTATTTTTTTTTTTGTTGTTTGGTTTCTTTCCTTCGTGTCTCTCTTTGTGTTTTTCCTTTCCTCACTCTTACTTTGAACCCCCTTAACCAATCCTTGAATACAGGTCCTGAAAGTGAGATCGACCTCCGTCAATAAGGTCGTCGTAAGAACTGGTGTTAACCGATCGAAACAATCCGCCAAAGTATGATCGTCACCGCTAATTATGCCTCTTTCTGTTCAATCACCAGGAAGATGCTCCGATTCGCCGCCCTGTGTCTCTGCGTGATTGGGGCCATGCCCCAGCCAGAAGTGGCAGCGCCCGGACCGGCATCCGGGATCGTACTCCGTGAACAGCCAGGGTTACTAATAACGAACTGTAAAACCTACACCCAAAGGTGTACGTGAGGCTAGATCCCCGCGATGTTTACAGAGTTCACACCCTCCCAGTCGCCCAAACCTCGTGGGCTGGAGCCCGTTGGACTCGAGAAGTCCTTGCCCACGCCCAAGCAGATGTGAACCACATGCTGCACCAATTACAAAAATTAACTGTAACCCAAGCTGACCTCAGCGGGTACAATCGGCGCCCCAAGCGGTTTCTGGGGGCCCTGTTGGGGGCTGCGGCGGCTGTAGGAACTCTGTTCAACATTGGCATGAATACTGCTAACGCCGTTAATCTAGCTACTGTTAGGCGACATGTGGGTGAAATCCAGGCCGAAATGCCTGAGATACGACAACAGCTCCTAGTTCAGAGCCACGCCCTACAGACTTTCGGAAAATCCCTGAATGGCACGATCACAGTTCTAAACACACATAGTAGCCTCCTAAACCAAACTATCAAGTCCATTAATAAACTATTCTCAGTAGTGCAAGGCGATTTAGCCCAAACGCAACTCCTAACTATGCTCATGGCCGACATGCTACGCGAAGTGAGTTCCTCAATTGATAGCCTAGCCATGGGTAGGATTCCACATTACCTGATACCCCTTAGCCTTGTCCAGAACATCTTAACTTCGGCCACCATGGGCCCACTAGCCCCATCCAAACCCATCTCGCCTTTTCCCTGGGTAGCGCCATTCCCTTGTACGTAGACCCGGAAGCAGGCGACCTGGCGTTTCTTCTCAGTTTGCCTATTATCGATGCGAATAATATTTATCGGCTTAAAGATGTTGTGAATGTGGGATTTTGGCAAGGGAACACCTATGTCAAAATCCACACTCCCGAGGTCGTCGCGTATCACGATAGCAACGAACAGTTGTACTTGGCCCCAAACCTAAAGATGTGTACGCTTACTAAAGACATTCACTTCCTCTGCCCGAGTAAACCGTTCATACGCGATAATACAGAGGGCATCTGTGGCTTAGAAGCCATGAGACCCTACGCTAGCTGCCCCGCCGAAGCAACACCACGTTCTCAGGTTGAGGTAACACAAGCCGAAATTGTCGGAAACCAATGGCTGGTTAACACTCCAGCCCGAACGGCTACCCTCACATATGATCAACACGACACCGCTACGCGCATTAGTCTGCCTAACCAAACTTTATGGATCACGGTCCCTAAGGGCTCGATCCTCCATATTGACGAACTAGCATTGTATCACCTCACCGACGACGAGTATCAGGCCGAAATCGAAATCTCACCCTTCTTCAAGCAGCATTCCTTTGTCCAAGATCCAGAATTGGAAGAAAGGATCAAGGAGGAGGGAACGCAGCTTATTGATCTTACACCGGTCAACACAGCTTTAGAAGCTATCGCTCGCCTTCCGCCTGCCGGCGCGCCAATTATTCGGGCCTGGTCTGCCGCGGACACGGCACTTTGTATCTCTACTATCGTAGGATATGTCGTGACCTTGACACTGGCCTTCCTCCTACACAAGCGAGTGAACGTCGTTCAAGAGTCTCTCAACAAATGCACGTCAGGCGTCCCTCGCCTTTTCCGACGTGACAATCTCGACCAAGAATCCGAACCCGAGAATGTGACCGACCTGATTGAGATCCTGCCCATACCGTCTCGTCAAAACCCCGACAATTAAACCAGTCAAAATGACCCAATTGTCAACAATGCTAAACAAGGTAGCCCTATGTATTCTCAAGTTTCTAACCTGTTCCTTCCCAAATTACCCTGCACCAGGTTTCAGTCAGTGATAGAGATCTCGTTGGTGTCTTGTGTGTGTCGGTTCTCTCTCTGCCTCTTGTTCCAGTGCCTGAAGATGTTCCATCGGGTACATCTCCACGCAAAAGGGGGATGTGTAACACAATGTCAACCTGAAGACACACACAGACAATTCAACCCAGCAACAAATGTGAATTATTACTCAAGTTTCCCCTCTCTGCAAAAGGGAGAAGGTCAACTGATCCCATCACTAACGCTCGTGCAAAGGTACGGACGGCTCCGGGAATGGCTCTGGACGCCATCATGTCTACATTCCTAGAGGGTATTTCAACCCCTCCCTCTCTCCCAGCACGAAGTTGCGCCTTTCTTCATCGGACAGACAAAGGAAAACCGAATTCCTGACAGTTATTACAACTATCTACACAAATAAATATATGGATATTTAATGTGTGCTCTTTCCCTCATAGGCATGATGTGATGATTTCGAGTGCCAATTATTTAGGACAATGTGGGAATTGGTAATCATGCTTTAAACGGTATAAACTGTAATGTGTGTATTATTATGCGGTGTTTGATCTCTAAAGAAAGCTAGCCTCGGATGTGACAAACTGTGTTGATGACCGTTAAATTTTAGCACCCTGCATAATTATACATGTATAAGGATCGATGAGTTTATCTTGCCCAAAAGTGGAGAGATATCACAGAACGTAAAATTCCACCCCAGCAAGCCTGGACATGGGCGGGGCTCCGCCCCATACGGACAATCGGATTCGACAAGCCGCCCGTGGGCAGGGCCAAGTTGGACTGTTGAAAAACAACGCGCCAGTCGCAAATCGCTCTCTCTTGAACATGGCTTGACTCTTGGCGCTTGACTCTCGTGGCTCTCTCTCTTGAACATCTCTGGAGCTGCGCTCGTAACTTTGCTGGTACTTCTTCGCTCGCTGCCTGCTCGCGCTATTACCCGAACTCTGACCTCGACACCGACTAAACCAACCATCTAGTCGAAGGCGAAGGATAGAAGGCACAACATCAAAGAACAACGAACTGAACGCCTACAGACGAAAGGAAAGCTTTCTGTGACGTCACGCGGCAGCATCCACATCTCTCGTGTTTTCCACACGAGAACACCCGAAGAAGCCCGAACCACCCACGTGGCCTCCGAGGACAAAGACCAGAGCAACGCATTTGAAGGAAACAAAACCAACATCCAGCCTGCTTCAACAACGAAAGCAAGTACCTCTAACTAAATCTATATTGCTGATTGAACTGGTAAAATCTGATCTGAGAGCAGTAACAGAGTAAAGGCATCTGTCGTGATCTTTTTCCGGTCGAGTCAAGCGTTAAAATAGCTAAAAGGGCTAATTTTAACTTTAGGAGTTTACTCACCAAAATCCTTTATGCATGTGTATGTGTGTATGTATGTTTGAGTATTATTAGTTAATCCATTTATGTTAGAATAGCAGTATTACGAATAAACCTTGTTTCATTTCATAAAGAATTGTCTCTGGAATGTGATTTGAAGTTTTATCCTTATTTGCCATAAAAGAGAAAGCTACCTAAGCTCGATTTCGACAGGATATGCTGAGATTAGTGTTCGGTGGACGTTCACTTAATACAGTATAAATAAGTTAAATATTAATATTACTGTTAACCAAGCAATATTGAATATTTAATAACTAATTCCCGGAGCTGAAATAATAGCTCTATATTAAACTTTTATTACACCATATTAAGAAAGCCCACTACCACTCTCTTTGATATTCTGGTCCCCAGATATGGCTTGAGTGCTTCCTTCAGTGTTAGTATATGCTTTTTTTATTGTTTAATTGTCTGCCAGATGAAAAATGTCAGTCTGATTGCTTAGGAAATGAATAGCATACCTCTATTTAACATGCCGCCCAGTTTGAATCATTTATACCCACAGCACCAAAGTATAACAGTTAGGGTTAAAGATTCGCTTGCCCTACAAGCTTCACTATTAAAAACAACAAAGAGCAGAGAGACAGATGACACCCCCTATGCTCTTTATCTGCAGTGCTTATTCAGATGTGTGTGACTGCATGCTCTCGTTTGACCATGTGTGTATAGGACAGTATGGCAGTGGGATATCACAGCTGGCAAAGATCTGAGAAAAGCTTTCAGAGTTACTTACTCTAATCCAGAAGTACAGAGAGACAGAAATAATGTGTTTAAAAGATATAAAACATACACTATTATCACTTTGCAGGATTAATCAACAAACATGTATTAACCCAACACAAACCCTTGGGGCACATCACTAATTAGACTGTTTATGTAGTTGTAACTAATGAGTATTTTTTAGTTTTTTTTTTTAGTTTGTTACAGCTATATATATATATATATACAGGTGCTGGTCATATAATTAGAATATCATCAAAAAGTTGATTTATTTCACTAATTCCATTCAAAAAGTGAAACTTGTATAATGTATACATTCATTCCACACAGACTGATATATTTCAAGTGTTTATTTCTTTTAATTTTGATGATTATAACTGACAACTAATGAAAACCCCAAATTCAGTATCTCAGAAAATTAGAATATTACTTAAGACCAATACAAAGAAATGATTTTTAGAAATCTTGGCCAACTGAAAAGTATGAACATGAAAAGTATGAGCATGTACAGCACTCAATACTTAGTTGGTGCTCCTTTTGCCTGAATTACTGCAGCAATGCGGCGTGGCATGAAGTCGATCAGTCTGTGGCACTGCTCAGGTGTTATGAGAGACCTGGTTGCTCTGATAGTGGCCTTCAGCTCTTCTGCATTGTTGGGTCTGGCATATCGGATCTTCCTCTTCACAATACCCCATAGATTTTCTATGGGATTAAGGTCAGGCGAGTTTGCTGGCCAATTAAGAACAGGGATACCATGGTCCTTAAACCAGGTACTGGTAGCTTTGGCACTGTGTGCAGGTGCCAAGTCCTTTTGGAAAATGAAATCTGCATCTCCATAAAGTTGGTCAGCAGCAGGAAGCATGAAGTGCTCTAAAACTTCCTGGTATACGGCTGTGTTGACCTCGGACCTCAGAAAACACAGTGGACCAACACCAGCAGATGACATGGCACCCCAAACCATCACTGACTGTGGAAACTTTACACTGGACCTCAAGCAACGTGGATTCTGTGCCTCTTCTCTCTTCCTCCAGACTCTGGGACCCTGATTTCCAAAGGAAATGCAAAATGTACTTTCATCAGAGAAATTTTGGACCACTCAGCAGCAGTCCAGTCCTTTTTGTCTTTAGCCCAGGCGAGACGCTTCTGACGCTGTCTGTTGTTCAAGAGTGGCTTGACACAAGGAATGCGACAGCTGAAACCCATGTCTTGCATACGTCTGTGCGTAGTGGTTCTTGAAGCGCTGACTCCAGCTGCAGTCCACTCTTTGTGAATCTCCCCCACATTTTTGAATGGGTTTTGTTTCACAATCCTCTCCAGGGTGCGGTTATCCCTATTGCTTGTACACTTTTTTCTACCACATCTTTTCCTTACCTTCGCCTCTCTATTAATGTGCTTGGACACAGAGCTCTGTGAACAGCCAGCCTCTTTTGCAATGACCTTTTGTGTCTTGCCCTCATTGTGCAAGGTGTCAATGGTCGTCTTTTGGACAACTGTCAAGTCAGCAGTCTTCCCCATGATTGTGTATCCTACAGAACTAGACTGAGAGACCATTTAAAGGCCTTTGCAGGTGTTTTGAGTTAATTAGCTGATTAGAGTGTGGCACCAGGTGTCTTCAATATTGAACCTTTTCACAATATTATAATTTTCTGAGATACTGAATTTGGGGTTTTCATTAGTTGTCATTTATAATCATCAAAATTAAAAGAAATAAACACTTGAAATATATCAGTCTGTGTGGAATGAATGTATACATTATACAAGTTTCACTTTTTGAATGGAATTAGTGAAATAAATCAACTTTTTGATGATATTCTAATTATATGACCAGCACCTGTATATATATATATATATATATATATAAAGACAAATGTCCTCAGTTAGAGGACAGAAACATTTGTGCTGGTATTCGTGAGAGAATCATATTCCAGTGAAAAAGTGCAGTGAAACTAAAGGGGGCAAGGAAAGAGCCTGTTTATTCCTGAATCATCATCAATCATACAAGGAGCAATTTCTTTAATAATGCAACTGCTAAAAATATTGAGCGCCGTGTGAAAAAAAGGTGTGTATGTATGTGTGTGTGTATGTGTGAGAGAGAGAACAATGTCTTAATATTGTGCCTGTCGCAGCAGGTGTGAGCCCTGATGAAGCTCAATGTCTGCCGGACTTGGTGAAGAGTGAGAATTGCCATTTGGTATGTGTGTGTGAAGTGATTGTTTGTGAATTTGATCCAGCTGAGCTGTGTAGTTCTAAGAGGCTGTGTTGAGGTGTCATAGTACAAATAGCTTCCACAGCAAAAACCGCAGTCGCTGATTGTAATCACTCTTTCATGCTGACCATCTGATACAAGTTTCGATGTGAGTTGGTAACTAATTAGTGTAAAATATGATCTTTTAATGTTCACAGTCTTTAATTAGAGGATTACAGCAACAGTTATTATAGGCCTGTTTACGTTAACGGAAGGCAAGTAAACCTGCCTATCTGATAACAAACTTAAAACACCAGAACACCCTCATTCAGCTTGAAAGAATGGAGAGAAACTTTTATGGACCATAAACTATAATGTTTAATGTTCCAAAAGGCTGAACGTAAATACAAAATATACAAAAGGACTTAGTGGATTTTCAGTGCAGACCTAAATAACACTCATAAAAAGGACATAAAAGAAAAATGTTAAGGCATTCAAGTGACCCATACTTGGAAATAAATGTAGAAATGAAAATTCATAGGTGGATGAAAACAAGAGAGGAAAGCTTGCAAAGCAAATTAAACAATAATATAGATAGATAAAAAAGTGTAACTAATAGTAATGAACAATATATTATTAATGCCATTATTTTGCATTTCTGTGTAATTAACCATTGATAAATGGTGATTCACTGTATTAGTATAATGTGCATAATACCATCACCAGTGTTGGGAAGGTTACTTTAAAAATGTAATAGGTTACAGATTACAGGTTTCCCTTCTTAAATTGTAATAAGTAGTGTTACTTTTCAATTACTTTATTAAAGTAATGTAACTGATTACAATTTATTACTTTTTGAAATTTCAGTATTTTCAACTGGTAATCATTTTTAAACATGTAAACCAGGCAGGGAAAACCTTATAGTAGTGCTCAACACTGAATACTGTCAGACTTTCAAAATCCTTCATCACTTGAATCAAGATTGGAGGCAAAATATCTTCATTTGCAAATAAATGTGTAGTCCGTAGACACAACTACCCTTTATCATTTAATGATACAAATCCATTAACTCCTTTTTTAATCCCCTAAACAGTTATCAAGACAATATGATGTCATATTGCTCAGGCCCCACCCACAACCACTGATGTACTGTCCCTTATTAGCATATTTCCGTCCTCAGCCAGTTGTAGGAAGTCTGTCATTTTCTCCGCGCTTGAGCAGCTGTAGCAACAACAATGTCTTGGGGCAGTCGTGGCCTAATGGATAGAGCATTGGACTTGAAACCGGAGATAACCCAAGGTTGTGGGTTCGAATTGTTTTTAAAAAAAATTATTTTTTTTTAAAAAAAGACCCTAAATCAAACCAACTTGTGGAAAGTGAGCATCCAATATCCACTTTGAAGCACAGCCACCACAGAATCAGACTTACTTTGAGATCATTCTGACTCAGAATTTCTGAGGTTAAATGCATATTTAAAATCATAACAAGGAATAGTTTAATAGCTATGAAACTGTTTTCGAAATCAAATCTTTGCATAGCTATGGCAGGAAACACTGGAATCTAACAATGCCTTTGAAAAAAAAAACTTAATCTTAAAAAATAAAGCATTTACATAAACCCATATATGAAATAAAGAGTTATCAAATAAGCATGTTATAAACTCCTGAAACGTTGGTGTTTCATATTTTAGAGCACTCATAAAACTGCAATTTATGAAAGAAATCAGTTAAATATGTATGTGGGAGTGTGTGAAAAAAAATCAGATGTAACCCCCTTAGTAATCCTTAACATTTTCATAAGTAACTGTAATTTAATTACATATTTTTTCTCAATAACTGTAACTGATTACAGTTACTTTTATTTGTAATTAAATTACGTAATTCCGTTACATGTAACTAGTTACTCCCCAACACTGACCATCACTTTACAGTAAAGTGTCACTATTTGACCATAGTTTACATGCTTTAAAGTTCTAATCTGAAATAAAGCAATATACCCCAAAAAGTTGTGGTTTACAGTAATTTTAGAACAACCAAGGGGCCTTGTTAGGCTGGTCGCAGGTTTATTGCTTTTATAAAGCTATGAATTGAATAATAATCCTTCTGTCAAGCAATATATATCCTTAGCAATGATTAGCAGAATAGCTGCAAAGCAATACAGTGTTGCAGTAATATTGAAATCCTATATGTTTATATGGTGTTTTACAGCAGACTCAGGTAATCAAAATCAATGAACAGAATCTTTTTTTTATATAACAAACATTTTACCCTGCATATTTTTTACGTGGAAAATATTTCTGTGCTCAGTTAGTGATTAATTTTTTTTTTTTTTTTTTTTTTTTTTGTACACTGAAGCTGTCTATTTACTTTCACACTGTATTACTACATTGAATTTTCTCAACTTCTTATTTTAGGTTTATACAACAAAAAGTTGAGAAATATCCTAAACAAATTAATTGAGAAAACTCAAAAATCTGCTGAAGCTGGTTGCCCTAAACTTTTAAGTTGGTTCAACTTTCTTTTTTTACATTGTATGATGCCTAGACACATTGTTTTGATAGAGTGTGTGTATATGCATTTATTAATGCGTGTGTCCTGCAATCAGGAATGTTCAGTATTTTTGAGCTTATGTGGGTGTGGGATTGAGAATGTTTGTGTGTATTTGTGTGCGTGTGTGTTTGCAGGACAGTACGCTGTTTCAGCTGTAGGTTATTGTCGCACTGTGATTCTCCCTTACTGAGAAAATATTGTGGTACATCTGTTCACACTTAGCCTTACCACACACACACACACACACACACACATATATATACACAGGGAGAGATTAGAGATCAGATGAGAATCTGAAATACTTTAGGGTGTTTTTAGTTAACTGAGATGAGAAATTATGATCCTAGCATTCAAACATCATTACAAGTCAAATGGCCGTAAAACACACAGATTCAGCACGCTGTAAAAAGTAAACAAGTGTGAAGTTGTTTCCTTAAGAAGCAACACAATCTGACCCTTAAAATGTGTTTTTGTTGTTGTAACCTAATGAAGCCAGATTTATTCTAATAAATAATATGCAAATAATACTGTCATTACATAATTCAATTGCCAAATCACATTGCAACACACACACACACACACACACACACACACACACCCCACACACACACACACACACACACACACACACACACACACACACACACACATGTTGGTTTTTATGGTTTACGGGGACTTTCCATAGGCGTAATGGTTTTTATACTGTACAAGCTGTATGTGCTATTGCCCTACACCTACCCTACACCTAAACTTAGCCCTCACAGGAGACGGTGCATTTCTATTTTCCCTCAAAAAAACTCACTCTGTATGATTTATAAGCGTTTTAAATTATGGGGACACTGAAAATGTCCTCATAAATCAGTTTCCACTGTTATGCATTTTAAAATATAATTTATTCCTGTGATGCACATCTTAATTTTCATGAGTCTTATTTTGATATTACGCTCCATTTCCCTTAGTTCCTGTTTCCTTTTCTATGGTTTCTGATTATTTCTTGTTTGCTTATTTCATTACAGATTATGTTCTCTTTCACTCCTCATTATTCCACACATATTTAAGTCCTGTGTTTGGTTCTGTTCTTTGTCCAGCATTGTCTTGTTTAGGTAATACAATTCAATTTAATTAAAGATTATTTTTATAGCGCTTTTTAAGATACAATCGTCGCAAAGCAACTTCACAGGAAAGTACGTTTCTAAAATAGATTTATATTGTAGAAACTCAATATAATTAACTTATGGCAAAATTTGGTTAATTCAGTATAATCGCTGATGGTTGTCTTCCTCTGAGGTCCTCCGAAGGGTTGTCATCATCTCTTCTCAGGTGTTCGGTCATCTCAGATCATTTAAGGGTTGGATCCAGACTGAAGCTTGTGTAATTCCTAGTTACCACGGGATGTTAATCCCGTGGCATAAACAGAGAAACAAGGTTTACACTGTCCTGTGATTCTATCATTCCTGGATTATTGTGTTTTGTTTGATTAGAAGACTGCTGCAAATCTCTTCCTCTGTTCAACTTTGCCTTGAATGTGACAGAATACTGGACCAAAACATTTTCTTTTTAGACCTGCTGTGCCTCACCCACTACCTAGACTCCTCACTTTGTATATTTTTCCACACCAGCCTCACTGAGCGAACCAAGGCACACCTGTCCGTGAGTGGTCCTCTTTTGTGGAGTGGATGCTGGCTAATAACAACTCCTCTCTCATCATCGGCCTTACTGAGAAACCAGCCCTCTGGTTCCACTGGTTTTCTCCGTCCCTCTGGCTCAGACTTGGTCCTCAGTCCCACCTGCTCCAACATGGCCTGCTGAGCCCCCGTTCCCACCTCGGTCCCACAAGTCTGTGCCTCCAACTCGGCCCTCCAGGCCTCCGTTGTCACCCACGGGTTCCATCGTTTTGGCTCAGCCTGGGTTTACACCAATCCTGGCTCCACTTAGTTGGGCAGGGTCTTAGCTCCACTCTGGCTCTTTCTTCAATTGGTTCCAACGTGGGCCTTTGCACTGGCTGTGCTCTTGGGTTTCTATGGTTTCTGATTAAAATCTTGTTCGTTCCTATGGTTACTGATTATGTTCTACTGCCTTGAACCTGACAGCAAAATGCTAAATTCTAATTGGAGGACAAAAATTATAAGGTGTGCAATCACCTTCCAGGAAACGCATAGCTATGAATTTTCGGAATGCATTAGCAATAATATATTTTTTCGAAGTGTTATGAACCGACTTTTAAAGATCATAACACATATCCAAATCATTGTGCCAAATTATTTAAGTTAAGGTTAAAAATGTCAGGTCCTTACAACCTTAAACAGCAAAAGAACCTAAATCAAAGACACTAAGTAAATAAATTTGACCAACATATGGTCAGTGCTGTCCTGCAATTGACTTTTAGGGTAATATCGTTTGTAAGTAAAAAAAAATAAAATAACATTGCTCAAATGGAGGTGGTAACATTGCTGTTCTTGAAGAAGATGCATTTACAGTTTCTCTATTAATAGGAGCGTTGCTGCTGAACACTTCTGAGAGAAGCAAAGACTCTTCGGGTGTGCATTATTTTTCAATAACGGCCCATCATCAGTAATTGCTTACACACACACAAAACACACACACACACACATTGACCCCCATGCATTGTGTGTGTAGGGTGTCACAGCAGAATGACCTTCCTTATTTCAGATGTGGTAACTGTATCTGCGCTGACCCCTTCAACCTTTCCAAAGCTCACCCCCTGCCATTTCTGCCTCTCTCATACACATACGGCTGGGGCAGCCCAGTCCCTTATTTGTTCAGCATGCAGGACTAATTTTTCGCATATAGCGAGTGCATAAGTTGTGCGGCTGACCGATCTCAACCCTCGGCTTACCTTATGGAGTTAGTTACTGTCACACACAGTTCAACCCTGACACTACCAATCCAATCATGCTCTCCAACAAAGAAAGAGAGAGAGAGAGAGAGAGAGAGAGAGAGAGAGAGAGAGAGATCACTTGAAGGGTTCCAATGTCTTTCCAGCCAGTGTCTCACCCCCCTGTTTAACGGTCTGATCCTTATCGTAATTAATTCAATAAACCTGCAATGTGCCGACCAGCCTCTTAGCCCCTCTGTCAGACGTGGACATGGATAGACTTTCACTATTCATGTCTGTATGCTTGTGTGTGTGTGTGTGTGTGTGCACACAAAGCAAACTGCTCTCTGTGAGGGGTTTTCAGTTCGGTGTATGAAATAGCATCTTAGCAATTGTATCTGAGTGTGTTACTGGAATCTGGAATTATATTGGGTGTGTGTGTCTATGTGCACATTAATATCAGGGATAACCAGGAACAGACTAGGCACAAACCTTGTTTTTGCAGGACTCACAGAGGTTTCTCCTAAATAGCTTAAAAAAAAGGTAAATGCTAAGCCAAGGTGAGTGTCACTGCAACAGTTTTCTGTATGTGTGTGTTTATGTGGGCCATGTTTGGACCTCTTCTTTATTTGAATAAATGTATCTACATAACATAACTGCAGTTTTGTAGATAAACTAATTAGCTAGATTCTAAATGAATTGAATGAGCTTTATAATGCTTTTGACATTTTTACATGAGTTTTTTCCTATGAATGTGAGTAGACACTTTCACACAATTATGAGAGCCGTGTTTCAGAACCCAGTGAGCTGAATTGCTGTCTTGCTACGTTTACTTCAAGTTAAAGTTACTGTAATTACCGTACAAGATGGTAATTCATAGATTATGCTCTAGACCAGCTGATTATGTCCTCAGAAATTATTTGTTCCTAACACATTTCTCATAATGACAGTGGGTTTGTTATCTTATTATGTACAAATTCCCATAATGCATTACAATAGTTAATTCAAATAGTTTTAACACACTGTCTTTTTACACATGCTTCACATTCACAGGCTTCACAAAAAGCTATTAAGATAGTTATCAAGCACCCTAGGTTTTGAGACACAATCAATATTTTGGATTAATCACACACACAGCACTTACCGTTTCAATATTCTTCCAAGATTTTAGTGCACTACCCATGGAGTGCTGATTGATGCTCTGGTAACCAGACTCACCAGCACCTGGCTTAATCTGCACGCTATTAACAGGTAACTAAACACTCCAATGGCATTAACTATCTCAAGGAAATCAGGCAGCACAGATGCATGCAGATCCCTTCATGGCTACACCAAAAGCCATTAGCTACAATAATATCCAAAGTATCAGTATAAACAGACTAAATGTCATCATAGAGATTTACAATAATTGGAAAGGTGATATGGATAGACACAGAACAGAAGCAAGAGGTATGTTATGTTTTGCTAGGACTTGTAATCATGCAGGTTGTGTGGGTAAAGATTGGAGACTGCTACCCGTAGAGGAGAAGTGGATTTGTTCAGGGCTCAAAAGAGATTACAAATAGTTTGTTGAGGTTTAGAGTTAGCTGGGTCACCTAAGGCATAGTGCTTTTTTTGTCTCAAAGCATACATTTATGTATTTTTATAAATATTTATTAGTTTTTTTTATCTAAGCAGCTGAAGTCATTTATATTTAGAGGTCTTACATAAAAATGTGAGAATTACTGCATAATCATTTATTTGTGCATTAGCAACATTTGATACACTATGTTTACATATAATCCCCAAAGCAATAACTATGGATTTATCAAATAAAAGGGGGGGCGCAAATTCATTATTTGTAGACCAGTGAGAGTGATAGGAATCAAAACTTGTCACAAAACAGGGCATCAATCAAATACAAGTTCAGTGTGATGTAGCTATCCTGCGGACACCATTTATTACATTTCAGAGCATATCACGCTATTTGCCACTGACCTTCGTCCCCGCTGGTGAGTCGGAGTGACCGCCATTGAATAGGGTAGGGAAAGGGTTTTCGGGGGGTGGGGGGGCAATTGCACTCAGGATATTTGACCAGAATTTGCCCTCTGCCGCACCCCCGTCCGCCCTGTCCTCTCTGTTCCCCCTCAGATCAGTCAAATTGGATCAAGATGACACCAATAATTGATACAAGCTGCAGTCGCGCTCAGACCCAACGATCCATATCTGAGTGCGTTTGTAACTGGTGTCTGTGTTCACAGCGCTCCATCGTGGCTCCATGCAGCACAGTTTACCTTGGCTCAGCCCAGCTATTCTTTCAGCCTGATCTCCCTCAGAGAGTCCTTGTGCCATTACATCATGAGAGGAACGGTGAGGTTACAATTTTCACAGATATTTGGGAAACTATAGCTCCATCTTTTCATCAGCTTTTCACTTTGCACAAAAAGCATGTGTTTTCTTTAAAATGGACAGTGCTGGTCACCGGATGTAATGGGTTGCTGAAGATAAACAAAGAACTGAGAGTGAATTTTGGAACTCTGAGATCACAGAGATTCAGTGACGGTAACAGATAGAAATACTAAACTATACTTTTATATATTGTATACTATGGCACTGAATTATGACCATAATGAATTAACTTTAGCTTTACATCGAACTCCAAGGTACATCAACAAAAACCATGGTACATGTCCTAAAACATGTAGCATGGTAGGTTTTAATACTATTTTGAATATCGGTGCAGTTTGCGCTGTGTATGTAATCTAAGGCTATGCTCACATTGCAAGCATTCGTTTGGCTGTTCAGATTATTTATTTTATTTTAGTTGTTAAAATTTGGTCAATGTGAAATTTCAGTGTGAACTGACCTGCATATGCAAACGAAGAATAATGAGAGGGCATGCAGCACGCTTTCAGACTGAAGTAAATACAGAGGCCAATATAGTGATGTGCCACGGAAGCCATGACATTTGTGAGCATGTGATAAGGAGGACGAAGATGAGAAGAAAGACAGCAACATTTTTAAATATTTATTGAATGACCCCTTTAGTTCAGGTTGTATTAAGCTGCCATTGTAATAGTCAAGTCAAGTCAAGTCACCTTTATTTATATAGCGCTTTTAACAATACACATTGTCAAAGCAACTGCACAATATCAAAATAGGAAAATAATGTATCACTAATGTAAAATGACAATATTAAACGCCCATTTTTCAGTTAAAGGCATTTCATTATTGAATTCAGTGATGTTATCGTCCAGCTTAGTTCAGTTTAAAGAGTATCTGTGCAATCAAGTCAGTGATATCGCTGGAAATGAAGTGTACCCGACTAAGCAAGCCAGAGGCGACAACGGCAAGGAACCAAAACTCCATTGGTGACAGAACGGAGAAAAAATCCTTGGGAGGCTCAGTCGGGGGGCCAGTTCCCCTCTGGCCAGATGAACCAGTAGTTTGTTACAACTGCAGCAAAGTCAGATTGTAAGGGCTCCACTGGTTCCAGTGGTCTTTTCCCGATGGCTGTCTAGGGGACGAGGTCCTCACTGGGGATCTGTCTCTGGGGCTCATCTAGGTGTCCTGGTCTCCGCTGACATTCAGAGCTGTAGAGGTCGTCTCTAGGTGCTGATCCACCATCTGATCTAGATACGGACTGGATCTGTTGACTGCAGTGATCATCTGGGCTGGATAAGGACCGGATCGGATGGCTACGGTGACCTCGGAATAAGAAAGCAAAAGACTAATATTAGCATAGATGCCATTCTTCTTACGATGTAACAAGTACATCATGTTTTATGGGAAGTGTTCCCGGATCCGCTTGACCTAATTAATGCAGCCTAACAATCCTTTAATGGATTTGAATGTTAGAAGCGTATTAGTGTGTTAAGTGTAGGCCAGGTTAAATAGATGAGTCTTTAATCTAGATTTAAACTGACAGAGTGTGTCTGCCTCCCGAACAGTGTTATGTAGATTGTTCCAGAGTTTGGGCACTAAATAGAAAAAGGATCTGCCGCCGGCAGTTGATTTTGATATTCTAGGTATTATCAAATGGCCATAGTTTTGAGATCGTAGTGGACGTGGAGGACTATAATGCGATAAGAGCTTGCTCAAGTACTGAGGAGCTAAGCCATTCAGGGCTTTATAAGTAATTAACAAGATTTTAAAATATATACAATGTTTAATAGGGAGCCAGTGCAGTGTTGACAGTTTAAATACGTCAATACCTCACTCATTGTCCCTCCACTGACTACCTCTACAACTGTTCAGTATGCAAAATCTTTAGAGTGACTCCCGTCAGCGCAGAATTTTGACAAATGTTGATCCAGAGTGACGTAAATGAAATCACATGAATTCCGATATGACTGGCCTGACTGAAGGTCGCATTACAAAACGTCTGACCTGTACTGGTTTAAGCACCACATATGGAAGTGGTTCAAATCTGAATAAAAAAGATACAATTCCATGTGGTTTGTGCTGTTCACACTGCCATGAAAAAACGAAAAAAAGATCTGAGTCACATATGAGCAAAATAATTGGATTTGGGCCTTGTTTCCCAGCAGTCTGAACACAGCCAGTCACCAATAGAACTGGTACAACATGAAAATCAAGTGCTCTGACAAGAATTGTAACTCTAGTTTCTCCAGTGACAGAATAAATAATTGAAACAGAGTTCAAATTGTCTGTATAGATTAGCTTGACAGTATTTGTTCTGAGCTTTAAATATTTTCCCACCTCTAATTAGCAATTTGCAGCCTGCTTGGGTCCAAGTAAAATGTTTAAAGTTGTAATGAATCAATCAAATAATAACAGTGCGAAGAGAGATATGAGCAAGCTCACACACCATCAGACAGACACACACATACAGTAAAACAATAAGAGAGATGTTGTGCAGTCTTAACTGGAATTGACATATTTATTTTCATTCCACATCTAGACTACTGAAACCTTCATCACCCTGTGCTGCTTTCACCTCATGCTAACATCTGCAGATACACACAGAGCACTGATTAACTGTGAATAGAGACATGGGAAGACCAGGGCTAGTTGTTATACTTTTTACTCTACCAGGACTGTGTTTTTTTAAAGGTGCCATAGAATGCATTGATACAGTATTTTAAATTGTTCTCTGATATCTACATAGAAGGTTTGTGGCTTAGGTAAGGGCAAAAAATCTCCAGAAACTCCGTTTACAACCCTGGAATTTCACCCTAGAATGGAACGGTCTGTTATGGGCTTATTTGGCAGGGTCATGAATAATAATGTGCTCCGCTCTGATTAGCTATTTCACAGTGCTGCTTACTGTTGAGCTCTGCTCTGATTGACTGTTTCACAGTGCCGCTCATCAGCAAGAAGGAAACACAGGGAGGAAAATATATATTTAAATATTTTTTCTTGCAGTTGGGTAATTATACTGTATTAATACGCGAGGCATTGAAACTGTTTTTGAACGATCAGTCGATCGCGTTATAGTTTCACTTTTAAGAGACACGATGCACAAACTCTGTTTATATAATGGAGCAACAGTACTTACCACACATTTCACAAGATCAGACGCTTGTCAGTGGTGCTCAAGATCTGTACATTTGCCATCATCCTCATCTCTCCTTACTCTATTTATGTGGTAAGTGAAATCTTATGTACTGTAACAGCTAACAAGGAGCTAAGCATGTCCCTTTAGTGGCTCGTGTTATTTTATTAGAATGCTTTATTTGCTTTCCGTGCCTTTCTGAATAAAGACACCAACCCATCCCTGCACTTCACATTCCTTGTAAAGCCTGGAACATTACATTTATTTCCATGATCTGCCATTTTCGCTGTTGTCTGCGCTTGTTTATTTACAACACCTGCAGAACTTCTGATGTTTCAGCTGGCGCTTGCCTAGAACAAGGGTGGGTTTATGGAATGATGGGGCGTAGTGATCCCGACTGTTGCGTCACAGTCTGTGTTATGTTCTGATTCGCCTGTATTTCAGTGGTCTTTTTTAATCACGAGATTTACATAAGGAGGAAACTATGGTGTCTGAGGCTCACTGTATGTAATTTCCATGTACAGAACTGTTATTATTTAACTATGCCAAGGTAAAAACAGTTTTTCATTCTATGGCACCTTTAAGTCAAGTCTTGACAAAAAAAAAAGAAAAAAGAAAAGATAATGAACTTCTTCCCAATTTTGCACAATAAAATATATTGATAATTTTAATATATTGACTTCAACAAATGTTCACCTTTTGTTCACAACTGCTTTAATAGAGCAGCATTTTAAAAGTATGAAGCACAAAACAATCAATGAAACATCAAAAAGCAACATACAAAAATATCAAATTGCAGTTCTGGACAATTAAATATAATTATCAATTGTATGAAATTAAAACACTTAAAATAAAAATTTGTCAATGTGCACAAGTTGACTATCATTGTACAAATAGTATGCCACTGTGTTCGCTTTTTTGGTATTGTGCTCATCTTATGACAATGACTAAAATACAATATTTGAATTTTCAGAATTAATCAGAATTGACAAAACTATTTACATTTAAGACAGGGTTGAACTGCTGTTGAAATCAATATATAAACCACTTCTGATATAGCAAGCTTTTATGCAGTTGGATGTTTCATTCAACATTTTACCTAGCCCTGATCTGTAATATGTTTGTGTGTATGTGTTCAGAGTGACGATCTTTTGCTGCTGCAGTACACATGGTCTATGATTTATTTTGTCAGATGATGTGATCAGGGAAATCTACTAACTCAACACTAAGTGATGCATTTAATTATAATTCACTTTATCTAACCCTGAAGCTCACAGAGAGCGACAGTACAGTCTGTACAGACACACACTTACACACACAAAGCCACAATAGCTGATTTCATTCTCTAAGTTACCATGGAAAATAATCACATTTCCATCCTCTTCCTAATACGTAGGATTTTTTTGATTAAATGGTTGGCGATAGCTAAAGTGATTAACATGTTAGATAATATGTTGTAAGCATACACTGAGGTTAAAGTGTATTCTTTTACTCCGTTTAAAAACCTTAGGCAGACACATTCTACAAATAAACTGAAGGCAATAGATTGAATGCAAAACCAAAATTAAACCACAAATAAATGAGGATTTTAAGAGCTTTTAACACGATTTGACATATTTACATTGCATTCAAGTTTGATGTAAAAATGTATACCTAGTTTGAGCTGATAAACTCATGGGCAGCACTCTGACACGCAGCGTGGTTGTGCTTGGATGACCTGAGTTCAAATCCAAGCTCGTGGTACTTTATGATCCCATCCCCCAATTTTGCTTTCTGTCCATACTCTTCAATGTTTTGTCTGAATAAAGACAAAATGGCAGATAGAAACTTTTAATCAAAGCAATATGCAGTGTATTCAAAGTACAGCTATTTTACCAGTATGTGTGTTCCTTGGGCACTGAACCCATGACCCTGGTGTTGCTAGCACACACACACACAGTTTATTTACATATGTGTGACCTCTCGCCTCAGTTTCAACCAGAAATAGAATAATAATTGTATTATTTTTTTTGTTTCTAAACTGTTGTGTTTATACCCTGCCTTAAGTCTTTATTTATTTTTTTTACGTCATGGTGCAGTGCATTCTGATGCTGATACCACAACACAAAGACCATATCCTTCTATTGTGCCCCCCTCTCTCATTCACACACACACACACACACACACACACACACACACACACACACACACACACACACACACACACACACACACACACACACACACACTATAAGCTCTAATCTACTAAATGCAACTATACTGTAAAGTATGAACACATTAAGATGTTATAAACATTAACATCATGATTTTCTGTAAAGCTGCTTTAAAACAATGTGTATTGTGAATAGCGCTATACTAATAAATTTGACTTGATTTTGACTAGTGGCACCAAATGTAAACAAACAGATAGCCTAAACATTTACACCACCCCTTCCGCTCTGGCCTCATCTTTTATTTTTCGGAACACAGGTATTCCTCCCCTAACTCACACCCTTGGTGAGTTACTGTATTCCAATACATAATTTATTCAACACACCGATGCTCTATTTCACTTCCTATTCATGGGTTTCACTCACGTGACTTTTTTTTGCTGCGGCCATCTATAGGACTTTGTGTAGTCTCTCCTTGGTGATCAGAAACCAAAATAACACTTCACCAACAACAAAAAACATTGGTATTTAAACAAAAAATTTGGATTAGATCCTTATTTACTGTCAAACGAACTGCTGACTCCACTAAAGATAGATTCTGGGCTGAATCAATCAAGCACGCCCGACTTAGCACAGTTGTATTACTATATCTACTGTACTGTTCATTAATATTTAATTTAAAATTTATATTGTTACCTAGACAAAACGTAAATAAATAAAATGTCATTTTAATTATATAGATAATAATGCATATTATAACACAACATAAATCTCTAAACATATCATTTTGAAAGCAATTCGTATACAAGTCCATTAAAGAACTTGCTTGATCAAGCTGGCATCAGGAAAATGTATTTACTCAATTTATTTACAAAACCATGCAATTACAGCAAAAAAACTGCAGCTATAAAATAAGTGTAGATTATTTAACATTATATTTAACATTTTGCTAAATTACTCATTCATTTACTTGAATGAATGAGGCATTTATACACATGATTGGACTGTAACATTTAATAAATAATGGTTAAAACATAAAAAATATAAAAGGTGTTTTAAAACATATTGGTAAATGGCAAATTTTGGAATTAATTATTTCTGCACCTGTAAAGAGCAATTAATGCAAAAGTGTCTATTAATAAAGTCAAGTCAAGTGACCTTTATTTATATAACGCTTTTAACAATACAAATTGTAACACTGCACTGCACAGTATCAAAATAGGCAAATTGTGTCATGTAAAATGACAGGATTTAACACTCAATTTTCAGCTGAATGCATTTCATTATTGAATGTAGTGATGGCATTGTCCAGCTCAGTTCTGTTTAAATAATATCTGTGCAATCAAGTCGATGATTTTGATGGAAATTAAGATTCCCCAACTAAGCATGCCAGAGGCGACAGCGGCAAGGAACCAAAACTCCATCGGTGACAGAATGGAGAAAAAACCTTGGGAGAAACCAGGCTCAGTCAGTTCAGGCCAGTCAGGCCAGTTCCACTCCGGCCAGACGAACCAGTAGTTTGTTCCAACTGCATCAATGTCAGATTTTAAGGGGTCCATTGGTTCCAGTGGTCTTTACCAGATGGATGTCTAGGTGACGAGTTCCTCACTGGAGATCTGTCTCTGGGACTCCTAGACTCCGCTGACGTTCAGGGCTGTAGAGGTTGTCTCTAGGTGCTGATCCACCATTTATGGCAAAATTTGGTTAATTCACTATAATCGCTGATGGTTGGCTTCCTCTGAGGTCCTCCGAGGGGTTGTCATTGTCTCTTCTCAGGTGTTCGGTCATCTCAGATTGTTTAAGGGTTGGATCCAGACTGAAGCTTGTGTAATGAAGGATGTTAATACCGTGGCAGAAACAGAGATACAATAAAGACAATTAGCGTAGCAGTTGTTCCATCCAGGAATAACCCTGGATGAAATTATCAGTTTAACCCAAGCTAAAGCATATTAATGTGCACTTGTTCAGACAGACTGGCAGTACTAGATTGTGAGATGCATTATATGAATGCTTGGCTAAAGAGATGTGTCTTTTATCTAGATTTAAACAGAGAGAGTGTGTCTGAACCCCGAACGTTATCAGGAAGGCTATTCCAGAGTTTGGGAGCAAAATATGAAAAGGTTCTACCTCCTTTAGTGGACTTTGCTATCCTAGGTACTACCAAGAGTCCAGAGTTTTGCGACCTTAGTGAGCGGGTTGGATTGTAGCATGATAGAAGATTAGTTAGGTACGCAGGAGCTAAATTATTTAGGGCCTTATAGGCAAGTAATAATATTTTGTAACTGATACAAAAATTAATAGGTAGCCAGTGCAGTGACTGTAAAATTGGAGTAAAATTATCATATTTTCTTGACCTGGTAAGGACTCTTGCCGCAGGATTTTGTTCTATCTGTAGCTTGTTTATTGAGGATGCAGGACAACCACCTAGCAGTGCATTACAATAGTCCAGTCTAGAGGTCATGAATGCATGAACTAACTTTTCTGCATCAGAAACAGTTAACATGTTCCGTAGCTTGGCAATGTTTCTAAGATGGAAGAATGCTGTTTTTGTAACATGGGAATTATGATTTTCAAAAGATAGGTTGCTGTCTAATATGACACCCAGATTTTTGACTGTAGAGGAAGTAACAGTACATCTATAAATGTATAATGAAAATAGCAGAGGACCTAGGACAGATCCTTGTGGTACTCCATACTTTACTGGTGATAATTGAGATGCCTCCCCGTTTAAATAAACAAAGTGGTAGCGATCGGACAGGTAGGATCTAAACCATCTTAAAGCCTGCCCTTGAATACCTGTATAGTTTTGTAATCGATCTATCAGTAAGTCATGATCTATAGTGTCGAACGAAGCACTAAGATCAAGTAAAACTAGCAACGAGATGCAGCCTTTGTCTAACGCAAGAAGTCATTTGTAATTTTACCAAGTGCAGTTTCTGTGCTATGATGGGGCCTAAAACCTGACTGAAATTCTTCATAGATATCATTTTTTAGCAAAAAGGAGCACAATTGAGCAGACACTACTTTTTCTAATATTTTTGACATAAACAGAAGATTTGAAATGGGTCTGTAATTTGCCAGTTCACAGGGATCTAATTTTGGTTTCTTAATAAGAGTCTTAATAACCGCCAGCTTAAATGGTTTTGGGACGTGACCTAAAGATAATGAGAAGTTAATAATATTGAGAAGCAGTTCTTCTGCTACAGGTAACAACTCTTTCAATAGTTTAGTGGGTACAGGATCTAATAAACATGTTGTTGGTTTAGATGCAGTTATAAGTTTATTTAGCTAATCCTGTCCTATAGTTGTAAAGCAATTAAGTTTTTCTTTGGGTGCGATAAATGAAGCTGAAGTACTAGACGCTGTAGAATCTACATTTGTTATTGTATATCTGATATTATCTATTTTATCAGTAAAGAAATTCATAATGTCATTACTATTAAACTGTGAGGGAATATTTAGATCGGGTGACATCTGTTTATTTGTTAATCTAGCCACTGTGCTAAATAAAAACCTTGGGTTGTTTTGGTGATTATCTATGAGTTTGCGGATATACTCGGTCCTTGCAGTTATTAGAGCCTGTCTATATCTGGACATACTGTTTTTCCATGCAATTCTAAAGACTTCCAAGTTCGTTTTTCTCAATTTGCGCTCAAGAATACGAGTTTCTTTCTTGAGAGAATGGGTATAACTGTTGTACCATGGCGCAGCACGTTTTTCTCTAACCTTTTTTAATTTGATGGGGGCAACAGTTTCTAACGTATTAGAGAAGATAGTTCCCATGTTGCTAGTAATTGTGTCTAGTTCATCTTTATTTATGGGTACACAGAGCAGTTGAGATAAATCCGGCAGGTTATTGGTGAATCTGTCTTTAGTGGCTGGAACAATAGTTCTGCCTGGACGATAACGCGGAGCCATATAGTTAATATCAGTAATATGCAGCATGCACGATACAAGGAAATGGTCAGTAACATCATCACTTTGAGGTACGATATCTATATCAGTAAGATCAATTCCATGCAATATTATTAAATCTAGCGTATGACTAAAACGATGTGTCGGCCCGGTGACATTTTGCTTGACACCAAAAGAGTTTATTAGGTCAGTAAACGCAAGTCCTAACGCATCATTTGTATTATCAACGTGAATGTTAAAATCTCCAACAATTAGTGCTTTATCAACATTAACCAATAGGTCTGAGAGGAAATCTGCAAATTCTTTTAGAAAATTTGTATATGGCCCTGGCGGTCTATAAAAGTAGCCAGAGCAAGAGATAGGACAGATTTATTTTGCTTATCTGACAGTGTAACATTAAGCATAAGTATTTCGAATGAGTTAAACCTGTATTCTGTTTTCTGAGTAACATTGAGAATATCACTATATATTGTTGCGACACCGCCGCCACGACCAGTCTGACGAGCCTCATGCTTATAACAGTAGCTTGGTGGATTAGATTAATTTAGACCAAAATAATAATTTGTTTTAAGCCAGGTTTCAGTCAGACAGAGTACATCAAAACTATTATCTGTGATCATTTCATTTACAATAACTGCTTTCGGTGTGAGTGACCAGATATTTAGGAGCCCAAGTTTTAAAAATAGTTTTTGTTCATTTATTTTGCATTTTTCTGGTTTAATCACGATCAGATTTGTTCTAGGTCAAACTGAACGCACCAAACTGAATGAAATTAAATATATATATATATATATATATATATATATATATATATTGTATTAAAGCACATGTTGTTTGACATAATATTTACTTATTATTTACCTATTTAATTATAGCACATTAAGTGGCTGTCCAGCATGATTCATATTTAAAGTGTGTATCATCCTAATTAAAGAGATAGTTTACCCACAAATGAAAATCATTTACTCCCTTTATGTCATCTACATGTGACAAACCTGTTGGTTTTGATTACCAGCATTCTTCAAAGTATCTTCTGAGTTCTGCAGAAAAACAAAAGTCAGGGGCTTAAAAAAAATGAGGGGGAATTGAAGTAATAATGTAAATGATGACAGAATTCTGAGTTAACTATACTTTTAAGAAAATTATTAGAAAACAACTTAACAGTGAATTCCACAATAAAATGCTTGAAAGATACACATTCAGCAGATCAATAGGTTCCTGTTGGTTAGGTCGTCTCTTCAGTTAAGATTCCTCCCAGTTGTTGCAGAAAACATTATTTTACATGGTATAGAGTTGAACAAAAACAGAGTTGAAGAACATTTCAACAACAATAACCCAAGAAGCATGTGGCAGGGCATTAACAACATCACAGGCTTTAAAGGGAATAAATCAGCTACTGTGAACATCGCCGCCTCTCTACCGGACGAGCTCAACACCTTTTATGCTCGGTTCGAGGCTGATAACACCGCCCACACAGAGAGCGCTCACACGACTGCAGCAGAAGAGGTGAGTCCACTCACGCTTTCTGTCGCGGACGTAACCCGATCCTTCCAACGGGTGAACATCCGTAAAGCCGTAGGCCCAGATGGTATACCAGGCCTTGTGCTCAAAGCATGCGCTTTCCAGCTAGCCGGGGTTTTTACAGACATTTTCAATCTGTCCCTCTCTCTGTCTGTGGTTCCCTCATGCTTCAAAAAATCAACAATTGTGCCCATACCGAAGAAAAATAAAATCACATGCTTGAATGACTGGAGGCCCGTTGCTCTGACACCTTCAGAAAGTGTTTTGAGAAGCTTGTCAGAGACTACATCTGCTCTGTGCTGCCTGCTTCACTGGACCCACTACAATTTGCATACCGCAGTAACCGTTCCACAGACGATGCTATTGCCTTCACCCTGCACACTGCTCTCTCCCACCTGGAAAATAAGAACACCTATGTGAGGATGCTGTTCGTGGATTATAGTTCGGCATTTAACACCATAGTGCCTGCCACACTGGTTGCGAAGCTCCAGACTCTAGGACTGAACAGATCTCTGTGCAGCTGGATCCTGGACTTCCTGACAGGCAGAAGTCAGGTGGTCAGAATGGGCAACAACACATCATCTCCCCTGATCCTGATCCTCCCCTGAGGCTGCGTCCTCAGCCCACTCCTGTACTCCCTGTACACACACGACTGTACAGCTACACACAGCTCCAATGTCATCGTCAAATTTGCTGATGACACAACGGTGATAGGCCTGATCACCGACAATGATGAGACGGCCTACAAAGAGGAGGTGAGTACCCTGACTAAATGGTGTCAGGAGAACCACCTCTCACTCAACATCGACAAGACCAAGGAGCTGGTGGTGGATTACAGGAGACAGAGCAGAGAACACACACCCATCACCATCGACAAGACACCTGTGGAGCGGGTGAGCAGCTTTAAGTTCCTCGGCGTTCACATCACCGAGGATCTCACATGGTCTGCTCACACAGATGCAGTGCTGAAGAAGGCACATCAGCGTCTCTTCTTCCTGAGACGGCTGAGGAAGTTTGGAACGAGCCCCAGAATCCTCAGGTCCTTCTACACCTGCACTGTGGAGAGCATCCTGACCGGCTGTATCACCGCCTGGTTTGGAAACAGCACCGCTGGCAACCGCAGGGCTCTGCAAAGGGTCGTGCGAACTGCCCGCCACATTGTTGGAGGTGAGCTTCCCTCCCTCCAGGATATCTACACCAGGCGGTGTACAAGGAAAGCCCGGAGGATTATCAAAGACTCCAGCCACCCGTCCCACAGACTGCTCTCTCTGTTGCCCTCAGGGCGACGTTTCCGCAGCATCCGATCCCGCACTAGCCGACTGAGGGACAGCTTTTTCCCTCAGGCTATCAGGCTAATGAACAGTCAGAAATGACCCACCCTACAACACACTCCCACTCACACAACATGCCATGCACTGCACTTTAACACAGTTCTACCGGACTACATGCACACATCTGCTATCACTGGACACCATACAATGCACATCCACGACACTGCATATGCATAATCTGTTGCACCTTTGCACAACTATCTGCTGCTCAACCAATCTGCTGTTAATTTATAATCTGTTGCACCTTCACATTATTACTATGTATAGACTACATAATGTATAGATAGTGTACATAATGTAGATGTGCACATACGGTGTATAATGTGTAGTTGATAATTAAGTATGTCTTTATAGTACACTATGTGTACTGAGTATATGTATGTGTATTTTGCACATTGTCTTCTGTACAGTCTGTAAATATGTACTGTCCATATGTAAATTGTTGTTTTTTGTTTTTGTTTTGTTTTTTGCACTGTCTGGAGCACGCTCATAAGAATTTCACTCACCAAGGCACTTGTGCTGTGGTGATGTGACAATAAAAGTGATTTGATTTGATTTGATTTGATTATAATCAGTCAGTGCATGCAGACATTTACTTGAACTTATTTTCTCATCGACTCTTAACTGCTCCTTGCTAGTCCAGTCAGAGAAGTATAATACAGATTAAGTCCACTGTCTTGGACTCCAAGCACTGCTCGTGTTCACAGGTGTCTTGAGGAACGTCTGCCATTTCTTCTGCGATGACACCTCTCTTGATTACTACTAAACATGGGTTAAAAGAAATTTGTGGCACATTAAGAGAAGTAATCAGTTATTCCTGTATGTCTCGTCATTCTACATGCTGAGTGGAGAAGCAACTAAAATAGCAACAAAATTGTGATTCTGTGTTTTGTTGTAGTCAGTTACATGTGTTTTGGTTGGTGAGTACCTGTACATAAGTCTTCTAACAAAGCAACTGTAAAATCAGGACACATCTACTGCAGATTATCACAGACATATTGATACATATACATTTGATTGCTGGACATTCTCATCGTAAAAAATCACTGCAAATAGTAAACTGAGATTATTTTTAAAATAACAATCTTCTATAGAATTATAATATCAATAGTACAAACATATCATCTTCACTCTAACATCCTTTAAGCAACTACGTTCAGTTACATTCATAAAAATAAGAATTTGGAAACTAAACCTTAAAACCTTTCTTCTTGTATGCACTGGACAATCATCATCATCCTTTTCTTCATCTGTTTGTTTGCGGATCGGAGTGTTGCTCGTCAAAGTTTAGTGCATCGTAAACATATAACTGTATACTGTATACTCATATAACTGTACTTAGATCAAAGATCAAAAACATATAGTTGATCAAGTAGCTTAAAGGGATCCCTGGGTATTAAGACTTGCATGGCTTAATATAAAGTAATTGATGTATATTACAGAAATATGTGGTAGAAAACACATGAATGTTTATGCTACTTAAAAAAATCACAGCGTTTTATACATATTTTGGACTATAGGGTGGGCCATTTTCTGATGACGTAAAATGGTTGCACTTGGTTGTGCTAGAGCGCTACCTATTGCAATTTTTACCTTGATACAACTCAGAATAGACAACTGGGAAAATAAGATACATATATGATGACCACAGCTACTGAAATAGCTTACAGGTGGCGATCAATATAAGTATAGATTTAAACCAAATGTTGTACCATGGATTTTGTTCCCCCACAAGGAGTCTAAACGGCTCTGATATCAAGTAAGATCCGTGCTGAGAATCTCCTCTTGCGCCCGCAGCATTTTCATCCTAACAGACACACTCTCTCTATTTAAATCTAGATTAAAGAAACATCTCTTTAGCCAAGCATTCATGTAATGCATCTCACAATCTTGTACTGCCGGTATATCTGATCAAACACACATTATTAAGCTTTAGCTTGGGTTGAACAGATAATTTCATCCAGGGTTGTTCCTGGATGGAACAACAGCTACGCTAATTGTCTTTATTTGTTTCTCTGTTTCTGCCACGGGATTAACATTCCGTGGTAACTAGGAAATTACACAAGCTTCAGTCTGGATCCAACCCTTAAATGATCTGAGATGACCGAACACCTGAGAAGAAATGATGACAACCCCTCGGAGGACCTCAGAGGAAGCCAACCATCAGCAATTATACTGAATTAACCAAATTTTGCCATAAGTTAATTATATTGAGTTTCTACAATATAAATATATTTTAGAAACTTAATTTCCTGTGAAGTTGCTTGGCAACGATTGTATCGTAAAAACGCTATACAAATAATCTTGAATTGAATTGAATGTAACGTTTCTTGTCTCAGCCATTTGTAAGCTCTTTCAGTAGCTGTGGTCTACTAAAAGACTTCTTTGGCACTCAACGGAGGCGGTCGCATTTTTTCACTCCCTGTCCTCGCCGTTATTTTCCCTGCTTGCTCGCTTGTCTCGTCTCATCTATTGAGAGACTCTCTCTGCACGGCTCTCCAAACTGAAAGAAAGATTATGGATTTGATCAACTGGTCTCTCAACGCAATTGACACCATCGGGTTCTGGGGAACCTGTGAAGATATCTACCTATTCGGAACCATGATAACAGGTATTTTGCTGATTGGATTAGGCTTTGCCCTGGGTTATCGAAGAATTCAGAAAACGGGAACAGCCGTCCAAAGCACAAGGCTGCCCGTTATGATTGAAGCAGTGGGAAGAGAGGTCAGCATTGAGACTATTAACCGCAATATGGATTCTATCATGGAGAAGCTCACGGCTTTGCAGAGGAAAATTGATATTGGAGACCAGAAATGGACAAAAAGAGTAGCCGTGGAATTGGAATGCGGCTACTCGCCCTAAAGACAAAACAATCAATCTTATCTTTTTTGGTCCCCGCGCACAGCCTCAGCCAAGGTTGCTGTTGGAAAATAACCCTGGGAAGTGCTCTGCAGTGAGACGCTCTTGCTTCCTCCCCCATTCTACAGTCATTGATTATAAACTACTACACACACACACACATATGCACTCACTTCCCCTCCCCCCATCCCTCGCCGCCGTCGTTTTGAACCCGCCAGCCTGACGGGCGGGTCTGTGGCCAGCGCCGAGAATGGCTGCGGGACCGGATGGCTGCCTGCTGGAGCTGGATTACTTCCCCTGTTGCAATAGTCGTGTGCCTATGGTTTATGTGCTTTTGCTGAGGTGTTTTTTCCTGTTCTCACACTGTACTCCCTAAGGAGCATAGTCTGGGGGTAATTTTTTTTCTCCTCTCCTTCCTCATGTTATGCTGTAATTTTCTTCAATTCCCTGTCTTCCTGTCCTGTCTACCCCCTTGTCATATATGTATGTTATGTATGGGCAGGTTGATGGCTAATTTCGCTGGTACTTGTGACTAGTGACAATAAAGGGCTACTACTACTAAGTGGAGAGAAAAATAACCGGGTCTTTCGGTAGTTTTATTCATCCACAGGCATCTTCCCAATCTTTTCTTATCTTCTTATTGCCAGGAAAGTCTTACATTGCTTTTCTTGTTGCCCTTCGACTGGAAATTACAAGCAAAAGCCACACAATGTGGTATCGTATCAGTATTTTATTTTCTGAGTTGTATTCTGAGTTGTGTTTTCAGTAAAAAGCCAAAGGCTATAGAAAAAAGCACCAGTAGCTTTGTGCAACCATATGACGTCATCGACACAGAATGCACTGTGCACATAAAATAATGGTGCCCCCCATGGTCCAAAATGATGTCGATTTTTGAAATAACATATATCTTTCATGGGTTTTCTACAACATATTTAAATAATATTTAATTTCTGGCAAATCAGCAGTCTCGCACGCAAATTTAACCTTTGCAAGTTCCTTTATGAACTTGCTAAATAAAATGCTAACATGAAAAAATGTAATACTAAAATGTAAAAACACATCTAATGCTTATGATAAATATTTGATCAAAATGATCCCATACATCCACATCTCTTGGTAAATAATCCATTGTGGTTTGCTGTTATCACAGCCCAGAGCACAGCACAACAGATTGACGTTTCAATTCGGTCCTACAAATTGTGGCCGCACCACTGTGTGACATCACATGAAACCCATGAATATCACAGTCTTTGATATGTATCTATTACACAACTCTTTGGAATACTTGGTTTAGTCAGAACAATTCAGCAGTAAAATATTTTGGAATAATTATTGTTGTAAATACTCTATACGGTTGTAAATAACTGACTGGTCATCTAGGGTACTTGTTTTCTATATAGTTTTGCTTTGTGTCTCTCCGGAAACTCAAATAAGATAATAAAATAAAAGTCCAATCAGTTTTTATTTAGCAAGGAGTCAATAAGGAGGTTGTTTCTGAATGCCTTTGTTGTGCCTGCCGGCACACAAGAAGAGAAGAAAGACCAGCCCATATTATTATTATTATGCACAATAATATATATACTTGGTATTTAGCATATTGCATTATAAAGTGACACAACATGTCTATGTTTGGAATAGAATACCATCTTAATATTTGTAAATGCTCCACAGTGTTGTGTGTGAAATTGAGGATATATTCTCTACATACATTCTATGACAACAAGCCAAAATATCTTATGCAATCTTTATTAATTCTAGATACAATTTCTTGTGGTTTATGTTTTGTTTTATTATTGAGAAAATAATACAAATATTCTGTATAAGAAAAATATTTACAGCCCGATATTGATTTTACTAATATAATTACTATATTATTGTAAATGAGGGTGAGACTGTGTTAGAATCCAAATCATTAGGCATAAATAAGTGTCATAGTCACAGGCAAATAAGTCAAAATCACAGTAATCAGTCCAACCGGCAAAAAAAAAGCAAAAATCCAGAGAAACAGGCGAGAAATCATACACATAGCAAAAAAACAAGTCAATGGAAACGCTCGGTAAGGCAGTGGAACTGGCAATACTTCTTAAAGATTACTTCTGCTGATTATACTCTGTATAATTGTGTATGTGAAAAATAAATAATTCTTCTTCTTAAAAAAAAGGGGGCAGTCGTGATAGAGCGTCGGACTTGTAACCCAAGGTTGTGGGTTCGAATCTCGGCTCCGGCAGGAATGATCCACGACTGAGGTGAGACCCTTGAGCAAGGCACCAAACCCCCAACTGCTCCCCGGGCGCCGCAGCGTTGGCTGCCCACTGCTCCAGGCGTTTGTGCACTTGGATGGGTTAAATGCAGAGCACAAATTTCACTGCTGATTATACTCTGTATAATTGTGTATGTGAAAAAAAAAAAAAAAAACATTCAAAGGCCTGTTTGGCCTGGCCCTGCTTAAATGGCTGCCAGGAAGTGATCACAGAAGCAGCAGTGGTACCAGTCAGTACTCGGGCTAGGTCTCCCTCAGCTGGTGTGGCGTTACAGACCATTTCTGGCCACCGTTTCTGTTCACGACTACAATAAGTTCTGATATACCTGCCGATCTCCTGGTTCAAACTTTCCATTCGGCCATTTGACTGTGGGTGTTATCCTGATGTGAGGCTTACATTGATGTCTAGCTGCTTGCAGAAGGCTCTCCAAACCTGAGAGGTAAATTGGGTTTCTTTGTCAGAAACAATATCCTCAGATAAACCATAGACTCTGAAAACATGGTGAAATAGGACCAAGAAATCTCTGAAGTTCTTTGACTGTAGTGGGTTGAGGCCAGTGTGTGACTGCTCTGACCTTGGAGTCATCCATCTCAACACCTTGATGACTGATGTTGTACCCAAGAAAGGATGTTTGCTTGACATGAAAATCGCATTTCTCTGCCTTGATATATAGCTGGTTATCCAGCATGCGGGAGAGTACTGTCTTGACATATTGTATGTGTTCAGGTTCAGACTTTGTGTAAATTAAGATGTCATCAATGTATGCCACTACACACTGGTTCAGCAGATCTCGGAAGATTATGTTGGAATAGTCCAACATGGAGTTGAAGTGGCTGAGTTTGGTTGTTGATGCCATCTCCTATGAGGGTGTTGTTAATAGCACAGATCTTGATAGATGGCACACAGGGTTGAGTGGGAATGTTGAATTTACTAATGATGTCCTTGTGGATGAGATTCAGGGCAGCTCCAGAATCGATCAGCGCTGTTAAATCAATAAAAGTTATTTCAGTGGATAGCCAAACAGGAAAAGTCATTGATTTGGTAGGGAGGAGAGACAATTGTTCAACACTCACCTGGGTAGTAATCTTGGTGTTCTTCTGGGCTTTGTGTGGATATGCTGTGGTGGCCTGTTTTACCACAGTAGTAGCACAGATTGAGTTGACGTCATCGAGTTCTCTCCTCTTCAGTGAGTCTCGAGAAACCCAGTTGCATGGGCTCCTGGCTAGGCATTAAAGTAGGTTGAGGAACATGGCAGAGCTGGTGTGTGACTGGAGCGTTGGCCAGTGATGGCTGGACAATTTTTCTCTTGGTAGCATTCCTCATTAGGTTATCGATCTTAATAGCGAGAGTTATGTGGCTGTCAAATGAGAGATTGCCATCAAATGTGGCTGTCAAATGAGAGATTGCCATCAAATAGCACACCTATGTTCCTGACTGACAACGAAGAATCGACAGAGCAGCCATCAAGTGTTAGACAGTGTTCTAGGTTATTGCTTGTGGGGGTTTTAGGTCCGATAATGAACACTGATTTCAGAATTTTGCAGTAAGAAATTACTCGTCATCCACCGGGCCGCGAAGAAATATAGATCTGAGTATTATCAGCATAACATTGAAAGCTAACACCGTGCTTCCTGATGATATTTCCCAAGGGTAACATGTAAAGCGTGAAAAGTAATGGCCCTAGTACTGAGCCTTGAGGCACTCCATACTGCACTTGTGAACGATATGATACCTCTTCATTCACTGCTTCGAAATGATGGTGGTCAGATAAGTACGATTTGAACCATGCTAGTGCACTTCCACTAATGTCAACAAAGTTTTCTAGTCTATTCAAAAGATTTTTGTGATTGATAGAGTCGAACGCAGCATTAAGATCCAGTAGCACTAATAGAGAGAAACAACCATGATCGGATGATAAGAGCAGGTCATTTGTCACTCTAATGAGAGCAGTCTCAGTTGTATGAGATGGTCTAAATCCTGACTGGAAATCCTCACAGATATAATTTTTCTCTAAGAAGGAATATAATTTTGAGGATACTACCTTTTCTAATATCTTTGACAGAAAAGTGATATTTGAGATCGGTCTGTAGTTAACTAGATATTTGGGGTCAAGTTGTGTTTTTTTTATTAGAAGGTTAATAACAGCCAATTTAAAAAATTTGGGGACATATCCTAATGACAATGACAAATTAATAATAGCCAAAAGAGGATCTATGACTTCTGGAAGCACCTCTTTTAGTAGTTTAGATGGAATGGGTTCTAACATACATGTTGTTGGTTTAGCCGATTTAACAAATTTATACAATTATTCCTCTCCTATTGTAGATAATGAGTGGAATTGTTCCTCAGTGCACTATTTGATGTGATACTGTAGCTGACGGCTGCACGGTTAAAATTTGATCTCTAATAGTATCGATTTTAAAAGTAAAATAGGTAATAAAGACATTAATGTTGTGCTGTTGGGAAATGTCAACACATGTTGCCACTGTATTGAATAAATACCTGGGGTTATGTTTGTTTACTTCTAAAAAAGACAAAAAGAAATCAGATCTAGCAGTTTTTAATGCTTTTCTGTAGGATAGGGTACTTTCCTGCCAAGCAAAACGAAATACCTCTAGTTTTGTTTTCCTCCAGCTGCGCTCCATTTTCCGAGCTGCTCTCTTTAGGGCACGAGTGTGCTCATTATACCACGGTGTTGGACTCTTTTCCTTAATCTTCCTTAAGCGTAAAAGAGCAACCGTATCTAAAGTGGTAAAAAAGAGAGATTGCATAATTTCTGTTACATCATCATATTTTTCTATGCCGTTGGATATGCTGAGGAATTGAGATAAATCAGGAAGATTACTTACAAAGCAGTTTTTTTGTGGTAGAAGTGATGGTTCTACGATACTAGTAACAAGGAGTTGAATTTACAGCTTTAGCTATATATGGAGTTTGCACAAGACTAGATAATGATCTGATATATCATCGCATTGCTGCAGAATTTCAACACCATTAACATCATTCCATATGACAGTATTAAATCTAGAGTATGATTTCGACAATGAGTAGGTCCTGACACGTGTTGTCTAACCCCGATAGAGTTCAGAATGTCTATGAATGCTGATCCTAATACATCTTTTTCATTATCAACTTTTAACCCACAATTAAGACTTTATCTGCAGCCAGCTCTGATAGAAAAATCACCAAATTATTTAATAAAGTCTGTATGGTGCCCTTGTGGCCGGTATACAGTAGCCAGTACATACATCACAGGGATTTATCATTAATACCTTTTTCTCTAGATAATGTTATATGAAGCACCATTACTTCAAAGGAGTTATACTTAAAGCCTGTTTTCTGAGAAATATTGAGAATGCTATAAATTGTAGCAACACCTCCCCCATTGCCTTTTGGATGCGGCTCATTTCTATAACAGTAATCTTGGGGGGTAGACTCGTTTAAAATAATGTACTCATCTGGTTTTAGCCAGGTTTGTGTCAAAGAGAGCACATCTAGTTTATGATCAGTGATCATATCATTTACAAAAAGTACTTTCGTAGAAAGGGACCTGAGATTAAATAAGCCCATCTTTATCATTGTTTCTCTGTGTTATATATTTTTTTCCTTTGTTGAACATCAATTAAGTTGTTACTCATAAATTGGTTTGGAAGTTTTTTGTATTTTCTAGTTCGGGGAACAGACGCAGTCTCTATAGTGTAATATCTAGGTGAAAGGGTCTCTATTTGCTGAGAATTAACTGACTTCTGTGACGTAAGGCATCTAGCAAACGGTCGGTTTAGTCAGTCTGTCTGCTTCCTGACCTGGGCCTCTGTAGTCAAGTACGAACTCTAAGACTATGTGCCATATTTCTAGAGAGAAGAGCATCACCACCCCAGGAGGGATGAAGACCATCTCTTTTCAACAGATATGGTCTGCCCCAAAAACTAGTCCAATTGTCTATAAAACTTATGTTATTCTGTGGGCACCACTTCGACATCCAGCCATTGAGTGACAATAGTCTGCTATGAATCTCATCGCCCTGGTAAGCAGGGAGCGGGCCAGAGCATATTACAGTGTCTGACATCGTATTTGCAAGTTCGCACTGTTAAGGAAGCAGAGTTCACACAGAGGGTAAGTACAAAAACAGGTGTTTATTTGAACAGCAGAGTAAAACAAAGATGAGTAGAACTTCAGAATAGAGTTAACTGTTGAGATGGGATGATGATGGTGATATATCTTTGCCTTGCCAGGAACCCGTGGAACGGAGTGTAGCTCACACCTCGTGAGGAGACAGGAATGCTGCTGGAGATAGTTGGAGGGAACAGGATGACAGAGACAGGAAGACACACTGCTGGAGACGAGACGGGAGGTTAATAATATCAAGTAGGATACAGGTAAGTAGCTTGGAATGAGTCCACTTCGTAGGAACGAGATCGGACATCAGAATGTGGTGAGGTGTGAGCTTATATGGTGTGTGGTGATGAGGTGATGATAGAGAGAAGGTGTGTTCCATTAGTATTCAGGTGAGGGTGTGTGTTGTGATTGGCTGATGTGGGAGCCTGGCCGATCTGTGACATTACCCCCCTCTCCACGGCCCGCTCCAGAGGGCCGAGGGCCCCGACGGCGTGGTGGTCTACCTCTTCCCCTAGGGGCTGGTCGATTTGGGTGAGTTGAGTGGAATTCCTCAAGCAGGGTTGGGTCTAAGATGTAATTCCTGGGAACCCATGATCTCTCCTCCGGGCCATAGCCTTCCCAGTCTACGAGGTGCTCCAGCTGACCACCACGACGCTGGGAATCCAGGAGTTCCTTCACCTCGTAGATGGTGCCATCCTCCAGAATCAATGGGAGAGGGGGTTCTTCATTCGGACCAGGCTCTGTGGAAGGAGAAACAGGAGGGTGGTAAGGTTTTAACAGTGAGACATGGAAAGTGGAATGGATCTTGTATTGTGGAGGGAGTTGCAATTTGAAGGTGACTGGGTTTATTTGTCTCAGGATGGTGAAGGGGCCAACATATCTGTGACTTAATTTCTTACAGGGCAGGACGCAATCTGATGTCTCTTGTTGACAGACAGACCTTCTGTCCAGGTTGGTAATGGGGGGCTTCGGGCCCCGATTCGACACGATGTCTTCTGGAATGCCAAAATATCTGAAGACGGAGTTGAACAGTAATTCAGCAGTCATCATAGCCATAGGCAGGCCTCTGAGGGGGAGGAGTCAACAAGACTGAGAGAATCGGTCCACAATTACCAGTATGCATGTGTTACCATCCGAATTTGGCAGGTCAGTGGTGAAATCTACCCCAGGTGTGACCATGGCCGGTTGGGAACGGACAGCGGGAGGACCTTGCCTGCTGGTATGTGGCGAGAGCTTTTTGAAATGGCGCAATCCGTACAGCCTTGGACAAACCTTCTGACATCCCTGGCCATGTTTGGCCACCAGTAGCGGTTTTTCAGCAGCGAGAGGGTGTTGTTGTCCCTGGGGTGACCAGTGCCCAGGGATGCAGGTACGGAGTGGATGAGGGGAGTGCGCTGAGTTCGGGTGACATACTGTACCCCTGGTGGACAGCCCGGCAGAGTGGCCGTGGAAGCATTGGAGGAGGGGTTAGAGTCTGGGTTCTGTTGTATGGGACAGACAATGAGTTTTTTGTGGATGATGGGTTCTGGTTCCTCTTCGGTTTCCTCTGGGTCCTGGACGGTAAGATATTGTATAGTTAAACCTGGTGAAGAAGAGAGCCCAGCGGGCCTGACGGGGGTTGAGTCTTTTGGCTTCTCGCAAATACTGTAAGTTCTTGTGGTCAGTTAGAACGGCGAATGGATGTTGTGAACCCTCCAACCAATGCCTCAATTCTTCAAGGGCTAACTTGATGGCTAGAAGTTCCCTGTTGCCGATGCCATAGTTTCTCTCCGCCGGGCTGAGTTTCCGGGAAAAGAAGGCGCATGGATGAAGTTGTACTGGAGTCCCCTGCTGCTGGGATAAGATAGCTCCTATGCCTGTAGTTGAGGCGTCAACTTCTACAATGAATGGTTTCTGGGGATCTGGATGAACGAGGATAGGAGCATGAGTGAAGGTGTCCTTAAGGTTTTCGAATGCTTCATTGGCGGCTGGTGTCCAGGACAGAGACTTGGGCTTGTTCCGTAAGAGGCTAGTGAGCGGGCTGGTGATGGTACTGTAGTTTTGAATAAAACGTCGGTAGAAGTTGGAGAACCCGAGGAATCTTTGGAGTTCCTTAATGGTGGAAGGGACTGGCCAGGTTTGAATAGTGTCCACCTTTCCCTCGTCCATTCGGATGCCACCACTTTCGATGTTGTAACCTAAGAATTGGACTGAGGGTTGATGGAAGGAACACTTCCCAACCTTGAGGAACAGATGGAATTCTCGTAAACGTTAGAGGACCTCCGCAACGTGATGGCGATGTTCGGCCAAGCTCCGAGAGTAAATGAGGATGTCATCAATGTAAACCAAGATGAACAGACGGCTTCTTTCCGTGCATACATTATCTGCTAATCAGTTTATCACATGAAGGAAATACCTCTAATGACTTCTTATAAAAGTATTCATCATTCGTACGATGCTGAGAATCGACATATAGTTCACACTAAATTGTTGCATTTATCATGACCATTCATACGAAATCAAACTCAACATATTTCACACACGTCAATACATTTTCCTGCTAAAACACAAAAAGGGTTCAGATTAAAGATTATAAATAACACATCATGCTTATAGAAGACAAAATACAACATTACTATACATTGTCTCTTAGGTATATTGCTTTAATAGCAGAAGCAATTATTACTTGTCTTTTGGAAATGCTTTATGCGAGTTTTGAGTCTTTTCTGTTCTGTCAAAGAAGAGTAAAAGCCGCATTTCTTGGAGTGCATGGAGAACGAAAGTGGCTTTACGGGGGTCAGGAAGTCACCTTTTGATGTGTATCTGTGGAGGTTCAAATTCGAAGTCTCCCCATTAAACAGTCATCTATTATTGAATTATGCTTTAAACGGTCACGAGATTCCGTGGGTGTGGTCGCTGTCCTATCTCCAAATAAGAAGTTCCTTTCTTCTGTTTATTTTATGGGTCTCGTGGGAGATTAGGAACAAGCCATGACAGGAACTGGTCCAGACATTCAAGTTAGGTCTTAATCATTAGCTTGTTTTGTGGTTTGCAGTGTATTTTTGTCATTTCTCTCTCGATAAGGCCCTACACATCCCCCTTTGGCTCAGTGATGTTCCCTATGGAACCTCGGTGGGCACTGGAACAAGAGTCAGAGAGAACAGGCACACACAAGACACAAATAACATCACTATCACTGACTGAATCCTGGTGTTGGGTAATATTTGGGAATGAACAGGTTAGAAACTTGAGAAGACATACGTATGCATAGCTTAGGACTTTTTTTGTAATTGGGTCATTTTGATTGGTTTAATTTTCAGGGGTTCGACGAGGCGGTATAGGTAACCTCAATCAGGTTGGTTGAGTTTTCAGGTTCGGGTTCTTGGTGGGTTTTATCACGTCGGAAAATGCGCGGGACGCCGGGCGTGCATTTGTTGGAAGACTCTCGAACGGCGTTCACTCGCTTGGGTAGGAGGAAGGCCAGTGTCAAAGTCACAGCGTATCCTATAATAGTAGAGATGCAAATAACTATGTCAGTGGCAGACCAAGACCGAATAAGTGGCACGCCAGCATGCAGAAGGCGAGCAATAGCTTCTAAAGCTGTATCAACTGGAGTCAAATCAATGAGTTGGCTTGATTACTATACAAAGCTAAATCGTCAACATGGAGCCCTTAGGGACAGTGATCCATAAAGTTTGGTTGGGCAGAATAAAGCTTGTGGCAGTGTCATGTTGATCAAATGTGAGGGTAGCTGTTCGCGCTGGGGTGTTGACCAGCCATCGGTTTCTGATGATTTCGGCTTGTGTTACATCAACTTGAGAATGTGGTGTCGCTTCGGCGGGGCAGCTAGTGTCGGGTCTAATGGATTCTAGGCTGCCCTCTGTATTATCAAGTACAAGGGTTTACTCGAGCAGAGGAAGTGAATATCCTTAGTGAGCATACACATCTTTAGGTTTGGGACCAGATACAACTGCTCGTTGTTATCATGATACACAACGACTTCAGGAATGTAGATTTTTACAACATAGATGTTCCCATGCCAAAATCCTGCCTTCACAACGTCTTTGAGCCGGTAAATGTTATTGGCGTTGATAATGGGTGCCCGCAGTGGCTGAAGTTAGGACATTTAGACAAGGCTAAAAGGTATCAAGTAGTGTGTTATCCTACTCATGGCTAAGTTGTCGATCATGATTACTTCGCATAGCATGTCGGTCATGATTTGGTGGGTTGCCTCGATTAGATGACGACAGTTCTCACAACGAGTTCGACAACTTTATTGAAGGGAGTCAATCTCAATTTTGGGACCTGGATTTAAGGATTGGTTAAGGGAATTCCCTGATGAGGGCACTAGAGGGGATTATAGTGAGAGGACAAGAAAAAAAAGTGACATAAGGACACCGAATGAGGTGAGGCAGAAAACGAGTGTCACATGTGTGGAGTAACTCCTCTCTACTAGAGGTTGGTCCTAGCAGTGCAGCGGAGGAGAGAGTAAGTATTGTGTCTAAGCAAGGTCGCTATATGTTTTCCTAGAGCGACAGTAATTATGTTTGTGTGGTGTAGAGCATGTGATTGTCAATCTGTGTCAGTGGGTTTGATCTGTCGGCTGGAGCTCTGGTGCCTCTTTATCTGGTTTCGATGGACCCATCGAAGGACTGGCTCGCTGCGCCCTTGTCTGATTTTGATTCGATAGGCAACAGGGGATAGCTTGTCGAGGTCTTTTTGATCCAAGCCATGCGACGATCTGTGGCTGGCTGCAGCAGGTTCTTTTGGCTTTGTCGTGAGGTAAAGTTCTTCAGAGGGCGTTGGTGAATGTTTCAACACCACCCCCTCCACCTTTTGCTCATGTGTCAGTCCAGGAACAGGTGACCCGCTCCAGCTTGGCAGGGATGAGGTCGGAGCACGTCCTGTCCTTGACGGCTCATAACGTAATTCATAAGCTTGCTTGACTTCCTCTTGCAGACTTTCATATTCCTCTTCGAAGTAGTCAAGCTGTTGTGTTAGGTGGCTGATCTCGTTTCTTGACTCATCCAGGTGAGCTTCAAGGACTTTGATTCTGCTGTTTTTGTCCCTGAAGTCAGCCTTTGCCTCCTCCAGTAGCTGCTCTACATACTGTAGCTTGTCAGAACGATTAGCGTAATCTGCCTTGATTTGTTCAATTTTTTTGGTTGTAGCCGCTAGAGTCTCTTTTAGCCTGTTGATCTCCTCCTCAGTGCCTTGTTCCACCTCATCAGTGCCTTCCTGTTGCTCCTGAGCTTCAAGTTCCAGCTGCTCTATGCGTCGTTGTGCGCATGTCAGCTCCTGCAGGAGTTGTGCAGCATGCTTGTCGCTCCACTTGAGGGAGACGATGAGTGTGTGGCTTAAGGTGCCGGTGATCTTGGCTAATTCTTTGTTACTGTAGCTTTTACTTGGGTCTTGTCCCATGAGGCTTGTTATGTTGTCATCCAGATGTCCTGTGTCTGATGTTTGAGTGTTTCAGCAGCCTTACGGAAGAGGCTGTCTGTCGCAGCACTTAGCCATGTTTCCAGATCCTCCCAGTGGCTGACATGTTCTGTTGTGCGAGACATGTTTTGGCAGGATGAGGGAGATCTTGAACCGAACTGACACAGACCTTGAATGGGAAGCAAAGCAAAACAGGGGTGTAAATGTGCAAAGTATAGTGTATGCTAATGTTGAGTGTGATTCTCTGCGACTGTGATCCTCTGGTGGATGTGCTTTTAATTTGTAGCCTCTCAGATTTATAACTTGTTATAAATCTAAAGATAAGCGCTGCATTTTATTAATTATCAGCTCATTTCAAGATCAAAGACCACGAGAGTGCGCAGCATCGTCACTGGAAAGATACGTTTGTCTTACTACTTTTAATGAATATGATTGTCTGTGGAGCGTCTGCGTCTTACTTTCAGTTTCATCCGCGGCAGTTTGCACGTCGGCTTGCCGAAGAGATACTCAGCTACTCGTACGTGGGGATGCATGTTGCATTAGCGCAGTCATATCTGACTATAATCTCATATAGCCTGAAACATGCTCTCACAAGTTTATTATTTTAACATTTTGGGAGGAGTAAAATAAGATGACCATATTTTAGTTTTCCAAAAAGTGGACAATAGTGTGCAGGGCTTTGCCTAACATAGCAAGGTTTTAGTTTGTTTGTTTGTTTGTGTGTTTGTTTGCTTATTTTATTTTTATAATAAATAAAAATAAAAAGCAGATAGAATAGAAAAAGAATAGGAAATGCTAGTGTTAGAGGGTCATTTTTAAATAAAAATAAAACAAGTCAATAGAACAGAAAAAGAATAGATAGTGCTAGTGTAAGAAGGTCATTATTTATAATAAATAAAAATAAAATAAGTAGAATAGAGAGAGAATAGAGAATACTAGTGTTAGAGTCTCTTTTTGTCTTTATAAATAAAACAAGTAGTTAGAATAAAAATAGAATAGATAGTACAAATGTTTAGACAGTCAAGTTTTTCAATTAAAAAAAAAGCTGATAAAATTAGAATTAGCATTAGAATAGAGAGTGCTAGAGTTAGAGAGTCAAATGAAGATGAAAGAGATGTGTTTTCAGCCGTTTCTTTAAAATATTAAGGACTCAGCTGCTCGGATTGAGTTGGGCAGGTCATTCCACCAGGAGGGAACGGTTCATGTAAAAGTCCTTGAAAGTTGTAGGTAGAATGTAAATGTTTCAATACAAACATTTCAGTCAAATGTAATGTATGCAATATTTAAAACCTTTAACCCACTTGGGAAAATCATCCCATGGAAACAGTTTAAAAGTAGCCCAATTATGTAAAAAAATGCGGACTTTGCAACCCTGCATCCAACAAGAGCTGCTGGAGTCAGATTTGACTGATCACAGGTCGAGAATAAGGAGAGATGACTGACGAAACCATTCAGGTGTATTTGCTGCTCAACAGATCCTGGACTCAATAACAAATATCTGATCTTGTAAGATGTGCTCCCTTTACACAGATCGTGTGATCGCGAAATCAAAAGTGAAAGTAAAAAGCACAAACGCATGGCATACAGATAGCAGTTCCCTGATGCGCCAAAATTATATACAATATTAGAATGTTTAATGGACACGAAAATCGCTGGAGCGAAACACATGTTGCGGGAGCAGGTGGCAATGATCAGGAATTCAGCAGGAGCAGGATAAAGAAAACAGCCGAATCCCGGACATTTTGGGCATTTAAGAAATCCCAGCCAGATACATTTTTGTAGGTCCAAAAAAGAGGACGTATGGTCACCCTAAGTAAAATGCACATATGTGGTTTCAACAACCAGATGATTTTAGACTTGTCCAGTTTCATCTGGAACGCAGCCCAGACCCCCTCCTGAAGTGGTTTGAGCGATCGGATTTATATCTATCTCGAATACGTTTCGGAGGGCATTTGCACCTGGTATTTTCATGATCGGATAGGTATCCCATCAGACAAAACGCATGAAGTGAGCTGGTGTAAACAGCCCCAAAGAAACAGAAAACAAAACATAACCCTGACAGAGTCTTCTGGCTCAGTTGATAAAGTCTATTACACAGCTTCTGATTTCAGTCTGTCTCAAAATTATGTTTTCACATAGTATGTTACCAAAGGATTAAATTATTCATATATTCATATTCTGTATTTGTACATAAAGAACATTTTATGAAGAGCTTGAAAAAGAAAAATCACATGTCAAATTAGTGATATGCACACTGAATACACACATGCCATGTGCCATGTGCTAGTCAACACAGACCACAAAATGTATCTGCAGACTTCTAGTACCAAGTCCATGACAAGACCAAGGTTACAGAACATTTTTATCTTAACTTGAGATGGACTTAATTAAGGGTTTGGGTATTACAACACTGTATTTCTGCATTTTCCACTTACAGTAATTACAAAACATATTTCTGTATCAATCCAGCGCCGGTATACATAATGTGATGTTGAGACCCTGCATATTAAATGGGCATGTCGACATGGGTTGGGGTCACTTTGTCATAGATGTTTAGGCTGTTCTCCACATTAAAGTGAGTGTTAACCAGCCTCTCATGACTGCGATTCATTGGGCCTGATCTACACACATGTACATGGTGTTTCCCTGCTCACGGCCCAAGACACTTTTAGCATCCACATGACCCTCCATTGGATAAGCGGTTTGGAAAATAGATGGATAGATTTTTGAATCCGTCATCATTTCATCACATTCCACTTTTTTAGCATGTATAGAAGTAGAATATTTAATAATAAAAATTGACAGAGCATGTTGTTTAGCCACTGAAAACAATCTTCTACGTTTCATAAAATCCTTTAGACAGCATGATTAACAAGAAGAAGAGACCTGAGGAAGGGAGAGAAAGCGATGAAGGTCTCCTCCACACAGCTGTTATATTATCAGTCTGTGTGTGTCTGTGTGTATGAGATTGTGTAGTAAAAGTACAGTTTGCACTTATCTTCAGGGTCACTGTGAACTACTGGGATACAGTACTACAGGGATACCATACAGCTGTTGTGTGTATGTGAAAGAGAGAGCAATTTCTGTGATAAGACGTTTGCTAAAAGTATATTCAGAAGCAGTTCTTCATTAATAATAATATCACCTAATCATAACAACAATCATTTTCTTTTTTGTGTTGTTGCGTGTAAGCTCATATCCAGATTATCTGGAGCTGACAGTTATAAACAAGCATCTTTTCCACAGTTTCTGATTGTTCTGTAAGAATGGGGAAGCATTATAATCAGGCCTATAATTAGAGTCCCTCTCATTCATCAGCTACATTGCTGTGTGTGTGTGTGTGTGTGTGTGTGTGTGTGTGTGTGTGTGTGTGTGTGTGTGCGTGCGTGCGTGCGTGCGTGCGTGCGTGCGTGTGTGTGTGTGTGCATTCCTGTATTGTGTTCTTAGTGATTACAGTATCTCTACTCTTGCCCGGGTGTTAGTGTAACAGTGTTTCTATGTAGATATTCAAGTGCTTGATTCTGAATTACAGTGACTTTCTATTCTTCTGTTACAGTCACAGGAACCTTTTTCACAGCCACAATTTTTATGTCAGTGTGGGTTCATATACCAGAAGTAAACACAGACATTGCCAAATCTGACAATTGCTGAGATGTACATGTATTTAACCCATAAACCATCTCTGTGCTTCAGTGAGTACAGAATCAGACCAGTATGAATATCTTGTTTTAAAATTTAATTTTATTGTGTTGTTTTATGCTCTAATTTTGTGAGATGATATAGGAATGTAGTTGCTGCTTTCAGAGCACCGGTAAAAGGTCCTCGAAAAGGATGCACAGAAGGCAACCCAGCATGCATTTGCCATATTTTTGCCATTTGCCAGTTATTGCATTCTGTTACTGTTGCATTCCATTGATGTTGTTATTCAATAAAAGTGTATTTTTGAAATGCAATCGCTGGTCAAAAACAGCAATATCACTACATCAAATTTAGACACAGAAGTAAGAGTTTTTTGTTTGTTTTTTTTGCAGCTATTTTCACAACCCACACTAGCATTTTTATATGTTAACTTTATTTTGAAGTGTTCTTTTTTCAGTGTAAATAAACAAATAAATATTATGAACTTTTATAAAGGCATACTACTCTTACAATTAATACTATTTTTGCAAGGCCAAGATTATTGGTTTGATTATGTATAAAATCATGAATCAAAGTTTATTTGGATGAAGGGATCCACCAAAGATATAAAATGGGATATTGATGTATTTATGCATTTATATACAGAACTGAATTAAAAAGTAGGTTTTACGTGTTTTTTTTTTTTTGTTATACAGATAAAACAAATCCACTAAGACCACTTTGGCTGCTTATGTTACTGTTCAGAATGTGTAAATACTGCAATATTACTTTCTTAAAATGAATGTAAAACTATAATGAAGTTTATTCATTATAGCAGAAAGAGGATGAGTGTCACTGTGCCCTTTTCCAATCTCGTCTTTGCCTCCCTCCCATTGAAATGAGAAATACCAATGCTCAAGTCCTTGAAGCCTTAGAGCTGCCTCTGAGAGCACACACACACACACACACACACACACACACACACACACACTCACACACACCAACAAACTCCTTTCCATTTCACTCTTTCCCGAAACCTCAGTTTTTTAACTAGTGTGAAGAAACCAAAATGAGCATAGACTGAATTAGTCTTTATATACAATACGTGTGCATACACGTGTAATAACACAATACACACATTGCCTGTGCAGCCAGGCAATCCTAGGTCAAGCTCTGACCTTCCAGGACACACGCACACACACACACATTTGTTTACTTAGCTTTCTAAATGAAGACATTCCATAGAATTATATAGTTTTTTTATGTACAGCTTGTTATAAATATTACAGCCTAAACATAGCCCACAACCTAACCCTAACTAAAAACCTTAGAAAAAAAATCTTAATTGACTCTATGTATGATTTAGCTAATTTGTTGGTAACATTTTGTCACACACACTCTCAGATAGTATACTAAATTCTATAATCACATCATATAGCTGTGCATGAAGCTCGACAATTCTAGGTGTGTGTGTGTGTGTGTGTGTGTGTGTGTGTGTGTGTGTGTGTGTGTGTGTGTGTGTGTGTGTGTGTGTGTGTGTGTGTGTGTGTGTGTGTGTGTGTGTGTGTGTGTGTGTGTGTGTGTGTGTGTGTGTGTGTGTGTGTGTGTGTGTGTGTGTGTGGTTCAATATGGAGACAGCTGTTGCTTGTTGAAAGGCTAAGTCTTGCCTCTGGTGACTACCCTCCACCATTAACATGTTCAAGCACACACACACACACACACACACACACACACACACACATGCATGATTACTTAGCTATCTTAGCTAGCTGACTTTCCTTAGACTTCTGTTGTTTTTACACACTGCTAATTATAAATACCACAGTCTTTTGCTTATAGTTTGGTGACAAAATATTTCACAGACAAAAGCCCCTTTGATGATATTCAGGTACATGTTTTGTTTTTATTAGTGCAATCTGTTTTCTTTTAGTGGACTGTATATGGTATATGGTTATGTTTGTAGTTGCATTAAAATAAAGTGGCCATCATTAGAAATACACCTGCAAAGGTTTCCTGAGCCTTCAAAATGGTCTCTCAGTTTGGTTCACTAGGCCACACAATCATGGGGAAGACTGATGATCTGACAGTTGTCCAGAAGACAATCATTTACACCCTTCACAAGGAGGGTAAGCCACAAACATTCATTGCCAAAGAAGCTGGCTGTTCATAGACTGATGTATCCAAGCATGTTAACAGAAAGTTAAGTGTAAGGAAAAAGTGTGGAAGAAAAAGATGCACAACCAACCGAGAGAACCGCAGCCTTTTGAGGATTGTCAAGCAAAATCGGTTCAAGAATTTGGGTGAACTTCACAAGGAATGGACTGAGTCTGGGGTCAAGGCATCAAGAGCCACCACACACAGACGTGTCAAGGAATTTGGCTACAGTTGTCGTCAGAGGCGTCTTACCTGGGCTAAGGAGAAGAAGAACTGGACTATTGCCCAGTGGTCCAAAGTCCTCTTTTCAGATGAGAGCAAGTTTTGTATTTCATTTGGAAACCAAGGTCCTAGAGTCTGGAGGAAGGGTGGAGAAGCTCAGAGCCCAAGTTGCTTGAAGTCTAGTGTTAAGTTTCCACTGTCAGTGATGATTGGGGTTCAATGTCATCTGCTGGTGTTGATCCATTGTGCTTTTTGAAAACCAACGTCACAGCATCCGTTTACCAATCAATTTTGGAGCACTTCATGCTTCCTTCTGCTGACCAGCTTTTTAAAGATGCTGATTTCATTTTCCAGCAGGATTTGGATACTTATGAAGTATTCTAATTTGTTGAGATAGTGAATTGGTGGGTTTTTGTTAAATGTGAGCCAAAATCATCACAATTAAAATAATCAAAGACTTAAACTACTTCAGTCTGTGTGCATTTAATTTATTTAATACACGAGTTTCACAATTTGAGTTAAATTACTGAAATGAATGAACTTTTCCACAACGTTCTAATTTATTTAGATGCACCTGTATGTATATACAATATATTGGCAAAAGTATTGGGTCACCCCCTTTTAATGAACATGATTATTACATGACTACTTTAGTAATTTCCAAGAGTACAAATTTTAATGTTTAAATATATAATGATATTCGAGGGCATTATGTGCTTATAATTTTATAGCAACAGTTTGGACAGGACCCTTTTCTATTCTAACATGACAGTGCCTCTGTGTGTAAGGCAAGGATCAAAGAGAAATGATGATTCAGTCAGTGTGGAAGAACTTGACTGGTCTGCAGAAAGCCAAGTCCTAATCCCAGCTGAACACCTCTGGTGTGACTTTAAATGCAGGCCTTGAGCCAAAAATTAATCACTAAACACCAATGACTTGTTCATATGGGTACAGTCATTTCATACACTTCAAAACTTTTGCAACAGAGGTGGAAATAAAAATGTTAAGTACGTGAATTATGTTTCCATCTTTGTTGCCACAGTTTGGAAGAGCCTTTTTCCCCTTCTTTATTTCCCAGTACTTTTGTCCATATAATGAATGTACTGGTCATTGGTGTTTGGTGATGAGTTTTTGGCTCAAGGTCTGCATTTAAAGTCACACCAGAGGTGTTCAGCTGGAATTAGGACTTGTCTTTCTGCAGAGTCAAGTTCTTCCACACTGACTGAATCATAATTTATCTTTGATCCTTGCCTTACACACAGAGGCACTGTCATGTTAGAATAGAAAAGGGTCCTGTCCAAACTGTTGCTATAAAATTATAAGCACATAACGCCCTCGAATATCATTATATATTTAAACATTAAAATTTGTACTCTTGGAAATTGATAAAATAGTCAAACCTGTTCATTAAAATGGGGTAACCCAATACTTTTGGCAATATAAAGAATATATGGGTCAAAGCACATTTTGCTTTAAATCAACTGATATTAGCAGGTTTTGTTGAGGGGTGAGTTTAGGGCTAACCCTAGCCCTACCCCTAAACCTACTCTTACAGAGAACCTTCAGATTTTTAAAACACTTCATTCTGTATGATTTATAAGCTGTTTTTCTCATGGGGCCCACAAAACATCTCCACAATGTCAGAATTTACTGGTATTACTATACTTGTGGGGACATAGTCATAATGTAGTAAATACCACACATACTTTTGTTTGTTTCATATTAGGACACCTCATAAACATCCATTGTTTTATATCAGGTAAATATTTTCTGTAGCCTAACCTGACCCCTACCCCTGAACATAACCCTCATAGAAACATAGATTTTAGTACAAACATGATTTGGACAATTTATAAGCATTTTTAACTAGTGAGGTCTGGCACTCTAGTCGGTGTTTAACAGGTTTCACAAGTACAGTCATACCAGTACACACACATACACAATTACCCTGCTCGACCTTGTAGTAATAAAAAGGGAGACAGTAACATAGCTCAGCTATTAGACTAACATTGCATCAGATTATTGTAAATAGTGAGATCACCAAATTAGTCTGTTAGTGGTGATCAGCATTTGTCTGATGCGGACAGATATGAGCAACTTTAAAGGGACATACAGACCTTCTAAACACGCAGGATCCCACAGTCAGCTCTTTGGATCTGCTCAAAGTGATTGACATAAAAAAACATGCATACATGCATAAATAATTCTAACAAATAATAACAAGTTTCACCTAAAAACTCATAGCTGTTTACATGAGATAGATGGTGATTACAGGAACCCTTGTCAAAATTGGATAGACAACACAAACAGACAAACCCAACAGATAGCAGATTTTTTTAAAGTATGTAATATGTGGTGCTATTTTTCAATTACCATATATTTGATAAATGATACATGTCAGTAGGCTATCACAGCAGTTTAGCAAAATATGAGCAAATATCAGCATATACAAAAAATGAGAAGACTGGTTTGATTGATTGATTGATTGATTGATTGATTGATTGATTGATTGATTGATTGATTGATTGATTGATTGATTGATTGATTGATTGATTGATTGATTGATTGATTGATTGATAACAATTGCTTTGACTTCGTAATCTGGGCATAATGTATGTCTAAGCTGTAATGTATCTTGTTGAATCCTAGTGTCATCTGATTTCAACTTTGGGGTGTGCAAAGGAAACTATTTATTTAATTATTTCATCAAGGACATATTTGAACATGTTATTGTAATAAATAAATACACAAATAAAGTACAAAACTAAATAACTTTATTTTGCCTGTGTCTACATCAGATAGATACATCAGATGGATACGCTCTATTACTCCACGGTTAACTGTAAACCTCTGGCGCCATCTACTGAGTAAAATATTCTCATCTCATGGAGATGATTTGACCATCTGTACCAATACATGCTTTATGAGCAAATGTTGGGTTCCAATAAATGTTTGTTTTATTTGTGAGGATTATTTTTCTCCATGGACAATAAAAAGGTTTAACCTGGACAAAAAATGCAAGGCTTTCAACATGTATGGTGAACAGAAAACATTTCAGCATTCATTTTTTTGTTGGGATATTTGTTTCTGTCTTTACTTTAATTAAAGTCTAATTACAAACCATATTTGGAATACATATCTCAGATCTCCCACTTAAGGTATCTACTGGCTGGCCACAAGTTCACATAGCCTATAGTTCACATTTATCATTATTTTACAAACTATTACACGCAATTAAATCCCAAAAAAGAGAGATCAATGGTCCTCTTTCATTGGTCACTCTTTCATTGAGAAATTCTCCGTGATGTCTCGTTCCCGCTCTCAGGGAACCGAGGTTACGATAGTAACCGAGGTTACGATAGTAACCGGAGCGTTTACCTTATGCTAGTACATTTTAAATGGTACATTTTTCTTTCTTTAAAAATTTTACCTTTATGTGGATGTATCTTTTTGGGGACACTCTGCCCTTTTTGTCAGTAGATGATAGTCTTCAATAGCCCATGAGTTTAGTACGCAGGCATTTGTGAGAACAGAGCTGAACTGACAGCCTGTCCGATAATCTACAACATATTTATCATTATAATTTTTTTAAATGCTATGTTACAACAAATTAAACGTTGTTTTATAGGACATAATGCACAGAGAATTTAGTTTTAATTGTCTAGCTTTTTTGCGTACGTGTTTTCAGTTGGTAAATTCTAAAAATCTTTTTTTTTTTATGAAAATGGTGGTAGATAGCAAAAAAGCTGTTCCTTTCTCTTAGAACGCTTTTCTCGGATGTTATTTACTACATCTCCCAGCATCCCTCGCGGTACTTTGAAAGGTGAAAGTTCAAGACACAACCGCAGTGATATCATGCACAGCATGGCTGCCTTCAATTTCACAAGGTGTTTAGTAAGGTCTTACTTTTGCGTTAAATGTGCAGATCATGTGCAAACGTGTTTGCAGAAAACTACGCGAATGTTCTGTGTATCAGCATCCCGCAGAAGTAAGTATAATCACAGTAAATGAGACGTTAATGGTTCTGTGCTTCACGAGAATGCAGAGCTGACCTTGTATATCACGTTTAAGGTTTTGCAGGTTTAATGTCTCATGTGGCTACTAAATATAAAATAGCCTTGAAATCATTAGAACACTGAAACAAAACTCATGCTTAACGAAAAAGTACCGTTCGATTACCTTTTCCCTATAACGTTAGCTAACAAAAATCCCACTGTAATTTACCGTGTTTTATACTTTGATGGTGTTATTCTTATTTGGAATTATTTTTTACGCATGTGATGTATATGATAATTAAGTATATAAGTAGTGTGGTATATTTCAAAGTACCATTTGTATTACCATGCGATAATATAACTTTAAGTGTCCTTCAGTTTATCAGTGTTTGTTCATTCAGTCAGTGATTGATTGATTGTCTCTTCTTCCAGGCTTTATGAATGTACCTAAAGCTCAGTTCACAGACACAGAGGTTCAAGACATTCTGACCAAAATCACAGGTCTGGACCTGAAGAAAGCGTTCCGACCTATAAGACAGCAGCTAACACCTCCTAAATACAAGCTTATGACAGACACAGAATTAGAAGAGGTGAGCTTTTTCATGATGGGATGGGATTTGTGACAGAATAGAGCTAATGAGGGGATGATATGCATGATGAAATGGAAAGAGATTTGGTATGGCATTTGGGAATAACATCAGATAGCATGTGTGATGTTATTGTGCTAGAAAAACTGCGGTCTTAATTGGGATCATGTGTTCTGCTGCTGAGCAGGCAGTGCGTTCGGCAGAGGAACAGGCTAAACATTTGCTGAAGATGCCACCGGTCCTGCCTGAGAGGAAGCCCATAAATGATGTGCTGTCTGAAGATCAGATGCTAGAAGGCATGGACACTGCTAAATATGTCTTCACCGACATCAACTTTAACGTCCCGCATCGAGTAAGAAAAGGACATTGTTTAGTGAATCTGTGTTGTGTAATCTTACATTTTACATTGATTTTAAAAGTAATTTATTAACGTTCCTGTTGTTCTTGAGTAAAAACCTGAGTAAAGACCCAATATTTTATGTACTGTAATTTCCTGATCTATTAATGCAATTTCTGATCTTTTTGTGTGTGTACAGAGGTACTGTGTTATTTGTCTTACTTACTGTTGGAATTTGTTTCTCTCACCATTATTCCAAAGGAAAGATTTATTGTTGTGAGAGAGCCCAGTGGAACCCTAAGAAAAGCAGCATGGAATGAAAGAGATAGGATAATACAAGTTTATTTCCCCAAAGAGGGTCGTAAGATTACACCACCACCCATCTTTAAGGAAGAAAATCTTAAGGTATGGAAAGTGCAAACGCGTATTGATTTGCACATGTATTCATTTCTGATAATTGTTTCCTTCTCTCTACAGGTAGTCTTTGAACAGGATAGACACGAGGATGCACTAAACCAATGCATTGTCCAATTCGAGCCAGACTCCGCAGAATTTAAGAATGTGAGTTGCTGACATAGAGATGTAGACAAGGGTTGGGCGATAAACTATACCAGTGCATGAAAACGTTATTATTGGAGACAATAATATTTAGATGGTCTTTTAGGTGCTCATGCTGACCTATGAAGACATTGAAAAGCATGGGAAATACGATCTGCTCAGATCCACAAGATTCTTCGGTGGTTTGGCCTGGCATCTGGTTAATGGACGGAGAATTGATGGCCTTCTTGTGGACATGTTGCAGAGAGACCTGTGAGTATGTGTGAGGGGAAAAAAGAAAGATCTGGGTTCAGTCAAAGACTATAGAATCCCTAAGACATGTCACTCGTATAGTTTTGAATGGGAAAAATGCAACGCTTAATATGACCGCTCAATCGCTGGAAGCCCCGCCTTCTGGATGAAAGAGCCAACCGCTAATCGTTAAAATCAACGCATCACTGCAGCTGCCATGAGAAGTCCCGGATGCTATAGAAACAGTCAGCGCTCTGAGACACACGTTCAGGGCTGCGCATGTGCACTTGCTGGTCTAGCCTGAAAAATATTTTATAACGCTATTTGAGCAAAAGAAACATTTATGACAGTTGTTGTCCGATTTCATTGGTGATTTTAAATATGAAATTTAATCGTAAGCTTAGTGAACAGTTTGGAGAATTTGTTGTTTCCCCATACAAAGTGATAGCTGCACTTGCATGCCCGAGAGGCGTTTCTAAGATGGCCGCCGAGTGACATGACTTGTTTTAAAGAGACTTTGGTTCAGTGCATGAGCAGATGGAGTCAAATATTTTTTTTTTTGTCACTTAGTTTTGTAAAAAAAGAATGAAAATATGCTTAGAGCATTGCACTTCCATTGAATGTCTATTTGACAAGTGTACCGGACAGTTTAAAAGCAGAAATTATGTATTATTGACACAATTTATGCTATAGCAATGTTTATTGTTGGTGTATAAATTGTCTTTTTGAAGAGTTTCAAGTGTGCATTATTGCATTGCTGATATAATTCCAGTAGGGAAGCGTTTGCACCTTGTAAAATGTGCTTTATACATGTTACATCATATCACTTTCTGGTATCCTTGCATGTACTGTATCATATGAAAGGAAAATGAAGAAAACACAAAAGAAAGATGAGTGAACATCACTATAGCTTGGAGGGAGGTTTTTTTTTTTTTAAAGCTCTGGGAAGTTTTTGATTCACTGGCATTGCTCCCAGCACTTTTAATTTAATTATGCATTGTGTTGTGAGAATCTGGTTGCTTTGTATGATGATCACATGTTGTCATGGTTACAGAATGCAGGATGCAGTGAGGTTGGCGCATCTGTTCAATGTGGTTCATCCTCAGAGTGAGTCTGCACAGCAAGCTCAAAGACAACAGGCTGCTGGCCTGGACCTGCTCAAGGTGAATACACAGTACATACTTAGTCCTCAGTGTTTTTTTGTGCATATCAATTCCACATCTGTTACAGTGACCACACATTTGAACTACAGTTCAAGCATAATTATACTGGTTTGAAATTATGGTTTTCTTTTACAATTTCTTACTATTACTATTAATTAGCGTGCATGAAGAAAATGTCCTGTGATTACTGTGAGCTCCCATGACCTCATATGTGCACATGTGCCAAAAACCTTTAGGCTGTATTTTAGACTGTGAGCCATTTATTTTTTAAGATGTGTAAGTTAGGGGTGTCGGTAGATAAATAATCAAATTAAAAATGGTAGCTACTTGCTCAGGTTATTTACAAATGTAATCATAAATACATTGAATCTCTAAATGTATGTAATTGTCACTGTTATCTAACTATTAACTATGACTTTTGCCTCAAACTCCTAATTTGCTGCTTATTAATACCTAGCAAGTTAAGTTATCTAAAATATAGGCATGCAGAATAAGGCATTAATACATGCTTTATAAGTAATAATAAACAGCATGCTAGTTAATATTGAGAATTGGTCCTTAAAATAAATCACCTCAGATTCTAAAACTGCATCTTTAATTAGAGCGCAAGATTATCCCCATATATACTAGTGATCTTAAGTGTTTAGCCATGCAGCTCACATACCTGCAGAACCATCTGCAAAACTCTTCCTGTTCAGTCACTGTTGAAAAAAACACACTTACAATAATGATGTGTGTTTTTGACAACTCTGGAAACAGGGAATAAGGGGTCAGGTCCAGGGTACATCACTTCCCATTAGCCTGTGGTTAGACCTTTAACCCATGCAAGGATGTCATTCAGAGTACATGGAGTAAAGAAGGGCAAAAAAATATATTTTCGAATTCTGAGATGCCACCGGTAATTTGGTCGAGATGGTGGAGTGACAGCTTTTACTGTGTGTAAGAGAGAGTGTGTATATTAAGTTCTCTGAAAGTAAATGGGAAAACATGATAGATTTGATGAGGGGCCACTGTTTAGTCACGGTTCCTGCTTAGTGCACACTCCACTTAACCCTGTCTTATGTCACACTGACCCTTTAACCCCTGTGCCAGGATGTCAAGCCAGTTGATGTAGCCGACCTAACTTCAGAGGTGCATTCTGTTTTTTTTCTCAGTTTACACAAAGAAATAAACATCACTTTTGAGAAATAACATTAAAATACTTTAGACTCACATGAGACAAAGACACTGAAAAGCTGTTTGATTCTATATGGAGTACATTTACCACCATGTTGTCGTCATATTACCAAATAAATAGCAATGTAAAGATAATGTAAATGTAGGATTATGTGTGATCCAACATCAGTTACAACCAGGGTTATTATAGTTAACTAAAACTAAAAAGTAGTTCTGTCAAATGATTAATCGTAATTAACCGCATCAAAAATAAAAGTTTTTGTTTACATAATTTACATAGTACAGGTGCATCTCAATAAATTAGAATGTCATGGAAAAGTTCATTTATTTCAGTAATTCAACTCAAATTGTGAAACTTGTGTATTAAATTAAATGTACACAGACTGAAGCAGTTTAAGTCTTTGGTTCTTTTAATTGTGATGATTTTGGCTCGCATTTAACAAAACCCCACCAATTCACTCAACATCTCAACAAATTAGAATTTGGTGACATGCCAATCACCTAATCAACTCAAAACACCTGCAAAGGTTTCCTGAGCCTTCAAAATGGTCTCTCAGTTTGGTTCACTAGGCTTCACAATCATGGGTAAGACTGCTGATCTGATTTGTCCAGATGTGCATTTCTGATGTTTTTCTTGTCTTTTTCCTCATATTCTTAGATGTATGCCCAGTACGAGTCAAATAGAGCTGGATTCATCGAGTTGGCGGTGCAAAACTATGAACAGACCAAAGCACTGAACTCTTTTTAAATACATTGAAGTGTTAAAACACTGGAAACAATCATCATTATGAATGGAAGTATCTGTCATATAGTTCAAATGTTGATGTCAATTTTTTAAACATGTATTCACTCTGTACATAATAAAGACATCTTTTGTATAGAAGGTCTCGGTTTCTTTATTTAAATATTAACACTGTTTCTTTGACATTTATATCAAGTGTACCAATGTAGACATCAGAGCAGTTCTCTTGTTTTTGCTCACAAAAACAGGTAGTCCCACCTCAAATATACACTACTGAAGGATTGAAAGAGTATTTGGCATGGTTGGCTGCTCAAACCCTACGTTTTGGAAGCACCAGAACACTGTGTCTGCACGTTTCATGCGAGATCATTTTTCATGTTATAATGCTTTTGTTGAATGCTGTGAGTTCTTAGTCTGATCTGGTGGGGAGTAAATTCCTGAAGTTGATCAAGTTACCATCAATGAAATCAGTCTCATGACAGTCCAGCTCAAAATTGCACAACTCTACTGTAGATGGGGCAAAGCCTGTAAATGTCAACACAGAACCAGTTTGCAGGTATCTGTGTTTATCTATTTTATAAAATCTAAAGGCAGCAATTATTTTCATCCACAAATAACAATTGTAGAGTTAACAAAATGTCAGTGATGTGTTCAAAAGAAATGTATTGTTTTTACTGCAATAAACATTGTATCGGGAAAATGATTACAAAATGCCGCTGTGCTCCCGAAAAGGAACGAAAAAAGCAGTCCTGTTGAATAGATGTCTAAGGAGAAGATTAATCTCAGTACGCTGCGTGAACCGCTTTTCTGTGTTACTGGGTGCCAATCTGCATCATGTTTGCATTACTTATAACGTTTGGAATAAGTTTTATTTGGAGTGTTCAAAATATCGCTGATTTATTAGAGGAAACAATTTGCAGCTGGTATAATACATTTTACAGCACTGCACATTTACTAGTGACAGTCGTAAAACTGAAAGAGATCTAATCAGAGATAGTCATATTATTGGGAGATACCAAAGTCCACAGTTCTGCCTTCGAGGAAGCATATTGGCCGAATTAGATCACATGTGCCTTGATGACCAATCACGTGACATATTTTTGTCAGAATTTTGTGCGGCAATCACAGTCTATTGCTGTTTGCGGAAACCATAGAAATTAATGAGAAATGCCGTGATCTGAATCCTATCCTAATCCTATGGATATTATTTAGCATAGTAAAATCTCTCATCCACCGACTCTGGTATCCTCCCATACAAGTCAACGTTTCGTTTACTGCCGTACAGATTGGCATCTCCTCTGTTAATAATATAGTCTTTGTGTGTTGTCCTTAAAGAGCCACCGTCCGTCAGAGGATAAACATGGTGACTGCCTAAAAGATAAAACCTGCAGAATAAAACAACCTTAAAGACAGATATACATAGGATCCGTGCTTTCGTTTTGTTGTAACGATTACCTCAGTTATTTTAACCACTTTAACAGAAAAACCACAAGTTAGCATTGGTATCCACCTCTGTGAATATATTGGTCAAAGGGCACCAATGGCATTTGTGTTGCGTTCTGCGTTCAGAAGTAAGTCACCTAGATCGATCAACAAACTGCATTTGTTCAAATACTCACATTAACAATATTCACTGTTTGTATGTTATTGTGATTAAGTAGTTCACATTGGAAAGAAGGATCAAACCTGTAAGAATCAAAACTATAAATGTTCGTTTCGTTAACCATTTTGTTCTAATGACAGTTACGTTGACCTTGTAATGGAAACATGTTATGTGTGTACCTGCAGCTGAATGTAGGTGAATGTGTCATTACATACATACTGAGTAGAGGTTAACTGGGTGAAAGGTCACATACTTAATAATGTTATTTCTCTCTTTGGTTGTAGAATTAAATACATTTAAAGGATATATCCAAACGAAATAGCATAGTCGAAATTGTAATTGGACAAATAGATATAATCATAAATAAAATATTTTGTTGAGAATCCTTTGCAGGCAATGACTGCTTGTGAGCAGAGACTGGGTTTCCTTCTTTGTGATGCTTTACCAGGCCTTTACTGTAGCTGACTTCAGTTGTTTAAAGTGCTAGAACACCTGTTTGAATAGGAACTTTATAAATCCAAATCCATATCTAAAGTACATTTAATTAGTGTTAAACTATCCCTTATCTGTTTTAATAGTATAATTCTAAACCGTTTTGTCCTCTGCATGTTAGAAGTGTAAGCCTGTTGTGCATTGGTCTGTGTTTTATGATTAGAACAGGCTCTGTTGATACCGTTCATGAACGCTGTTAGAAGAATGTCTTCATCAGGAGGGCCGACACCCCCCTTTACAACCCTGTCAGTCACACGGCCAGCTGAGACCATCACTCACGTCGAGTTCTGCCGCCCAGAGAAACGCAATGCAATGAACAAGGCATTCTGGCTGTAAGACGTCCATGTCCATATCATGCACTATGAATAATTCATTTATTTTATTTTATTTCCTTTCAGATTTCCTGCAATGCTTCATAAGCAATCATTTCACAAGAATAGAATGACATTTTTAAATATTAAAATGTTTACAGAGTATGACTCATCATTTATACTGGAAAGAGTGTCCATTTATGCCATTTCTATGTTAAAAAGTGCTTATTTAAATTGTGGTATGAGATGAGAATTTAAAGTGCACAATGATCTCAGTTATCTAAAATATTTGCAATCATATCATGTCAGGCTTAGCGATATACTAAGTTATTATGCTGAATTACTGTGTGTTGGTGTTACTGTCTACTGTATTTTTGTTTTACCTGCAGTGAAATGGTTGACTGCTTCAATCAGATCGCTGAAGACTCTGAGTGTCGTGTCGTGGTTTTCACAGGTGCTGGAAAGGTCTTCACTTCAGGTAAAGCTTTCAGACATCTTGCTAAACATGAGCAGTTGCTAGTCTAGGCCTTTTCTTTTATTGCAGTTTTGTGTGTGATTGGTCAGACTGTTGATCATAATATCATAATACCTTTTCAAATTTGCATGTTTTTTTTTTACAAAATGAGATTTAAGATAAATTATAAATTAAATGTGTTCTTTTATTATTGCTTGGACAAAATGCTTGGACAAAATGTTTCTTAGTGAAATTGAAATATAACACTATAATTATATAGTAATATAACACTTGCATATTATTGCTCTTTTGTTGGTTTTGATTTCTTCTATTGTCCTCATTTGTAAGTCGCTTTGGGTAAAAGTGTCTGCTAAATAACAAAATGTAAATATAATGTAAATAACAAAGCTAAATTTTAATTTTAAAACAAGCTCAAAATCAACTAAGTAACACAAATAAAATAAATTATTCATATAAACAAAATAAGGGTTTGTCTGAGCTCTTTATATTTAAAATTAGAGGCAACCACTGCATTTGATTCATCTGCATGATCCAAATAAAGATGCTGCATACATGCAACATGAGCAGTTTATAATTTAAATTAGATTGTATAATTTCAACAATTTGAAGCAAAAACAGAATGGTCTGACTTCAGTTTTGTGAAACTACTATATAAATTATAAATATCTGCATGAAATGAAAGCGAAGATGAGCTGAATGAGACGCAGATTCCCTATCTGCCTCTCTTTAAGCGTTTTCTTGGTTTCAGCCGTAAACAAAGCAGTGGCACACTTACACCACAAACACTTTTTTAATTTATATGTTTTAACTGCAGCTGGAGACAGGCATTTGTGAAGACACCAAGATTTAATTGTTTCTGTTTTATATGCCATATATAAATATTTAATATAATAATTTGTGCACAGGTATTGACCTCATGAGCATGGCCAGTGATATTCTTCAGCCTGAAGGAGATGACACAGCCAGGATCGCATGGAACGTGCGCCGCATCATAACTAAATACCAAGAGACCTTCTCTGTTGTTGAAAAGGTTACTATTTTAAAACATAATTCTGTGAAAGCATTTACAGATAATTATCAAAATAAAAAATGAGATTTCGGTAATATGGGAAATGTAAGGGGAAACATGAATATGTTTAGAGGATTACGATATTTATGAATATTATGTTTGGCTTTATCAGCCCATTCTAAGATGTGGATAGAAATGTACTGTCAAATAGGCTTTATCTCATATGCACAAATCATATGTTTCATAATGTCTCTTGTGCTTCATTTTATAGTGTCCAAAACCAGTGATTGTGGCCATTCATGGAGCATGTATAGGAGGAGGTTAGTTATTCTGTGTACAGAGGTTGCCATTTTATACTTTCTATCTGGTTTATAGTACAGATAGAAAGTTAGTTCTAAAAAAAATTCCTTCCCTTTTTCTATATCTTCATATAAACTATCTATAACCTATTCAGTTACAAGAATGTTCAAAGTGGTGTCTAGGTGGTTGTTTTCTGGCCCAAACCAAGAGAGCCCATTGCCAAGTCTCTATGATATTTTTCTGTCTTATTAATTGTAAGTTTATAGATTTTTCCCCAACTAATTCATCCATCAGATGGAAATCTGAACCACGCAATGCAAGGTATAATTCATATCCATAGTAAAAATTTAGCTGTAGTATAATGCTTAGGGTTAGGAATTTATTGAAATCATTCAGAGCAATAGTTTGATTAATAATTGCCTCACACCAATACACACCAGTAACATTTTATTGTTCCACAAAATAATATATTACAAACTCTCTGGTAAGCAATATATATATTTTTTTAAATAAAGATGTGTAAATATTAAAATGTTCCTTTGTGTCTTTTTTTTCTTTATAGGGGTGGACTTAATCACAGCGTGTGATATACGGCTGTGTACGCAGGATGCCTGGTTTCAGGTCAAGGTGAAATTTAGATTGTTAGCATTTTTAGATTGTTGTTCATTTTAACTGACTGCTTTTTAATCATCAATTCTGTAAAGCTCATTGTAGTCCCAACTTGAACACCTTTTATTTGTTTAATACCATTTTAGAAAGAAACATAGGTTTGTGTTGAGTTTGAAAGCTTGATTCGATCCCCCTTTCCTGTTCAGGAGGTTGACATTGGTTTGGCAGCTGATGTTGGGACTTTGCAGCGTCTCCCCAGAGTGATTGGAAGTCGAAGGTCCTTGCATAAACTTAAAGCATGTTATAGATCCAGTAGCAGTGCCCTGTGTTTATACAATCGATAGTAACATTTTCTTCTAATGTCTTCCAGTCTAGTGAATGAGTTGGCTTTCACTGCAAGGAAGATGTATGCTGATGAAGCCAAGAGCTGTGGACTGGTCAGGTGAGATATTTAGACAATAAAATATGTTTTATTTTGAATATATAATATTGCTGCTGTATTCACAACATAGAACAGCCTCAAGTTTTATTATAATAATTAGTAAATATGAGTGTGTGTGTTCTCTTTTGTTGCACACAGTCGTGTTTTCCCGGATAAAGAGACTATGATAGCAGGAGCTCTGGAGATGGCAGCAGACATTGCCAGCAAAAGTCCTGTTGCAGTCCAGGGAACTAAAGTCAATCTCATTTACTCCAGAGACCACAGTGTTCCAGAGGCCCTGAATTACATAGTAAGATCTGAACTGAGTATTGAGTAAAGAAAACGATATAAACTGGCAAAGTGACAAGTATAATAATAATAATAATCAGTGTTGGGGAAAGTTACTTTTAAAAATAATGCATTACAATATTGCGTTACTCCCTAAAAAAGTTAATAATTACGTTACTTATTTACTTTTTATAGAAAGTAATGCGCTACGTTATTTTTTATTTACTTTCACGTTACTTTTTAAATATGAGCAGGACTTGATTGTTTGTTTTTAATACAAGAAGTTCTATTTATAGCAAATGTAAAAGCCCTTTCACACCAATAAGTGTACTGAATAAACCTCAGGCTGAAGGAAGAGTAAATTCACGTCTGTACAGTAGAACGCCGGAGAAGGTTCAACACTCTTCAGCAATAAAAACAATGAAGCTTAATTGTTAGTTTATCTAAAGTATTTTTTGCTTATTATTATGGTTGAACTGGATTATCAAAGGTCAGCAGCAAAGACATTGGTTAATAAAATGAGATTAGATATATTTGTGTTGTTTAACATATTTAATTATTGCAGGTTTGTGTCATATTCTGAGTTTGCATTTCACTGTTTTAATTCATTTTGATGAATACTGAATCTGTTTTTTTGCGAGTGGAATGAATTAATACACATTCACATTTAGTCTAGAACTACAGTAAGATCATGTTCACACAACGCACTGTCAGTCAATAAATGGGAAAAAAGTAACTCCGATATTTTCTTTTAAATTAAAAAGTAATGCGTTACTTTACTAGTTACTTGAAAAAAGTAATATTATTACGTAAATCACGTTACTTGTAATGCGTTACTCCAAACATTGATAATAATAATAATAATAATAAAGAAAACACAGAAACAGATGAGATATTTGAATTCAGTTGAGATATGGGAATTAAAATAACATCAACACAAATGTAATGAAAGGCAGTGAAGAAACAGACAAACATGTAAAATATTTATTAAAGCCTAAAAAAACAGTACAACATCTTAACAGTACATCCATTTGAATTAAGACCTTTGAAATGTACCTAAGACAAACAAGATCAGTATTTGTGTTTGTCTTTGTGTAGGGTAGTGTGTTGTAACAATCTGTGTGAAAATGGGGGGATCGCGGCCTAATGGTAGAGAGTCAGACTCGTAATCGAAAGGTTACGAGTTCGAGTCTCAGGTCCGGCATGAATTGTAGGTGGCACTTTCTCCTCCTTCAATACCATGACGAGGTGCCCTTGAGCAAGGAACTGAACCTCAACTGCTCCCCGGGCGCCGCAGCAATATGGCTGCCCAATGCTCCGGGTGTGTGTTCATGTGTGTGTGTTCACTGCTGTGTGTGTGCACCTTGGATGGATTAACCCTTTGACGCGTACGATCACACCGGTGTGATCAGTCTTAGCTGGTCCCAGAAGCGTACGATCACACTGGTGTGATTAGAATAATCAGTGCGTCACGTCATCAACTGCCAAATTCAAATCTGCTTTTTTGGCGCTGAGCCAGATCTGACGCGCTGAGCGCTTGTCATATTATCACAACCATTCAGTGTTTTCAACCATATAATGCTTATTTTAGGCTTCAGACATTTAAACATGCATAAGTACTAGCAAAACCATACATTTATAGTTTGTAAAATACATGCTGATTTCTATGGAAACGTCAATAATGATCATTACAAATATAATCTGACGACATGTTTTATTGATATCATATACAGATTGTGTATGTAACTATAAAGTTTACTCTGCTCTTCTTCCAGTTTACCCGAGACTTACTTTAATGTGTTTCGAGAGGAGAGGATTCATTTACATTTACATTTATGCATTTAGCAGACGCTTTTATCCAAATCGACTTACAATTGCATTCAGGTTATACATTTTTCATTAGTATGTGTGTTCCCTGGGAATCGAACCCACAACCTTTTGCGCTGCTGACGCAATGCTCTACCACTGAGCCACACAGGAACACTTACGTGTTGTTTATCCCACAGCTGGGATTCAGTGCAAACTAACAAGGCGGCGCCCATCAGCTGGTATAGATCAACTAACACGGTCATTATAAAAGTGTTACCAAATACATTTACTTGCACATATTTCAGAATCGGAATATCAGATATTTCATAATATAGTGAGCATGTTTGTGAATATTTTGAATAAAAAAGATTAATGAAATAAAAGTGATCCACATGTCATACAGAGCTATGTGGCTGCGTGCGTTGTGTCACATGACAAGCATGACGCGTCGCCATGGAAACAATAAGGCGATACGTTCTAAAATAACGGTCGCCTAAAAAACTCACGCTGGGGGCTCAGCTAGAATATTTTAAACTCACGTGCGAAAGGGTTAAATGCAGAGCACAAATTCTGAGTATGGGTCACCATAGGTAGTGTTTTTGTGAGTTTTTTAAGTGATACGACATACGACTAACAACAGGTGCAGGGATGTGATTTTCATACTTTCATACGGATTTCCATATTTTCCCACCTCTGAGGGACGTCCCATGCGATTCGAATAGATCCGATTTTTGGAAATCATGCAAATGGCCTTAAAGGAAAAGTTCACCCTAAAATGAAAATTCCAAATTGGTACACTCGTGTATATATATATATATATATATATATATATATATTAGTATTATATCTTGGTACTAAGGGGACACTCGTTTGTACAAATTGGTACACTCATATATATATATATATATATATATATATACGTGGAATGGTTGTTGGTGCCAGACGGGCTGGTCTGAGTATTTCAAAAACTGCTGATCTACTGGGATTTTCACGCACAACCATGTCTAGGGTTTACAGAGAATGGTCCCGAAATAGAGAAAATATCCAGTGAGCGGCAGTTGTGTGGACGAAAATTCCTCGTTGATGTCAGAGGTCAGAGGAGAATGGGCAGACTGGTTATAGATGATAGAAAGGCAACAGTAACTCAAATAATCACTCGTTACAACCAAGGTTTGCAGAATACCATCTCTGAACACACAACACGTCGAACCCTGAAGCAGATGGGCTACAGCAGCAGAAGACCACACCGGGTGCCGCTCCTGTCAGATAAGAACAGGAAACGGAGGCTACAATTCACACAGCCTCACCAAAATTGGACAATAGAAGATTGGAAAAACGTTGCCTGGTCTAATGAGTCCCGATTTCTGCTGCGACATTCAGATGTAGGGTCAGAATTTGGCATAAAGAACATGAAATCATGGATCCATCCTGCTTTGTCTTAATGGTTCAGGCTGGTGGTGGTGGTATAATGGTGTGGGGGATATTTTCTTGGCATACTTTGGGCCCCTTATTAAAGTACCAATTGAGCATCGTTTAAACGCCACAGCCTATCTGAGTATTGTTGCTGACCATGTCCATCCCTTTATGACTACAGTGTACCCATCTTCTGATGGCTACTTCCAGCAGGATAATGCACCATGTCACAAAGCTCAAATCATCTCAGACTGGTTTCTTGAACATGACAATGAGTTCACTTTTCTCAAATGGCCTATATATTTATATATATATATGAATTGTTTGTTTGAAAAGTGTTTGTTGATCTTGGACTGAATATTGAATTAAACAACTTTAAGCTTATTATCAGCTTATGTGCACATCAAATTATAAACCAACAACAATTGTAAGATTCAGTTTCTGAGCGGTCAGGTGCTCCTTTGTACGGTGACGCATTGCTGCCACACACATCTCGTTTTTACGAGAAAAGATGTCATTTTAACGAGAAAATTATGTCGTTTTTAACGATGATGACATCTCGTTTTAACGACATAACATCTTGTTTTAACGACATAATCAAGTGGAAAAAATAATATGCGTGCGGCAGCAATGCGTCACCGTACCTTTGATGAAGACAGTTTGTGTCTTTTGGTAAACAGTAAGAACGTGTCATTCAATTATGAAACTGAAAACTCTTCTTATTTGTTTTCTGTTCCTGTTTGTTTTTGCAGAACACCTGGAATATGAGCATGCTTCAAAGCCAAGATTTAATGAAGTCAGCTCAGGCAGCGATGGAGAAGAAAAACCTCAAAGAAGTTACTTTCTCTAAGCTCTGAGAGTTTATACACCCTCACTTACAAATAACTGCTTCTTTAATGAAAAACACCTGCTACGTTTGGTTTGCTCATCTTAATCGACATGATTTGTACAACTAAAGTGAATCTTGCTATTGCATATTTCCATTCTGTCTTCACATTCAGTGCCTTAATGCTGGTTCACAAATGTCAAAAAAATCCTGCTAAACATGTTCAGTGCTGAATGCGTTAAAAACTAAATACCTTAATATGTAATGAAGGTAAATGTTTTGATTTACTTTTGTAGTTTATGATTTGTTTTACGATTTGTTACATGAAATGTTACAATCTGTATCAATTTCAATTGTGATATTTTTGCATCTCAATAAAAAAAAACTAATTCTAAAATATGTGTATATTGTAGCACATAGTCATATCAGTATGGGTGATTTGTGAAGAGAAACTAGTTTGGTCTTGAAATATGAACTTCGTCACAGCTTGGATATTGTATTTTTCTGCGCGTCCAGGTTTCAGGTGTTCATTATCAGCACTGTAAAGTTATTCACAGTACTGTGGACATCATATCATATTACTAGCTCCCCAGTTCAGTATAAAATCTGCTTCAGTCTTGTATACACTGGAAACCATCATCTACAATCAACTGACATCTGAGAGATATTTAGATAGAATGATGTCTGTGATGAGTTGGCTTACAATGATTCTGCTTATTGACCTGGTTTGCTCTGGTAAGACTCTACATTGCCTTGAATTAGTTTGTATTAAAGCATTAACTTCTAACTTAACTTCTAACTCAATTTAAAATAAAATGAAGCTAAAAAAAATGATTTATCTATTAATAGTCAGGCTACTAGTTTGAGTTATTTCAGTGGGTAAATTAAAGAATAGTCTGTTTATTGTTTTTTTCTCTTATTATTATTGATAATATTATATGGAAGCAGTGTTGTTGCTCCCTTATTTACAGCCCCATGATTAATTTATATTATTGAGAAGATGATATTCATGGACCTTTAGTGTGTAAAGAAATTTTAAATAAAACTATATAAAAATTTAATATAATTTATTTATGCTTTTATTTCTAAAGTGCTCTATGTATTTTATGAATGCAGAATTTGTCACTTCATCAGTTTTTTTCTCACCTGCTCCTTCTAACATATTTAAATTAAACAGTTCTCCTTCAAAGGGGACCGCATTTTCATCTCCAGTATTTGACCACATTATTGTATTTTAAGTGTGTCAGTATGTTTTCAAGCTCAGTAGGCTTTTCTGGAGGAAATCTGTTCTGTTTCTTGACATGTTATGAGATATAAATCTCACTGGGTTATGAATGTTCTTTCAATTAGTGTGTGACTTTTGTGAAGGTGCACCAAAGCTTTACTAGATTTGATTGATGGGGTTGAAATAATTTAGCGCTAAAGGGTTGAGTAATGAGATAAATATAAAAAAAAATTCAGGCATGATTCCTGAGAGTAACCAATGCATGAAATAGAACTGTAATTAAATACTAACTCAACTTGTATGTGTGTGTGTGTGTGTGTGTGTGTGTGTGTGTGTGTATAAAAATGGCTGACAAAAAATGAAACAACATATGCCTAAACGCTTCCTTCTGTTCCAACTGAAGCATACCATTATATGCGTCAACCCCATCAGATTATTACATTACCAAACACTCACACACTTTTGTTTTCATATGTATCTGGTATATGTTCTAGGTCAAATTCTATGGAGAATGAAGGACCATGTGCATACATTCCAACAGGCCAGAATAAAACAGAGTGTGACACACACTTCAAATGTCATTCCCAAAAAAGGCACGATTCACCAACCCCTGAACCACTTTGATAGGAAAAATGACAAAACTTTCCCACAGGTACAATTTATAGACGCAACCTTACACTCACACTCTTCTTTAAATGTGATTTCATCAGAATGGCACAAGAACAAGAAATATGTCATTTTAAAGAATGTATTATTATTAATATTATTATAATATTGTAAATACTTATGTGAAATAAATACAACACAAATAATAATAATTATTTTATTATAAAATGTAATTTAAATTATATTAAAATGAATTATTTATCCTGTCAATTATTTTGCTATCATCATTTATTCATTAATATTTGATCTGCAGAATTTTTTTGTGAACGACGTTCATTGGCAGCGTTCAGATGGACCAGTCTTTCTCTACATAGAAGGAGAGGGCCCGCTCTCAAAATTCAGTGTATTGTTCGGTCAGTACCAGTTTTCCTTCTTTAAATCATACTAACTATTACATTAAACCTGATCCGCTAAAAACCGTGAGATGCTACCTCCTCCTTCACATCACTGCCATGTCCAGCGACAAATGTCCACTGGTGGAGCCAAAAGAGTTTTATTTTCTCGAATTCATAACAGGTAGCATCCTCAGTGCTCTCAGGAATGTTCCTGGTTCAGTCTAAATTCAGCTCTATAAAAAAATCATCTTTCACATAACAGTTACAGTACAAAATATTTTTGTAAGATTATTATTTTCCCTATCAGCTGAAAAGACTTCCAATCATGAGTCACATGGCATTCACTTGTTAATTTGCGTTTACATTGTTCAAAAATCTTACTTTAACAGCGAGTTTTATCCAAAGCAATTGCTTATAAATGAAGAACAGCACAATGACAGCAGATTGTATACTTCTGAGACTGTATATAGACCAGCCGGCCAAGTGCTATGATGATGAATTGAACTTAACTCAAAACCCAAAATATTTGTTTTAATGAATTAATGAATTAATGCATACATAAATAAAATAAAATAATAAACTAATAAATTGATTAATTAAAAGGAAATGGCCTTTGAGTAACTATACGGCTATTTAGCAATATGTTTTGGAGTTATTAATGCATCATTATTAGTTCAACATAGTCATAACTTGATCTTTACTTAATGTACTAATGATTTTTGCCATAAAAGAAAAATTAACTTCTCTATCCTCTTAATTGTGTGTATTAGTTCATTCAGTACATAAGTTATTTCATTGGGATACTTACTGTAAAGACTGGTCAAAGGCGTGTGGATCCAAGTGCAGTAATATTTATTTAGACAGAGGCAGAATCAAACAGGCAATGGTCAGCGGGCAATAATAGGAATATCAGAGGCAGAGCAGAGACGTAAACAATACCAGGCGGGGGTCGAGGTCACAAGCACAGGTTCAGAGTTCCAAGGTAAGGCAATCCGGGGTCAAACACAGAAGTAGCAATCAGAGGGAATGGTAAACGCTCAGAAATGTCAGCCGGGGCAAGAACAAGACTTCGCAACGTGTGAAGGGCAGTGTGCTGCTTATGTGGGTGAGTGAATGAGGTGCAGGTGTGGCAAGACAATCAAGGCTAATGAGTGACTGGTGACAGCTGTGTGATTGGTGCAATTGTGGATGGGAATGTGTGTGTTGTAGTGCAGTGAATGATGGGAGTTGTAGTCCATGGGTGATGTGCAGTTGTAGTGTGGTGAGAGGCAACCAGATTCGTGACACTTACCTTGAACTCACAATTACTGTAATTAATTTATAAATGAACAAAGAACTGTCTAGTGAACACTGAACACATCAATGTCCATGCTCAGAATTGCATTCTAGCATATGACTTTATTAATGTATCATTATTATTTCTCTACATCAATATAATTTGGTTTGTTCAAAGATGAACATAGAGAAACAGATAGTTTTCAAGGCCTAGTGAAAGACATTAAAAGGGTCTGTATAATGGAATCAGGCTAAAATATTTCCATTTAATTTTAATAATGAATGAAACAGAAATTATTAAATACTGTATATTGAAAAATTGTTAGGCCACCATGTGGACATGGCAGAGAGATATGGAGCACTGCTGGTGGCCTTGGAGCACCGCTTCTATGGGCAGAGCATCAACCCTGATGGTCTAGAGACAGAGAACCTGAGAGATCTCTCCAGCCAGCAAGCGTAAGTGATGTTGACAGACTGTTTCTCTGATCACAATGATGATCACAGTGACATGTATGATGCATGTGGCTTCTGTCTCAGTTTGGCCGACCTGGCTGCGTTCCATCATTATATCAGCCAGCGTTTCAGCCTCTCCCATAAGAACACCTGGATCAGCTTCGGTGGTTCCTATGCTGGAGCTCTCTCAGCTTGGTTTAGAGGAAAGGTTTGTTCCAAACATATCTTTGTTGTTTAGTTCAAAGATGTTACATTTTTTTGTGTTAATGTGTTACATTTTTAAAGTGTTAGAAAATATTGCGATTAGAATGCATGAATAACATGAACTATTTTCATTGTTAGTTCTAATATAGTTAACTAATGTTAGCGAATGGTCTTGTAAGTCTTGTAAAGTGTTACCAAATTCTGTCATAATTTATTCTTTCCTGTATCACCAAAGACTGCTTCAGTGAACACATAAATAACAAATAATATAACTTTCAAACTTCCTTTCTCTTCTAGTTTCCTCATCTTATCTTTGGAGCAGTGGCATCCTCTGCCCCTGTTCAAGCTCAGTTGGACTTTAGCTCTTATAATAGTGTATGGGTTTGTAAAACACATGTGGGAGAGGTTTTATCATTTAGAGCACATTATTTTTGCATTACTTGTATGGTTTTGGTATTTATTTATTCATTTTTGCAGGTGGTTGGTTATAGTCTTATGAATGAAGCAGTGGGTGGCTCTAAAAAGGTAAGAGCACATTTAGGGTCACTATGAATTTATCTGTGTGTGTGTGTGTGTGTGTGTGTGTGTGCATGTGGTTTATGAGGACACAAATTTGTATAATGACATAGGTATGACATAGGTATTACAAGGAGAAGGTGATTTATGAGGACATTTTCAGTGTCCCCATAATTCAAAATGCTTATAAATCATACAGAGTAAGTTTTTTGGGGGGAAAGTTGAAATGCACCGTCTCCTGTGAGGGCTAAGTTTAGGTGTAGGGTAGGTGTAGGGCAATAGCACATACAGTTTGTACAGTATAAAAACCATTACGCCTATGGAGAGTCCCCGTAAACCATAAAAACCAACATGTGTGTGTGTGTGTGTGTGTGTGTGTGTGTGTGTGTGTGTGTGTGTGTGTGTGTGTGTGCGTGTGTGTGTGTTCTCAGTGTGTAGCAGAAGTGAAAGGGGTGTTTGCAGCAGTAGAGACAGCTCTGCTAATGGGGAATGAGGTAGAGGTGGGGAAAGACTTTGGCTGCTGTGAGACCCCTATCAAACCAGAGGACAAGATGGAACTGTTGCAGAGTTTGGCTGATATCTTCATGGGAACCGTCCAATACAATGAGGAGGGGGTTGCATTCAGCATCGCAGAACTTTGTGGTATCATGACCAATAAGAGTGAACAGAATGAACAGAAGGAGGAGGCATATGACCGTCTGGTCAAACTAGTGGCGGTAACATATCTCGATCTCATATTTTGTGGTATCCTAAAAATGTGTTGTTTGATGTTATAGTTTTATTTGGTTCAAAATTTTTATGTAAAAAAAAATTTTTTTGTAAGTATTAGGATGTATTTAAAAGTGTGGTATAAAAGTATTTATTACCTCAGATTGATTGATTGATTAATTGTTTATTTATTTATTTATAACTTTTTGCTATTTTAATAATATTAAGCTTGATTGACTTCTCTATCCCCTTAATTATGTGTATTAGTTAATTCAATATATACGTTATTTCATTGGTATACTTACCTTGAACTCATAATTACTGAAATTAATTAAATGAATTTATAAACTGTCAAGTGGACATTGAACACCCCAATTGTCACGGTCCTGCTGGTGTGCCCAGGCTGGCCACCAGATGTCTCTGTGTGTAGAGCACATGGCTTGTTGTTTGTTGGTGCCATGTGCTCCCATGTCGATTGTCTGTCCCCTCCCATCTTGTTACGTAATCATTGTATCAGTGGCTCCAGCTGTGTCTCCCTCGTTACCCTCGTTTGTCTCCCTATATAGTTCTCCTTGTGTCTGCAGTCCTGTGCTGATCCGTTGTCTTTCGTGTGTCGTATGTTACATGTGAGTTTCGTGTTCTGTGCTCCAGTCTTCTGCCTGCCTGCTTGTTTTTCCCCTTCGGGGTGGTTTTTGTTCTTCTTTGTTTTATATTATTATTAAAATAACAATTTCCTCTGCATTTGAGTCCTCGACCTCATCTCTCGTGACATTTTGTATCTCCAGGCATCCTCCAGTCCCTGATAGCTGACCAATGATACAATCCCTCATCTTCATTTCAGCTCTTTACCATTTAAGACTGCAAGTGGCTCTGCAGCTATTGTCTGCTCCCTCGGTTACCATCCTGTATCACCGATTCCGCTCCATAGCCGAAGTTCTATTTCCGTTCCTCCGCTTTTTGCAGTCCGCTTTTTTAATCCGTTCTGTCAGAATCCGCTCCAGAAGCATAATTCCGTATCCGCTCCGTTTCCACTTCCTGGAAACATTTTAATTGCTTGGGCCTGGGGTTTAGTGTGTGAAGGAACATAGGCTTATGGCATGTGCTCCCAAATCTTGTTATAATCATTGTTTCAAGCTGTAATATAAGTCCTGTGCTGATCCGTTGTCATGTTACATGTGAACTGTGAATGCATTTGAGTCCTCGACCTCATCTCTCGTGACACCAATATCCATGTTTCGAATAGCATACTAGCATATGACTACAGTACACTATTTCTGTGGTATATAATATGTATATTGTCACTGTGTGGAATACTGTATCCCACAATGCCATTTGTTCCACTTAACCATCCATTTCTGGTGTGATGAATGATCTAGAAGTAATGTCAGCTGCTACATCTTTTTTCTTGACTTAATTTTGATCAAACTTCCAAATGGTAAGATATGTTTTACTCAAAATTGAATTATAAATGCACAGTATGGTGAATGTAAAAGAGGTAACATGGCAACAATTATCATACTAGTATTTGAAAAAGTTCATCCTATAATGCTTTCCATTTCATAGACACTGTATTAACTAGCTGTATGTTATTGGTGTTATATTTTACACATAACCCGAACTGTGCAACTAAAATGAAAAGCACAATATTATACCTAACCAGCAGAGGGCATCAATGACTGTGGGAAAAAAAATCTTTTTTTTTTTTTTTTTTTATCTCCATACAATGTTTCCTCTTGCTACAAAATACATTTTGCTTAATTGAAAAAGTCACAAAGACTGTTGCCATTTATTCAGATGTACCGTGCCAGAGAGAAGGTGCCGTGTCTGGATGTTTCTCATGAAAAGCTTGTGCTTGAACTCAGTAACACTACAGCTACATCCAGCTACAGACAGTGGTTATACCAGACCTGCACTGAATTTGGCTTCTGTGAGTATTAGATCTAGCCTACTCTTGATCATTCTCTAATTTCTGAGTTTCAATCAAATTCCCTATACAGATATTCACACACCCTAGTAGGAGTATCTTCACACTTCTGTCTGATAGTCATTACATTAGAAAACAAACCATAATCAAACCAAGTGGCATCTGCAAACAAATATTTTCTCAGAACTAACCTCATCTTCTTTCCATTTTGTATCGACTTTTAACAAACTGGAGTCTATTGCATGAGTTAATACCTAACAAAGATTTTTGTGAAATTATTTGCTTAAAATTTGTTGATGCAATCTTTAAATGGCATTTGGTTCATGAAATTGTTGAGTGCAGCCAAATTCTTGTAATGTCTGTGTATTTAAGCTAATTTAATAATTTTTTACTAGTGTTTTTCCAAATGTAGTTTACATGATGTCTATAGTTTTGAGTTATTTTATCATCCAGTTTTGCATCTTTTGTGTTGGTTTATTGAGCAGATCAGACATGTGAGGACACAAGCTGCCCCTTCTCACGTATGTCAACACTCCAGTCTCAGACTGAGCTCTGCTCTCGAATATTTGACATCCCTCAGGACCGTCTGCCTGTCCACATTGACTTTACCAACCAGTACTATGGAGGGAACCGGCCCCAAACACAAAGAGTGCTCTATGTCAACGGTAAACATGTAGCTGGAGTTTGGCTTTCTTGTGGGCTTTTACAATTACTAACTGTTCATACTTTTATTAAAATCTGTAAAAGTAAATCTTAGCAAACCAAAATGGAAGATGATTTTTTTTTTAAACATAAAAATTATTATTGAAAAATTATTATTGATATTAATGTGTAAACAGCTATTTTTCATTTATATACTTTCAAATTAGATTTATGCTTAAATATAAAAAAAATATTAGATGTTATGACTGTAGCTGCCTGCTCAGAGTACAGTGACTGAACATTGCCATACAGCAAAAAAAAATAAAAAATAAAAAATATATATATATATATATTTCTAATATATTGTTTTATATATTTCAAAAATTGACAAAAATATATTTACACAAAAAAAAAATTCTACCAGTATATTTTTGGCCAATTTTTGAAAATATACTTTAAATATATAAATATACATACTTTAAAAGCATTTAAAAATATATATTTTGACTTCTATATATTTCAGTCCAAGAAAAAAAAAATTCTTGCCTCAGAAATACATTTAGAAATATGTTTTGGTATATGAAGTTTGAAACTAAATATATTTCCTATTTCAAAAATATATTTCATTGAAATTCACTGTTTGCAACATATATTGAGCATATATTTCAAATGTTTTTTACCATATGGGTTCTGTGACTCATTAAGACATGTTTTTCTGACCAAGGAAACATTGACCCATGGACAGAGCTAAGCGTGGTCTGGAATGACACTATGGTGGACGATGACAGAGTCATTCTTATCGACGGCACCGCCCATTGTAGGGACATGAACTCAGATAAATCAATGGATAAACCTGCATTGCACCAAGCCAGGAAGGTAAAAATCTAAATGGGGAAGAAATGAGATTAGATAGAATAATTAATCGTTTCTGTTTAATTTCACTTTAAAAAAATAACAATGTTAAAGTGGCTTTTTTCTCTCACCGTTTTCATGTTCTTACCCCATAGGAGATCGGAAGACGTGTGGCCATGTGGCTCAAAAGTGCTGCACTGGCACCATAAGATTTTATCAGCATGTCTTTTTGATAATCATATGACCAAAGCATGCCAACTGAGTTTCCTTTTATCCTTAATTTGCAAAAATATATATTAGATCACTTGAAATCTCTTCTGCATTAGGTTTTTTTCACCTTTAGGAGTCGAGAGACTAACCAGATTCACATTGGCTCGGGGTCAGGCGTAAATTTTGTGTTGAGGTTTGGTCAGCTGTGCAATTTTGTAAGCAATTACACACAAGTACTTTAAATAGTGTAAATAAAACTTAAAATGTAAAACAGTCTGAATAAAACATTCATGTACTGTAAGTACATAATAGTGAAATACACCTACAGTTATATAAAGTCGGCTCAATATTACTATATGGAATTTCCCCCCCTTTTCTGTAAAATAAGTTCCATTCTAGCAAAATCTTTTTTTTTTTTTATAAAATGTATGTGCAATAAATAATTGATGTGTTTTTGTGTTCTGTGGTAAAATACAGATTTCACACGATGAAAAAAACAATCATTACTGGTTGTGTATTCCAGGGGTGGAATGATCATGCTGAAATGCCATTTTTGCTCAAATTTTAATTTCTGAAAATTAACCTCAGAAAATAAGTATACTAGGCCATCTACATCGATGATTATGTCTATGAAAAGCCGCCAGCCTGTCTTATACAGTAGGAGGCGCTATTGGTATTATGTATACCTCTCCTATTAACTATCTATTCTAGCCAGAAAAATGTGATGAGGGTTGATCTGTAAGTACCTTTCAAAATTGAATATATATATATATATATAATTGCATGAGTAATGGTGTAGTGCAGTTGCACTCGTAGATCCAATTTATATAATAGATGAATCTTGCAAAACTTTCTGTACACTTTACACATTTAATGAAGCAATTGCAGGACCAAGAGATATATTTTGAGATGCATGATGTTAAGAACAAGAAGATTATCCTGTTATTCTCATATATTCCTATTGCATGATTTGTACATTACAAGAGTAATCAATTGTTTCTATGCAAATAATTTACATATAGAGGCATGTGAAGTATTGTCTGAACAACAGCAGAAACAGAAAATCAATCATACTCAATCTGTGAATGAATGAGTGTGTGTAAGGTGAGCAAGAGCCAGTTGTTACAGGGCCATCTGCTTGGCGGCAGTGTGTGTGTGTGAGGGGGTGGTTTAGGGGACAGGGGGTGTGTTCAGCTCCTGCTGTTTGGTCCTGCCTCTCGCTGATTGATGATCTCCACTCCCCCAGGGTCGACCAGGTCACGACCTCCCACTACTGACCCCCCCCTCGGAGAGAGCTCATGCAGCACCCTGCCTACACACACACACACACACACACACACACACACACACACACACACACACACACACACACACACACATACACACAAAGACAAACACACACACGCACACACACGCACACAGAGAGAGAGAGAGAGAGAGACAGACAGACACACACACACACTATTCACTCCATTTGGCTGTCTCTTCCCCCTTTTGCTTTCAGCAGACATATGAATACATATACACTTGCCAATATACTGTCCATGGTAGATTATCCTGTCTTAAATATGACATGTGAACAGCAGGGTCCTGTAGTCTAACGTGTTCTGCTTCATCTACAACTTTTTTAAACAAATTTTTTCTAAATATTGTATAATTATTGTCTACGATATGGTTTTATGTCAACTATAAATGTATATAAATGTAATATTTGCACTTGAAAAATGTATAATTGTGAGACTCCAGGACACTGCTGTTCCATGTCATGTCAGCTGCCCATATATAAGACACACACACACACACACACACACACACACACACACACACACACACACACGCACACTTAATTAACATAAAAAAACATTAAATATAGGCTAGTAAATAAATAAAAATAAATGCAATTTCTCTGTTGCTGCATAGTACAAAATATTACGCTTACAATAATAATATTAACACACATCACACACTTTATGTTTAGACTTGTTAGCAATGCACATGCTAATATATTTTTAACCATTCTGTACTGTAAATAATTTCACTATGAATTACATTTTGTAAAAGTAGCCTTTACACAGGCTTTATCTCATCACTGCAACCAGATAAGCTGAAGCTAGGCATCTGTTGTAGAAAACTCTCTCTCTCTCTCTTTAGCCTGTTCCCTTGATCAATGAGCAAGTGCCAGAGCCACAACTATTAATCAGGGCCTATCGGCTATCTGTCTACCAGAACAACCAATCACAGCGCCCCGACAGCTACTCCATAACAAATGGAGCAGGACGGCAGGCGAAGGGGAGGGGTGAAGCCATACTTTATCTGATCTTAGCCAGGTCACAGCACAACGACACTTACAGATGACTACAGATGCTCATTGAAAACACACATGCGGTCTGAAACAAAAGTACACACACTTGTGTAAACAGGTATGCCATGCTACAATGTACAAATATGTGGCACAAACACATCCCGTGTCAAGCAGAGCTCTGCTTGTGAAATTACGTCCTGTTACAGATTCAAATTACACCTTATTTTTGGCATGGAACTGTTTAGTAGGATGCTATCACATATACAAATAGAAATGATGTTAGCTTGACAAATCTTTAAGTTTCAGGGTTATTAAGCATATAAACAGCATTAAGGGTTAGATAGCTGCATGTGGCCCATTTGATTGCTGCACTAAGAACCAAAAAGTCTTATCTGTTAGACAAGATAGAAGTCAGAACAGACTGAAGCACTAAACTGAGTTTAGTGGATGTAGCTTGAAAGCTCTGAGAGGAGTTAGTCAGAAATATTGACCTGTGATACTTTTTTCAGGATTCTTTGAAAAAAAGAAATTAATACTTTTATTCAGCAAGGATGTGTTAAATTGATAAAAAGTAATAGTAAAGATTGTATTGTTAGAAAATATTTATATTTTGAAGAAATGCTGTTCTTTTTAACTTTTTATTCATCAAAGCAGAAAAAAGTATCACATGTTCCAAAAAAATATTGAGCAGCACAATAGTTGATAGCTGATAATAAATCAGAATATTAGAATGATTTCTGAAGGAGTAATGGCTGATGAAAATTATATTAGAAATTGCCATCATATTTTATAATATTACTGTTTTTCATGTATTTTTGATCAAATAAATACAGCCTTGATGAGCAGAAAAAACTCCATTAAAAGACATCAAATATCATACTGATATAGACCCGGCCAGTGTATAGATAGTATATCTATCTATCTATCTATCTATCTATCTATCTATCTATCTATCTATCTATCTATCTATCTACACACACACACACACACACACACACACACACACACACTCACACACAATGGTTTTTATACTGTACACTGTACTATTGCCCTACACCTACCCTACCTAAGCCCTCATATTTCAACAAAAACGCACACTGTATGATTGCATTTTAAATTATGGGGACACTGAAAATGTCCTCACACCTTCTCCTTGTATACCTATGTCATTGGATAATAAACATTGTGCTAATACAATAAGATAAGTGTGTTGATTAGACTGGACAGTATCATATTTTCTATAATAATTTCAGCATTAAATTAGATGATTTTGTCAGTAATATCACAGTCAAAAAATGCTGATATCAGAATAGCGCTTTTTTTTTTGCCTGAATGTCAACTTCAAACACTGCAGTCCTATTTCAAACCCCTCCTGAAATAACAACTGTTCACAGGTCAGCAGGTCCTTCCGAAAATCAGTGTATACTCATAAACTCCCACAGTAAAACGCTATGTGCAGAGACGAAAGTTTGAGAGCTCCTCTCCCTTCACATACAGCAAAAACATGACATTCAGTCCAATCAGCGAGCGGTAAAGCAGTCATTCATCATAACACCTCTGCAACAGTCTGTCAGTGCCTGATGCAAAGCAGACCTTCCATTAGATTTATCGAGCACTTGGCTTAGCGTTCCTCCCTTGGCCTTCTCTCTTACCTCCCTGTCCTTCTCCACATCTGTCCATCCATCATCTCGGTGGCCAGCGGAAGAGTATTAATCCCTCCACCCCATCCTTCTCTCCTCGGGAATGATGAGAGGGAGAGCAGGAAATGGGAGAACATTGGATTATTCATAACAATTTTTGTAACAGAGGAAAAGAAAAACTGTATTACATTGCAGCAAACTTATGCACATACGTTACTCACTGCTCTGGGTTCACTGCAGGCGTGTCTGTGTGTGTTTAGCTGGTTTTCTGAGGGCATATCATGAAGTCATGAAAAATATCTCGCTGTATCAAGATATACCATCATATCCACTGAAACGATGCCATGCGTTTAACACCTGTGTTAAGACATGTTGAGCTTTATTATTTGTGCAGGTAATGCTTTATGTTTCCAAATCCAGTTCAACCTTTTTGCCATCTTCATTCTTACATAACATCTTTCATTTATCTGTAAACAAAAGTGGCAAAAACGTAATTGTGAATTATTCCCTTTCACTTCATGTTAAAAGAGCTGAATGAAATGCATTGAGCTTGAATATGTGTAAGTGTTACTGAGATTTCATTCTGTTTGATGGAAAGAGTTGTGTTTAAGGCTCTTTGTGGACACTCTACTTGCAAAGTAGACTATACTTTAGGTTGATAACCATAAATCTGCATTTACAGCCATATGTTTACATCATAACGGATGTTGAACCTTGAATATATAAAATACAAAAATGAATAATTTTGGATTATAATAGTGGTGGGCCGTTATCGGCGACGTGCTGCGTTAACGTGAGACTCTTATCGGGCGATAAAAAAAATATCGCCGTTAATCTATTCTCAAAGTTGGGTTGGGAGCTGGGTCTATACTACGCAAGCTATGATGACTTTCACCCTGATATTTTAGCGCGGATGTATACCTAGCCGAATTGCACTGTAGGGGGCGAGAACGAGTCTTCGAACTAGAGGCTCGCAGTCCGTGATGGACAGATTGTTAACGGCTGGTCTATGTGGTAATACAATCGGGCAGGACATCCAAACGCTCACCTATCATTCATCAACCTCAAATATGGCTTTTCATCTGAAAGATGTATGTAGTAGCAACTTTACATGGCCGCTCAAAATGATGTTAACCTAGAGAAATGTGCGCTATTGAAGTGTTTGTGTGGAAGCGCGTTTGCTGCAGGACAGGCTCCGGTGCGCTCACTTGCTCTTAAAATCTCCGTCATTTTTGGTCATACAGATAAAAGTAGCCTAATACATCTTTCGAATCTGTAAAGACTCTACGTAAAAAACGACATTTAGGGTTTTTATTCAACTAATAAGGTGGGCACGCTGTGATCTGTACTATATTTTTACTGTAATTGACAGTTATCGGCAAGAAAAACAACAACACGGGAGTGGGAGGGAATGGGAGTCATTCTTCTGGGAGTGGAACGGGATTTTCCCCCAGTTTTTTCGTGGGATTGGGACGGGAAGAGATTAAAGTTTGTGATGCATTTTGGAAACAGGAGATGAGCCCCTGGTCTAATGCGCCACCTGGCTTGAGAAACCCGTTCTCAAAGACTTACTTTTAGTCATTATTTGGGTAGCACACATATTCTGAATGCCTTCGGCAGAATTCAAATGAGCCATTTTAATCTAGATTAATCTAGATTAAAAAAATGTATCTATGCCCACCTCTAGATTATAAATATGTGTCTTCCTTTTCATATTGCTTTTGACAGGCAGTGATTCACTACAGAAAACATAGCATTTCCATGTTGGCATTTCCCAATTTTGCACGATTCTGTCAAATTAATTTGAGCAAAAATACTGTAGTTTGTTTGAAACTCTAAAACTTAAATTTTAATATATACAGAAATACATTTAAGTATTTGAATTGCATTCCATCCGTTTGGATTACACATTTTTAACATAAGCAAACTAATAAACTTAATGTGATGCTTATTTGTCAGTCACACATTAATGAAGCAGGTACAGATTCATTGATTTCAACTAATTGAATACTGCTTGTTCCACATCTATTTTATGTTTTAACTGATTAAATCAGCAATTTGATTAACTTAAAATAGATAAAAAATAAAACAGATGCAAATAGATAATAATAAACCATGCCAAGATTTCTTTGTTTTTTTTTGTAGTGCAGAAAAGTGCTTGTTTTCTTAACTGTTTAATTTATATATGACTGACAAACATGGATCACATTAAGTTTATTAATGTGTTAATGTTAAAAACTGTTCAAATTGTCTGCAGTTCAAATACATAAATGTGTGTATGGAAAGTATATATATATTTATGTATATGGAAAGCTTTTTCTCAATTTTACAAGTTGGTAAGCCTGTTTATGTTGCTATCTAAGTTTAGTGACCTTATCAAGAAATAAGTTTAGTGACCTTATGCATTTAGTGACCTTATCAAGAAATCACATATCTAAACTGAGCCTTCAGATTGTGAGTTTATGTGATGTGAATGTATAATATTAAGATTGTGATTAAAAGTATTTGACATGTTTTCTGCAATTAAAGAGAAGTCAAAGCAAAGCAGAACTATTAGCAAGATAAGCCAGACCAAAACCTTTCCTCTTTATTTCTCTCTTTTACTCTTTCCCCCCGGAGTGACAGATTAAGGGGCGTGATAGATGCCTCTCTCTCTATCTCCTTCTCTCCATCTCCTCCCTCTCTCCCTCCATCTATCATGGGCCCTGCTGTAATTGCGGTTGTGTCGGGCTGGCACTGCAAGCCACCATCCATCTCTTTAATAACAAACAGTCAGGGAAACGGATGGTGCTTCGGCTCGAAGTTAATCTCCATCTGTAAGAAGACCATCGGAGGGAGAAAGAGAGGGAGGGAGATTGTGAGAGTTGGGGTTCTAAAGAAAGACAGGAAAGCCTGCCATGGCTTCTTTGCTCCCTAATGTGGTGAAATAACAAAAAAACAAGAATTACAAAAAAAAACACACCTCAGGATTTAAGACACGGGCACATTTTGACAGTTGCACAAAATATAGTCAAGTCACCTTTATTTATATAACGTTTTTAACAATACAGGTTGTGTCAAAGCACTTAACAGTTTCAAAATATACAAGAAAACAAAACTTCTAATCTCTTCTTAAAAATTGCACACAAAAAAATTAGCTGCTATGAATTGCTATGCAGATACTAAAGATTTCAGAGTGGTTTTTAGCGTGCAGTTTCTGAGAGGATGAAATAGGGTGTTACTATTGTTGTTTACACCAAAATGTGGTAAAATGCCTTTACACTCAAGTCAAGTCAAGTCACCTTTATTTATATAGCGCTTTTAACAATACAAATTGTAACAAAGCACTGCACAATATCAAAATTGGCAAATTGTGTCAATAATGTAAAATGACAGGATTTAACACTCAATTATCAGCTGAATGCATTTCATTATTGAATTTAGTAATGGCATTGTCCAGCTCAGTTCAGTTTAAATAATATCTGTGCAATCAAGTCGATGATATTGCTGGAAATGAAGATTTCCCCAACTAAGCAAGCCAGAGGCGACAGCGGCAAGGAACGAAAACTCCATCGGTGACAGAATGAAGAAAAAACCTTGGGAGAAACCAGGCATCTTTGGGGAACCAAAACTGGTTCTTCTATGGCATCGCTGTGAAAACCTCCATCTGAAACCTTTATTTTAAGAGTGTATTACCTTAAAGAGCTATTTCTACATGATTGGTTAATTAGTTTGTTGGCATAAATTCAGGTATGGGTTGGTTCTGTAATGTTCAAAAGAAACCATCCCTGGGTTTCTATTGTCCCGTCAATGTCTTTAGATTCTTTATCAGCTCGTGACATTCTGACTTTTTATTTTTTTTTTTTTTGCCAGCAAGCCTAAATCTTCAGTATAAACAACAGCGAAGCTTGCCTTACCAAACATCAATCAATAATAACAATAATTTATAGTAATTAATTCAGTTTGAAAGTAATTGATCTTTATTGTACTTCAGAAACATCTATAGGAGGCAAATATTTCAGGCAAAGTTCAGGCAGTGAACTCATATATGGCACGCATAAGAGGCCTGATGTGGAAGATTGAAAAAGTGAAAGAATATTTATGGGTGCTGGGCCAGACGACAAAGTAACTGGAGAGGAGCATGCTCATAAAAAAGCACTCTCTCCCTCTCTCTTTTTACCTCCCTCTTTGGGTGTTGCCTCACTGCTAGGCTTACTTGTCTTTGATGTTCCATGCTGCACTGCACTAACCTGCTGCTGTCAGGGTTACACTCGTACTGTGTCATCCCTGAGCTGCCAACACAAGCAACATTTTCTGTCGATGTACACAACCAAACAACATTTCGATGTTCCAATATTATGTTTACATGCTTTTGTATTATGTGCCAGTTACAATATATACCAAAAGCTTTGTCATTGGGTAATACAAACATTATTAAATGTAAAATATTTAAATATATTGTTCTGTAGTAGCCAGTTCCAAAAAGAGAACGATACACCATAAGTGATTCATCCTTGGGATGCAGTCAGTGTGTATGCATGATACAACGCATAATTGAATATTTGAAGGACATGCTACACATTACCTTTGTATTTCGGAGGATGCGCACAATACCAAAGCCAACTGTAATTTGATTAATATGTATTGTACACATACAATCTCATTATCTAGGTCTGCTAATCTGACTTCGCAAAATGTTTACAGAACATTTTAAAAGGCAAACTATTACTGAAATCAAACTTTCAAAATGCATGTAAATGTGTGAAATGAGCAGTGCCATGAAAGCTATAAAGAAGTAACAAAAAGCATAAAAAAGGCACCAAAAATGTTGACAGAGTGATCCTGACCTGAGGATTTGGGGTGAACGGACACCAGAGAACGACTCCCTCGGGGCTACACAATGCTCACAGCAGCAGATATAGATCCAGAAGGTCAGGCCCGAGAGACTGTGAGGTTGTTGGGATGTTAATTTGTGAGGTCAGTTCGTTAGCATCATAAACTGTAAATGTAGGACCATGAAATCAGTAAGCTCTGGAATAATATTAAACATCATCATTAGTCTACACAGTGCATAAATGAGAGAGTGTGAGAGAGTTTTGTTGCATCTAAAATAGTCTTGTCACTTCTCTATGGCATCTTTTTCAGCTTCTGATGCATTGACTTGTTATGACCGAATGTCTCTCACATGGTATGCACACTCACAGACACACATACTGTGACAAATGAGCCTAAACAAACATTCACAATATTAGAGGAAGTGACAAAAAGCCACATTAAACAAAAAAATCACACTAACCTGCCTCGCACCACAATACTAATGAGCTTATTCTCTAAAACAACCTGCCCTCAATTTCACTCCCACGAAAACACACAATTAATGTGAAACACAGCATGGCAACTGTGTTGCTACTCAACTGGCCATAGTATATACCTACTGTAGCCTATGTATAGCCTACAATGTTTGCATCTAGCCCTAGAATTTCTTAACAAATGATTTCACACAGTATTTAAAAATAGACCAGAACATTTGAGAGTATCCCTGACAAAATATGTATTATTATGTATCTGAATTATTAAAAAAATCATAAAGGCGTTGCATTAGTTATAAGGCATTTTGTCTGCGTATGAAAAGTGGAAATACCCGATTAAAGGCCGCATTCAAAGGGCGTTGCTTCTTTGAGCGTCTTTACAATCACTGTTGTTGCGCTGTTAATGCCTTTATTTCGCTATGATCATCTCTGTTGGCCAATGCCCTCCCATGGTGTTGAAAGGCCAAAGATCGCCTGATCCTCTTCCTCGCTTATGTTCCGCCGCCCGCCGCCCACAGAGTGCGTCGGTCCGGCCGCAGCGAGCTGGAGAGGGCCGCGGTGATTGAAGTCTTGACCGCCTGTCGAGGACTCGCTCAGCGGGAGAGGAGTTCAGGGGACGTGTGGAATAATTAAATAACATAATAATTATTATGTTATTTAAGGGTGATTTACAACACAAGACCCCGTTTTGTCCGCCGTGGAACTGTTTTCCTGTTACAGTTCGCTCTAGTTGATTGTTATGCCACTTATATAACGCCCATTGTTGTCATTCGCATATCACACACACCCTGTATTTAAAATGTTTTCTAGGCGAATTAATGGCTTTTCAACTTTAAGCAGCAAAACAATTATCACAAAAAGAGCTTTTGGCATATTGTAATAAATGCATTGTATAAAGTTGTACATCTAAATAAAACACACGTGACAACGTGCCCCATTCCAATCTAAAAAAAATACCGTCTTGAAAAACAACCTTTTAATTACAACATACCTTCATTATGTAATTTATCATCGGTCTTCTTATGGTTTTATTAAGTGTAGAAACTGAAATTATAATTAATTTTCTCCATACAACGACACAGTCTCTCCTATTACTGGTTCAAAGACAGTCATAAATAACAGAAACATATTGCTGCAATTTGCCCTGCAATTAAAACAATTCCATGGTAATGGTTTATATTTATTATGGTAAGTTTAATTGGCAATTGACAGTTAGCATTATTAGCCGATTGCTAAAAAAATGTAATATATCTTGTCAACTTTCTGCAGCATATAGTGGTCCCCTGATTATTTTTTTTTTTTTTTGACATTTAAGAAACACAAATGAATACCATTGCTTTAGTTGTCATAGTTGGATTTATTTCAAAGGAAGAAAGCTCAAGTTTACCTTTAAAGCAAATGTTTCATTATAAGAAATGTACTATGTGTTAATAGTGCAGTTATGTAGAGGACACCTGGAAATGTAACACTTTTTGCAGTAGTTTGTACATGTAACTTTGTATTAGCCTACTATTATTTTTTGGGACCATGTACAGAGTATCTCTAACTTTGTAATATTTTCCCACATTTATCTATAGCAAGTTGAAGTTGTCTTCAGTTATTCTTAAACGTTTAAATCACTCTTAAGTGCAAAGAGTGCAGTTTGTTACACACTATCCCACTGCCGGGTGACTTGGGTGGGATTGGTTGTAACACTAATAGAAAACATGGACATCAGGTGTTTACACACATTTATTTTGTTTAACGAGTTTCTTATATATAATCCCCCATCAATCCCTTCCCCAATTCAACTTGTTACATTTTTAGCGTTTTAATACAAAAAAACTGAGCTTAATTTCACACACTATTTGAAATTTAGGATTTTGATTTATTCTGGTTATCAAATGTTATGTTAACCTGGAAAACTTAATGGTAACTGTCTTCATATGTCCACTATAAAAACACCATTTGTTTATTATGCAAAGATGGCTGAGAAGTCAAGTTAGTTCTGAGAAAAGGTCTATCGTGTGTTTGCAACCATTGCAAGCAGTGGAGAACAACGCATGTGTGTAAATCTACCAGTGCATGCTTCAAGACAGATCTGCTGCGCATGATAGCCTATCGATAATCAGACAAAATGATTTTTCACCGGAATAGCGATGATGGAACTCGGTAAGCACGGTCTATGTGTGTGTGTGTGTGTGTGTGTGAGTGAGAGAGAGAGAGAGAGAGAGAGAGAGAGAGAGAGAGAGAGAGAGAGAGAGAGAGAGAGAGAGAGAGAGAGAGAGAGAGAGAGCGTCCTTCAGATAAAACGAAAGCCTCTGCGTTTGTAATGCGCGAGTGTGTGTGTGTGTGTGTGTGTTTGTAATGCGCGAGTGTGTGATAAGGAGGTGGGGGTGAGAGACCCCGTTTTGTTATGACCCCCTAAACAACTCCTAGTATCCATCTCTCTCTCTCTCTGGTTTAAAGCTTCATCGCTCATTGTGGAGAGACGCATTTGAGCCCAACGCGTCGCTTCATGGACGTCGATAGAGCGGAAAGGACGCGACATCATCTCAAACGCGCCGCTAATGTTGGATACTCGGCCCGGTCCACGCTTCTGCTGCTACAGTCTTATTAAGGTGGGGTATCTTTTCATCATATCCATAATATAACCCAATTTCCATAACATTTACGTGTATTAAGAACGTGTTATTCATTTAGTATGTGTTTAATATAATATTATTATTTCTCATTCACTTCTGGAACACTTAAGCTGCTATTTTGGTGGATACTTTTAAAGTGAAAAGCAATCTTATCCACTACTCGTGCTTGCATATATATTTTATGATGCCCCAAATGCTTTTGGAACAGAATTAGAATATGGTATCATTAAACGCCCGTGTTACAATGCATGCTTAGTTTTCTTCAATGTTTTTATGCTTTAGTTCTTGTAGAGAGTGTTCTCATCTGCCGCTCTGGTGTGTGTTGTCATCCGTCAGTGAGTGTGTGAGCTCGGCTTCCGTATCGCATGGAGAAGAGGGTAGGTCCTGTTTTTCCCATTATTTTCAAGGTCCATTTTTTTGCTACTTTGATGCAATATATGCTATCATGTGGATACCAAAAAAAACAAATTGAATAACACGTAAGCATAACTAAAGATAATAACCCTTGAGATGTACAAGCAATATAGTCTACAATTCAGAAAATAATGATTATTTTGTAATTCTTAGATTTTTTGGCTGACACTTTATAATAACTTCCAATCCAACGTCCAAGTCAGTAATAAACATTATTCCATTATGTGATGCTTAATTGATGCTCATTAGGTAATGTGCATTCAAATAGTATAAAGTAGGCTATCATTAAACTTTAATTTATATATTTTCATGGAGGCTTACATTTACTTGAAAAACAACACAAAGAGTTCACAAAGGAGCTTATATTATACTCAGCTACTCAGTTTTATCCTTTTTATAATCAATTACATGTATTCAGAAAAGATGGAGTTGTGTAGGAAAATAGCATACAGGCCCTAGTAAGGCAGATGAAGTCGGTAAGTAGGTCAACTTTTGTGCTACAGTGAGCGGCCAAATGGAAATTCTTGTTGCTTTCTGTCTATGTACACATGTAGTTATGATTCTGTTAATTTGGCATCGGTCTGTTCAATCTCAAATATAAGCTCTTTTATCTGTACCCCCCATATTTGTCCTCATGTGTGAAATGATCCAGGAAATTCAATGACACTGATTGGTGTTTTTTATTGCCTGTAAAATCCTGTTTGATTCGAAGTAAAAAAAAATGGCGTCACTAAAAAATGTATTAAAGTCTCACAAATATTATATTTTCTATGATCTTCTACATTATGTCTGCACCTTTAAGGTTGTGAAGTACACGCTACTTAGAAAAAGCAACGCTGCAACATACAAAATTACATATATTCTGTTTATGTTTAATTCTATTGAGTTTGCTTGAAAGTCTACTGCTTTAATTGGTTGTAGTTTGTCTACAATAACTTTAATAATTTACACTACTAATCATTATGTGATTACAATCAAAATATGTTCATCAACGTTTGATTATGTTTCCGTCAATAGAAAGACAAATCATCAAACATTGGTTCACTAATTTTTATATATGTATTTAAGCGATTTTTATTTTAAGCATTATATGATGCCTGTTAATTACTTGAATGAAGTTATTATAAAGTGCTACAGTATTAACATAATTTATCACATTCAAAACGTTGGATGTTCTGCGTGTTTATGTGTTTTACATATTTTTTTATTCTTATATTGTCCCTCTTTATATAGGCATACTTCATTTTAGCTCAGTATGTCTTGTTGGCTAATCAATTTTATTATGAATTGCTGTGTCTTAATTTTTTTTACATATCTTATTTTTGAATATTCATTGGAAATATTTTAAAGACCATGAATATGAGAATATTGCAACTTCAGAGCCAAATGAAATGTTTCATGCCAAGGTGAAAACACATGGAGAAACAAGTATATCACTCGTAAATATGGAGTTTATATGCTACATAAATTGATTATTTACAGAGGCTTAAATATGTTATTTTTGTTAGAATGTTCTTTGCAGAGGTGGCTTACATTAAGTAATTCTATTAGTAATGATTAATACAACTTCTCGAAAATAAGTTTTTCTCAATAATCTGAATAATAGGTGAGCAGTCATTGTAAATTGCTTAAATGAAATTTATAGTTGTGCAGTGTGAGAAATTATATTTTTTCTTATTGATTATTCTGAAAGCATTGTGTATGTCTTTGTCTTCTGTGTTGTTTTTCTGATCATTTATCTGACTACAGCATTAATCAGAAAGCTGACTGTAAAAGCACCTAATTAGTATAAATGTAGGCTGGATGACTTTATGTATTTGTATGTAAGGCTGTTAATTATAAATCAGCTGGAAAGTTTTTTCTTTGGAGTTTATGTCCCTGGGTGAATGTTGCTTGGTGCTCTGAAAAATCGCACATCAAAGCCTCCCCGCATCCAGTGTTTATTAAGGAGGAGATACAATTAGCAGCGACTTCAAACAGCCTAGCGCTAGCTCACATACTGTCAATCCTGTATATACTTATACATCATAATACATTTCTCCCACACAGCACTTCTCACTAACATAAGGCTGAAGCAGGCAATGTCTTATCTTATAAATCTGTCTTATCATGTCTCTCCGTATCTAGTATGAGGAGTTGATGCAGTACCCAGGCTCTGACGTCATGCCTGTGGGAGACTACAGGGACGCCATGAGGTCACTTCCTCCGCTTCACTACGGCCACACTGTGCCTGACTCCCTGAAACACCACCGGGACCAGATCTACGGGTCAGAGTCTGGTTACTTTAACCATCTGTTACCTCCCACGAAACATGAACGAGTACTGCTTGTGTTATTATATATTGCCTTCAGGTCTTGGTTAGTTCTGACTAGGAGAATTTAGGGATCTTATGCAGTTTTTGTTAGAATAAAATACTGTAATATACAGTACTTTTTTAAAATTTTAATTCTTTGACGTTCTCACATTAAGATATTTTTCTTAGCTTGAAACAACACTGTTCTTTCACAATTAAAGGGGTCATATGATGCGATTTCATGTTTTCTTTCCTCTTTGTGTTTTCCTCTTAGAGTTTTACAAGCTGTTCATGCATAGATAATATCCCTGAAGTTACAAATACTAAAGTCTCCAAAACAAAGAGATATTCTTTATCAAAGTTAATACTTGTCCACGCCCCCTAAAATGGTTAATTCAAACACGCCCCCACATGTCTATGTCACAGTGTGGGGAGATTTTCAAAACACCACCCAAATGTATATGCAAAGAAAGAAGGCAGAACTTTTTTCTCGCTGTTGTATTGTTGCTGCCGCCGGCGCCATGTCGTGGAGACGCTGTTTCATTGTGAAAGAGAAAGTACTTTGAAAAGTACTAGAAAAAGAGGACACAACTAAAAATCAGTGGTTAAGTTATATTTCCAACACTGGTCCAGAACAGTTCAACCCAAATATTAGAGTGCATTTTACGGAGGACTATTTCCTGAACCTGGAACAGTAGCCTACAATGCTGGCTTGCACAAAGGCTGTTTCTATAAAATGGGGCAATTTCAACTTTGCAAGGACAGTCTGGCGCTTCCGATTCACAGCCTGTAAGTATGTTTCTGCTACTGATGATTCAAACCCAAGTTTTGAGCTGTGTAGAGAAGTGCTTGTTGTTTGCCTTTTTCCGATCACAAATGTAGACATGGCAATGTTTACACGGCGCGATGCAATGCGACACGTAAAAAGTCAGTATAAAGGCCCGTACACACCGGGACGAATATCGGCGCGTGTTATTCGCCAGCGTTTTTCAACCCAAGCGATTTTTCACTGACAATGAGCTGAGTGAACATGCAAATTCATTCCCTGACATTAGATGGCGCTTAATGTATAACAGAAATACCCCGGCACACAATGTGGCGCTGCGCAACTTTACGCTTCTGACACTCGCTTGTCACTCAGAAGAAGAGAGCAAGTATTTATGTGCTTGTCAAAATCATACAAAGAAAACATGGATATTTCAAGCACCAGTAGCTCCAGCTCCAGCAGCTCCATCTTGCCTTGCATCTTCTTTGTCTTCTTATTTCTTCCCGGCAGTGTAGACGCTACTTGGCGTATATCTTCTTCGTCGTTACGTATGTGTGCTCGGCAAGACTGTTTTGTGTTTGAGCGCCCCCAAGTTGTGTTTTACTGTAACTTCAGCTGCTCCAGACACGTGAGCAAAAGCGTCAATCTCATTGGTCGGATAGTTTTTGAAGCGGCGTGTCAAACCAAAAAAAACGAGGCGTTTTTTTTTTTTAAATGACGCTTTTACGCATGGCGTCTTTCGCGTCGGTGTGCACACTCACATTGGCGCCCTTTGTTTAGTCACGAGGCGTTAAATGTCGGCGAATATCGCGTGCGAAATTCGCGCCGGTGTGTACGGGCCTTAAGTCATTATAATCAGTGATTATGTCCCCACTGGATTAAACAAATGCCTCGTTTATTGTTTTTTTTGTGGTCGTGTGTGTGTGAGAGTTAGAGAGAGAGAGAGACAGGGTCACATTACAGTGGAGTTCTGCTTTCTTAACCGTGGCTTGTGTGCAAACACATACAAGCTTCATCACTGTCTGTCACGCGACTCTGTTTCCCTCTCGGGCTTGAACTGATGGTAAAACTAAGGACATTATTAACTGTCTTTACTTTAGTTTTGAAAGCTGAAGTTCGTGATTATGGTAAGGGGCCTTATATTTCCAACTCATGCTTGTGGTGTTTGGCCAATCTCAATGCTCTGGGACAGCTGGCCAATCGGAGCAGACTGTGCTTGTAGGAAGGAGGGGCTTTGTAGAAAATGAAGCATTTGAGAGAGGCGGGGCTTAGGAGACCTACATTAATGGACAGTATTTTAAAAAAAGAATGTGTTTGTGAACATTAAAGCATGTCAACATATTCTGATACACCAAATACACAAAATAATGATCTTCAAAAAAGCATCATATGACCCCTTTAAAAACAAAAAAGACTCGCACAGTCTTAAAGGGGAAGTTTGTAATCTTTGCCCCACTAGAGGCACCAAGTGGAATTGGAATGGAAGTAATTACAATTTTCAGGTTTTCCGATTACTCCCATTTGTAAGATGAACAAATCTGGCCCCAAACTCACTTCACTGGTCGAGCTAATGTTGATGATTTAGGCTACTCAAACAAAAATAGCAATGTTTTGAATATGCCTCAGAGCCATTTTATTTACAATTTGAGTAATTACAATCTACAAGTAGTTTACTTACAGTCCTCTATCCACATTAACCTGCAAACGGAGAAAGGATTTAACATCAAAACAATTACACACTTCACCATTTCAGAAAAACCAGAGTAGTTTTGACATTTGCGGTGGCATTGTTGTTGTTTTTTTGCATAAAAACAATACATTTTAAGCAGGATTAGCTGTGAAGTATTTTTTTACCATGCTGTGTTTTCTTACTTGGAGTGTATGTGTTTTTATTTGCAGTCATCCTCTGTTTCCTCTCCTGGCTCTGGTATTTGAGAAGTGTGAACTTGCCACCTGCTCACCACGAGACTCGATGTCAAACTCCGCCCATCTCCCTGGCATGACCAATCACAGTGACGTCTGCTCCTCTGACTCGTTCAATGATGATATCATGGTCTTTGCCAAACAAGTAAGTAATCAAAGCCAATCACATTAAAGCCAAGCACACGCCACAAGACTGAAGACCGTCATGCTGAGTATTGAACTTTATGACTTTTAAATTCCAATTCAGTTTTTAAATTGAATTTGCTTTGAGGTAGAACACAGGATGCAGGTGTATAATTAAAATGTGAATTTAAGAAAGTAGAATTAAATTAAAGGAAATGCAAATAAATTCATATGACTGTATATTGTTTCTATAAAAGCATTGAATTCTGGCAAGACAAAGCCTTGTTTGAAAACCCAATCCAACAGTTTATAGGCCTTTTGTACAGAGAGAACAATAGACTGGGAATTTCAGCTTCTTGTCTCAGACTAGTTTATCAGAGACAACAGGCTTATGTCTTGTAGTGGTGTTTTCTGGGCTAGAGAAATACCTGTACATTGCAGAAACATCAAGCATCAAAATCAGTATATGTTGATTTTTTCCTGTTAATTATTTTAGATTCGGTCAGAGAAACCTATATTTTCATCAAATCCAGAACTGGACAATCTGGTAAGATATACATGAGCTTTTAAATAAGTGGCTCTGTGTAGTTTTGTAAAGAGCATGACAGTTTTAAATATATGATCACTTTGCACAGATGATCCAGGCCATTCAAGTTCTACGGTTTCATCTATTAGAGCTAGAAAAGGTATGTTTTTTTCTTTCTTACAACATGTTTGTAAAGCTGACCCTTATATTATCATGGGACATGTCCTTAAAAAAACATGGTAGTGTGATTTAGTATGTGATTTTCTTCAATGAAAATCCTGTTGTAATTGACTTATCTCTTTTATTCCTTTATTTTTATTTTATTTACTTTTATTATTGTTCTCCCATGTTTTTCACAATCGTCCTATGGACGGCCTTTATGCTTCCCCATATTCAAACATGACATGTCAAACTAAACTATAGGCTTGCTATCAGTGACACCAAACAGCACGCTCACATGTTTTAAAACCAGGCGTCCCAGGCTCCTTTTTAGAGATAGACAGCTCTTCTCACTATACTCTTAGCATGTATTGTATTCAAAAGAGCAGCATGAACATGTTATGAATGTTTAGCTTTATATATATCAATGCGCCTGACATCTTCACTTGTCTCTCATAGGTTCATGACCTCTGTGATAATTTCTGCCATCGGTACATCACCTGTCTTAAAGGCAAGATGCCTATTGATTTGGTGCTGGAGGACCGGGAGGGTGGATCCAAATCTGACATGGAAGATTTCACTGGCTCTTGCACCAATCTGTTAGAACAAGTAAGTCAGTAGATATCCGAGACATATCAGGGAGCTAGTTGTGTGTGTGTGTGTGTGTGTGCGTTTAACTGTGCCTGTCTCTCCTGATCTAGACTCAGTCTTGGTTGCGAGATCCAGATGACTGTGTGTCGAACCCCTCAGGCACCCCCAGTGCCTCCTGTGGCCTCACCTCACACAGCGCAGAGAACTGCAGCGATGCCGGTACTTATCGTTTTACACACACCGGCTATGTTCTAAATTAAGTGCTGTGGTGAAGTCTAGCATTTTTGCTGCATACTGTTTTATAAAAATCTTATGGGAATTTTGTAATCTATATGCAGTGATAAATGCTACAATTTTGCATGTTTAATTCAGCAATTGGCATCTTGTTATCATCTTGTGGGGGGGGGGAAGTGTTAGGAAGGTTACTTTGGAAATATAATAGGTTACAGCTTACAAGTTACCCCATTCAAAAAGTAATAAGTTGTGTAACTATTCTAATTACTTTATTAAATAAATGTAACTGATTAGATGTGATTACTTTCTGATTACTTTTCAAAATTTTTAATAAATTGTTTCAAATGTTAATCATTTAAAAACATTTAAAGCAGGCAGGGTTAAGCTTACATTAAGATTCAGCACTGATCACTGTCAGACTTTCAAAATCCTTCATCAGTTGAATTAAGATTATAATAATCAATCAAATTTGTATGTGTGAGAAAGTATTCAGATGTAATTTAATTACACCTTTGTTTTCTCATTACCTGTAACAGATTACAGTTACATTTGTTTTGTAACTATTAACGTGTTACTCCCCAACACTGATAAAAACATATATTATTTGACAGTTTCAATCCAACCCAACACGATATGTCATTATGCTTGTGTGTTGTTCTGTGCCAGGTGATGGGTTGGATGGAAGTGTGGCATCTCTCAGCACGGGAGAAGAAGACGAAACAGATAGAGACAGACGAAACAACAAGAAAAGAGGAATCTTTCCCAAAGTTGCGACAAACATTATGAGAGCTTGGCTCTTCCAGCACCTGTCGGTAAGAGAGAAAACCAACTCATGTACAGTTAAAAACATACTTAAAAACAACATTTTTCTTTTGTGTTCCATGGAAAAATAACAGCATAAATGTGGAAGCTGTTGTATTTTGTTACTATGGTACATTTTTATAAGGGTTGAGAGAAACAGTAGCATTAGGAGCTAAAACCGGTGGAAGAAATAACACATAACAGCAAACTGAGCTTGAAGAAAATGAACAAAGACAAGAGGAAAGCTTAGAAAAAGAAGATGTGATAAAAGGTTTGGAAAAGGTATTATAAAAATAGTAATCTTTATTGACCATCTCAAGTTAATATCCATGAATTTATGAACTCGTTGATGATTAATATTGCATAGATGAGCAAACCTGAATTGAGCAAAGCTTTTGCAGAAGTAGCAATGAGCATATGGTGATTGCAAACCAATGACGCTTCTGTAATTACAAATGACAGAAGATCCTTAAGTTACTAATAATAACAAGAATAAAAACAATGTGGGTAATAATGCGGGTAACAAACTGACTTGAGTGAATAAAGATATTATTATAGAGCATTCTCGGATTACATCAGAGTTGCACAACAATAACTAATGTTAAGGAACTTGTTCCTTTAAAAATATATCTACTATACAGTAGTTGTTTATTGAAAAAAGGATAAAACATACTTATTTGAAAAATTATTTGCTTGAAAAAAAACATTCAGTGTGATTATGGTGACCCCCAGCACTTTCTATAACAATATTTTTGTGCTCTCAGAATATAGCCACACCGCTAACATAGACTTAATTGATGGTGTATTACCTTTTTGTCCTCTCTCAGCATCCGTACCCGTCTGAAGAACAGAAGAAACAGCTGTCCCAAGACACGGGTCTCACTGTACTGCAGGTCAATAACTGGTTAGTAATCACTTTCTTTACCAATAATCAACCTCTCTCATTACATGCATCATATTCACCTACTTAAAATAATGAGCAATGTAATTAAAAGTTCAAATGTATGTATGTGTTTTGTATTTACATTTTTGTTCTGTATTTTTAAGTACTGCTAAATGGATTCAAATATTCTCATTTGGTCTGCAGCTACTGTTGTATTCATCAAAATAACTTGTGTTTGCTCTTGCCGTCTGCCCTCAGGTTTATAAATGCCAGACGCAGAATAGTCCAGCCAATGATTGACCAATCAAATCGCTCAGGTGAAATAAAGTTAATCTGAATTTGTAAAATGAATATTCGTGGCTCTGTGCACTGAATGACACATATCTCTGTGTGGTGTGTGTGTGTGTGTGTGTGTGATGTGTGTGCTTTTTTATTTTCCTCAGGCCAGAGTACTCCATACAGTCCAGAGGGGGCGGCTCTAGGAGGATATGGGTTAGATGTACAGTCTCATTTAGGTCTTAGGACAGCAGGTGAGAACAGCTTTCATAAAGCTACACAACCAAAACAATGCTCCGGAGTGGACTGATATACCTGTTATATAGGCTTTCATTCACACTCGCTTTCTTTCTCCGTTGTCAGGACTTCAGGGAATGCCATCCCTGCCCACAGATTACCCCGGGGCCCTTCTACCCCAGCCGGGATACTCCCACGCTGGCCCATCCTTGCACCCGTACCCCGGCCCCCACACTGCCATGCTGCTCCATCCGCCACCCCACAGCCACCACCCCGCTGAACCCCTCATAGGACAAGGCCTTGACATCCATGCCCACTAACTGAGAGCAGAGAAGTGTGTATGTGTGTGTGTGTGTGGGGGGGGGGGGGGGGTGTTGGGGTGCGCTGGAAATGCAAGGGTACATTGTAAATTGACTTTGCAGTACCACAGCCCATAACTCTCACCAAACCTTCAGGGCATCACCGTGGTCGACACATAATGACTCTGAGAATGTCTTAAATGCACTGACCTGGCATCATAAATGTATCAAAATGTCCATTTTATGCACTCAGCTCCCATGCAATGCCCATCTCAAATGCCTGACAGACTTGTTATATTCCTTAACCATTTATTGCTATCTGATCTCCTCATGACAATGCTCTGAATGCACTGTACTTCATACATCTATCTACTAGTTTTTATGCACACACTGCTGTTTTATTGATATACCCACGTCTTCCTATGGCCTTTGGGGTGAGCTGAAATCTTCCTTAATCTGACATTAAGGCCTTCATTGCCTTTCTTGCCTTGCCTCCGATAACCCTCTTGAGGAGCACAAATGGAAAAACACAGCGTATACCTCCTCAGTCAGGACCCAACATGTCAGAAAGTCCTGAAATAGTCTTCTGAGATGAACAATTGCACCAAATCCTTACAACCTAACTGCTGAACATGGTTAATGAAATGTACGGTCAAGCCCATGAAGCCACGTCACGTTCACCCCAAAATCAATAGGCATTTTGCACAAGAAATCTATTATTAGAAGGGAATTAGAAATCATTTTGCATTGTGATCTTACCATAAAAATCTCATTGCTGTAATGCATCTGGATGTGTTTTTTTAATTCATATTATTCTTAATAATAATTCTCATTAGTTTCCCATATTACAGTCATACAGTAAAAACCTGTTTTTCTTGGAAGAAAATGTCAGTCTTATTTTGATTTTGGGGTGAAACCGATACCTGTAAAAAGTCGTCCTAGCTGAGGGCATATACATTTCTTTCAGTTCTTCTGCTAATTCAGTCTCACTTTTAGTTTAACATTATTTAATTAGATGTTTATGTTATTGTTTTGTATTTATCTGTGTCAGAACTATGGCTACTCCAAAGCTTTAAAGTTACAATAATCCGAGTGCCACGTTTTTTTGCCTCAATTTGATAAAGAAGTGAATATGTTCTTCAGTTATTTTAAGTTTATGTGAATGTTTACCTGCGGAGGTCCTGACTGGCACATTTTTGATTTGCTCTAGAGGACCTGACTCACATTACCATCAATATTTCACGAAATATCAGAATATCTGACGATACTTTTAGGAGATTTGTTGGACTTCAATCTTGGAAACCTGAGCTCTTTTTTGTAATTGCCCCGTCTGCATTAAAGCATATTATGTGACTGTTGATATATTGATATTTCGGTTGAAATACAAAATATTAAGTTCAATCATTGACACGTTTCTTTGACCATTTAAACATTTTAGGAATTTAAAGTAAATTTAACTAATGACCAATCCATATTTAATGCTGAAATATTTCTACAGCACTACCCCACAATTTTTTTTTTCTGGCAAAAAAAAAAGAATCTAGTCATTAATAATTGTTTGACTTAAAATTAAATGAATCAATTAGAGACTAAAAAACAGAGTACATTTGAATTTGAGAGAAGCAACATTTGAAGTAATGTAATAAAATCATCACTGTTTATTTGTTGTTTTTGGCATTTTGGGGGATTTTTATCTATTGTATCTCTTT
>JAPDDM010000060.1:0-107500 GCA_027474115.1 Schizopygopsis malacanthus
ATTTAAAATGTATCAGAAAGCTGAAATAAACTGCAAACAAAATAAAATAAATAAAAATTTCTACATGAGGGTTGGCCTTTACTTTCCTTGTCATCACTAATCTCTGCCAAAGTGTTTTTCTGGTTCTATGTTCACCCCATAAATGCCAAGTCTTGTGTGATAGATTCAGCCTGCAGCAGGGGTCAGAGTTCACTGAAGGGTTAACAGGAAGAGGCCTATGTCTCTGACCCCTTAAGGTCACCCAAGTCCCTCCACTTTAATTTCTCAATTAGCTTTTCTTCTCCTTTTCCTTTGTACTTCATTTTTCAGTTTGGACTATTTAACGTTTGATCCATTAAGTAGGAAAGACTGATTTTACTCAATTTAAGCTTGATAAGAAACATTAGCTTTCTTCGTGTTTTAATTCTGATATTCATTTGCAAGGCTAGAATCTGTTCTGATTTAACTCATGGAAAAAGCAGATTGAAAATACAAGCTCAATTATTATTATTATTATTATTATTATTATATCACTAATAAAAATGTATTAGTGATTAATGACTGGTTTCACCAGCGCATTCATTAATCTGAAAATTAACCTAAACTTGTATTAATTCAAAAGAAATCTTAAAATAGATTGTCACATTTTCTGTTATAGTATAATTCTGAATATATTACAATATTGTTCAGTGAAATGTTAAATAAAAGTTATTAAAATAAATACTAATTTGTTAAATAAATTTTTTTTTGTATCCCATTGGCACTATTTTTGTTTTGAGTGTAAACCTTACTAATTTTTGCTATCAAAATATATTTATTCTTTGACAAAATTCAATGTCTCAATGTCAATTTTGAATTTTAGGGATGTTCCAAAATTATATGGGAATTCAAGACAATGCTGATTAACAAAATCATATCTTAAATTGTATAATATATTGGCAATGAATGATCACTATTGTCATATAATTCCAGAATATTTAGATGGAGCACAATAAAGCAGCTCCACTTTATAATTTAATATTACTGTTCACAGCACAATATCAGCAAAATTGTCGTGAACAAGCTGCTGCAAATGATACAAGCATTTTTGGATCTGTGACTGAAAAGAAGTGTGAAAGTGTGTGTGAGAGACAGAAAGGAAAAATCCAGGCAGGTTGTTAATGATCCATCCGTTGGTTTAATGTAGAGAATAATTGCTTTGAAAGTGTTAGGGTGTATTTTGCCACCGCACTTCTCTATTTATCTCCATTAACTGCAACTTCGTTATAGCTCACACTCCTTACAAAGCTGTCAATCAAAGCATCACAAATTCAGAATGTGTGTATGTGAAAGCCAGCTCCTCTTTGTTGCTATCTTTAAATAACTCAGGCTTTAACCATTCAGCAACACACACGAGAAGGTAATATATCTAATTTATGCCCTGTGCTGGATGTATTATTTCACTACATCTACACATGATCCACTGCATGAGTGAAAAAATGCATAATTGTTCATTTCTAAATGATGACTTAAGAGTTTTGGATGTTGTTGGGGCTGAAATACAGCCTTAATAGAATGTAGTATTTCAATTTAGACTGCAAGATGTATGAATTCATAATGGGGCTTTCTTCTATATAAACAAGCATTTTTAGGAATGTATTAACAATTATGTGTCTGTGGGATTGTGTTTATGTGCACCATTTACAATGTGCTGCCAAGTGATAAAGAATTGTGCAAAGAAAGAATGTGAATTATTACACACACAGTCTCCTGTTTTTGCACTTTCAAATGTAATTGTATGATACATTTATGATGATCCTGTCTAAGGGTGAACTACATGTTTTCTGTTCAAAAAATTTATAAGATTCCGAATAGAAAAACGTACAATACTTCCCCCTAGTGGTCACGATGAACGGCAGCGAATTCAGATTGGATGACAGGAAGAGGAAATGACTGCATTCAAACCGATTCAAGACACACAACAGAGAAATGGCATTAGTCCTGGACAAAATAAAACAAATATAATCTTTCAACATGGTCATTCAAATGAAAATTAATTTATTAAATATAAAGCAATATACTGTATATAGAAAATGTGTTGTGTGATAACAAGTGCATGAGTAATGCATGGTAAAAAATAACACATGCTATTAGAAACTACTTACAGCAGTTTCAATTCAATCCATATTCACTCAAAAGGCCTTCTCAATATAATTTTATATAACCCTGCTACAGTGGTTGCTAGATTGGCTGCATACCGGTGTTCTGTCGATTTGTCCTACCCTGTCAGATTTAGCTACCTCCCATTAAAACAGTGGTAGTAGAATTTGACAATGAAAAATGCTACCTGTTAAATTATGTTTTATTAATGTGTACACCTACCACAACCCTAAACCTACCCTTACAGTAATGCACATACAGTAATTACGTGTTATATTTGTGGTTGTCGATAGAAGGGATGCAGCTAATACAGGAAACCAACAATACATATGTTTTTCTACCTATTAGATTGTGTTTTATTAACGTCTACACCTAGCCCAACCATAAACCTACCCCTTACAGTAATGCAGATACATTAAATGTTGTTGTTCAGCGTGAGAAAAAGGATGCAACATTAATGCGCGCATGCGCAGTAAGCCGAGGTAGGAAAATCTAACGGGTAGGATAACATGTCAGGCCCATGTCAAGCTAAGTACAGTATATATTTGAAGATTATGTGATAAAAAACTATATATTTTTAATTGAGATACTTTGGAAGAAAATGTGAGTGCTGCCTGCCAATGCAACAGACACAACCGTGATGCTAGGGTTTGTGGATGATTGCCAGGGTGTTTTGTCCCCATATTTATTTTATCATCTAACAAGTGAAAATCAGAAATCTGATTGCTTAGAGAAATAACAGCATGAATTATTTTTAAGTTGCATGATGAGGTGATGTTTGAGTAACAGGCTTTGCCTTCACAGGCATCTTTATTAAGTTCAAAGTTAACCATTTCCTCATTACTAATTGTAATTATCTTCTTTCCAGCTTACTCCATCACCTCCCACTTTATCTCCTGTTTTAGAACTGGTGAGGTGCAATGTCTCTAGTGACTGTATTTGTTGTCCCTCCTCTTCTTCCTTCACCGCCTCTAGCTCTTCATCCAAACCCTGAAGTGTTTCTTGCACATCAGAGGAGGCTGGCATGACGTCAGTCAGACCGCTGGACTCTGTGCTCGCATTTAAAGCGTTCTGTTCGTCTGCTGATATTTTACGGCTTCCGTCTGCCTGCCCGTGTCTCCGGATGGTCCTTCGATTTCTGCTGCGGCGTGATTGGTTGCAGTGCAGTGTGCGTCTGCGGTGCCATTGGCTGAGAGATCTGTGTGCTTCTGCGCTAAGTTGCCGCTTCGCTAGACGAGGCCGGAAGCTGCTAATGTAAAAAAGGGCAGCGTAGAGAGACGTAAGGTAGTACCCACCTGAGAGAAAAACCAAAAGACAGTATGCATATAAATATTTAATGCAACAAATACATTTTTTCAAGCAACAAATAACAATTCTTTCTTTTTTTCTTTATTAAAAAAATATTATTTAAGCATTTAGCCTCATGCTTTTTCAAATCCTTATGACTTTCTTTCTTAAAGGCACATTCAGTATTTTGGTGTAAATGTAAAAAAGTTTTACACAATAAGTTTGTTTTTGATTTTGTAACACGGTCATCTGAATGGTGCATGCTCCTGTCCAAACAGAAAAATAAAAATGGAAAACAAAATTTTAAGTAGCCTTTATGACACACTTCAGGGTAGTTTAATATAGAGGGCTTGAGGCTGTGCCTATAGAAGGGGTCCTGCCATTGAGATGACTGGGAATGCAGTGGATAGATCTCTAAATGAACTATCTTGGTCTTGGTCCAGACAAACAGTCATTGAGTCAGAAGCTGACATGTTGGACTGAGGATTGCTTTGAAAGCATCAGTGTTTGCCTTACCAATGCATTACTTACAGATGCCACTGCATATAAACTAGTACAGCAAATACTTCATGTTTATGGGTTTAAATGTGTGTGTACCCCCTACCCTCTCCTTGTAGTTGCATGGGGTCTAGCAGCTCCATCATGTAGTCAATGTCAACCTGAAGTGTAGCTACATCACTACGCAGCAACACCCATGTCAGGCATGGCAGAAAGTCATCTGCCCCGAAGACCGTACCTAACATGAAACATAAATCTACACTTTAATAATAGAGGTTTTTAGTATATGTTCAGAATTGTTGGTTATTCTGTACAGGACAAATCTCAGCATATACAGTGGCGGCCAAAATTATTAGGACAATAGTATTTTTACCAGCTAAAATGGTTTAAAGTCAGTTATTTCTATCTATTACTGTAATGTGTTGGTAGGAAACAGCCAGTAATCTGTCTGCCACAGACACAGTCTGTCTGGAGTGACATGAAGAAACAGAACAAATGGAGACAGACTAAATCCAGAAGAATTGTGGCAACATCTCCAAGATGCTTCAAGAAACCTCCCTACAAAGCTCCCTGAGAAACTATGCTAAAGTGCACCAAGGGCAAAAGCTGTTTTAAAAGTAAAGGATGTTCAGAGTTAAATGACTAGGCACAAGCTGATTGTTTCACGTTTTACGCAGCCAATGAGCTTAATCGTTAATAGGATTTACATTCAAATATTTTTGGTAGGATCCCCATCACTTGAGCATTTTGCAGCGCGCTTTCAGAGCTCCTCTGAAACCCTCCACCTTCCCCAGCTCCACCTGCACAGATCTGCTATGGGTTATTTTATATGCTATTTGTGCAACAGCAGTATGTTTTAAATACTCATGGCACCGTATCGCTGTATGCTTTGGCAGTAGTAAGTTCATGTACTTGCTTGCAGCAGCAGCAATAATCTACAACTACAACAATAACCAACAGCAGCAGCGATTCAGCAGCGTAGCACATCTATTCTGCCAAGATCAAATACATTAACATTGTCATATTCATCCCCATGCTAAAATCTTCCAAGAGTTATCATGACTGATTAGCAATTAATGGCAAAATGAATGTTTGTAAATGTAAACTGATATGTCCTACTAACACAACAGCAAAAATAGAAATAACTGACTTAAAACCATTTTTTAGCTGGTGAAAATACTAGTGTTCTAATAATGTTGCCCATCACTGAAGAAATGGGATTATACAAACAGAGAACATTCAAGGTCAATGTTCAAAGGAGGTGGAAAGTGGAATTTCTAACAGACTGACATCAACCATGAGCATTATGTCGCTACAGTATAACTTCACTCACCAGGCTTGGCATTCACATTCATACTATGGTATATATTCTTGCAGACTTTGAGCAGGGTTTCAACTTTTTTACTGGGTGAATAGGCCTCATGCATTGCGGTCCAGCGTTGCTGGATCTTTTCCATCATGCTGGAATCAGGTACCCCGGCCCCTTCTGCGCCCTCCAGCTCCTCCAAGCTGCGGTTCTCCAGGGTGCTCTTGTTGGCCTCTAAACACTGCAGAGTGCCATCATCCCTGCGCGCTGTCTTTAGACATACGTAAAGGTGAGAGTAAACAGGCTTCAGAGCTACTTTATGCAAGGCAAGCTCCAGCATAGCATCTAAGGGCAGAGAGAAAAACAGATTTGTAAATAAATTTGGTTTTTGTAGAGGCAAATCAAATATTTGTTTCTGTATGGAATTCTTGCTAGAAAGTTTTGTGCTATGAACTGTATCATCATGACCAAACATGTTTTCTTTTGTTAACCACATAGTATTATCTTTAGTTTGTTCTTTAAGGACACACTTTCTTCTCAAGAATGGTTCAGTTTGCAGCTTTTTTTGTGTGTGTAATTCCAGACATATGCAAAAATAAAAAACAGATGCAGCTGTGAAATGTGTAATGCATTATGAATTGTGTTCTGATACAGAATATTTTGTAACTCAGCAACATGAATCTTGATTAGCTGAATTCAGTGCATTCACTTACTTGTTAATTAAACTGTATGCTCTATTATTTTCCATTAAATTTCCCTCTACTCTCCTTCAAAATAACTAAAATACTAGCAAAACTCACACTTTATTTTAAGGTCCACTTCTCACCATGAACAAACCATTAACTATGACATTTGCCTCAATAAGCCTTTAATTTGCTGCTTATTAATAGTTAATAAGGCAGTTGTTACGTTTAGGTATTGGGTAGGATTAGGGATATAGAATATGGTCATGCAGAATATGTGCTTTATATGTACTAATAAACAGCCAAAATGTTATAAATAGGCATGCTAATAAGCAACTTAACAGTGAACATTGGTCCCATTACTAAAGTGTTACCACTTTTAGTAAGTGTGACCAGAGAAAGTTCACTGTGTAGGCCTACCTATGGAGATCAAAGATTCATTTGTAATTTAATTGTATTTCTTGATTAAATAATACAGATAAACTGATAAGCTGTTATTTTCTAACACGCCTATAATGTTATCCCCAACACATCTCCAGGTCATACCCAGCTCAAAATCCGGAGTGTCTCCAATGCTGTCTGTGATGCTTTGGATCTCTGGACAATCAAGCAGAGTTTCCCTCAGAGCAGTGAGAGACGAACGCACTTCCTGCAGCATCTCAGTGCAGGTCACTCCAGGACTGACCCTGCTAGCAAGAGTTTGCTCAACAAATCCCCTGACAGCCTCTGCAAAAGCCCCACCCCTCCGTCCCGCCATCTCCTGAACACGTTTACTCAGTCTCCGCTGTGGCGACACAAGTCCACCTAGAGCCTGACCCACGGCAGAGAGGCGGTTCTTCATCTTATCTGCCAGCTGGAAGCGGGGCGAAGGCAGGGATGGGGAGGGGCTTAAACCTGGTTCAGATTCCTCCTCTATACTGCTGACTGACAGCGAGTCCAGCTCTAAGCCGGGGGGTAGCAGAGAGGAAGGTCGTGACGAGTTCAGCCATATCTTGTCTTCTATCCACGACACACGGTGTGGTGACTGAGGGAGAGGGCTGTGAATGGAGTCAACACTTGCTCTTTTAAAGGAGTCTTCCTTGCTGGTGCCACTCGCCCTTCGAAGCACAACTCCACCTGGGGTAGATGGAGAGTCTGGATTCTTCTCAAATGATCCTTTGAGAAGAAACAAAGACATTAGCCTACATAACACTATCTAACTCAGATCAACAGATCCTGATGCAGTACATAAAGCTTACATGTTGGCTACTTGAAATCAATGTTGTTATTCTGAACTAAAATGATTTAAAATATATTTTTTTTATGAAAAACATAAGGCAAGACGTGAATGGGGTAAAAAAAAACGAATCAAGGTGAATGGGGTAAAAAAAACGAATATATATATTACCATACATCTCCAGTTGATTGATTACATTAAGAACATATATATTTATACATATATAATTACATATGCATTACATTGCAAAAAAATCGGAAAATTCGATGAAGCCAAAAATAATTTAATCAATAATAATCTATAATATGTTTTTGTATATTAAGTACAAAATGAGTGCGCGGAAATAGAGAACTTTAAGTATATTATGGAAGTTTACTTTTTTAACCTAGTATATTAGAGTTAAAGGTTTCTACGGATGGGGGATTTTGTTATTTATTTTTTTCTTTCTTTTTTCACTCCATAAATCAGAAAATACTACCAACATGCAAGTGCTACTAAAGTGGAGATGTTTGGGTCAGTGCAGGAGAAAAATAGTAATCTGAGAAAACAGGCTTTAAAGATATGTGACAGATGCACAAGATTTTTCAAAAACAGATTAAAAAACAGTGTTGTTGTTTGTAGTGTCTCATATTAAATTTCTAAAACTTCAATGATATTGAAATGTGCCTTGGAAACCAACTTAAATAAAATAAGTTTGAAGTTTACCAAATTACCAATTACCAAAACAAAAATTTAAATAAATAAAAGCTAAATAGAAATATTTAAACAAAAAAATTAAAACTAATAAAAATGACAAAGGCACATGAAAAGATTAGAAAACTGAAAATAAAACTGAAAGTATAGAAGTAAAAGATAGCTGACAGAAATTTCAGACTTCAGATTTGATTGATTTCAGACTTGCTGAAATCACGTTCAGTCTCGTACTGTATCGCGTCTCTTGTCAGTGTCTGTGCTTGCTTGGCCATTTGTTGTGATAAACAGGAAAGTGTGTTCAGCTCCATTCAAATAGTAATTTGTTAGATGGGTTTAAAAAGGTTAATATACCGTGGCAGCGGTCGCAGCAGCCGTCGTGTGAAGCCCTCCTCGTGAGAAGACCGAAGAGTGTAAAGACCATCAACTCCACCGGGCAGGGACACCGGCAAGGGATATAAGTATCGCTTTTTATTTCTCCTCTTTCCTACTATTTGTTTCACTTCTGTTTTAGTTTTTATAACCAATTCTTACTATGTAAAAAACAAGTATACTTAGACCTTTAGTGTCATGTTAGAATAATTATTATACTCATACCTTTTCTTGATTTAATATTTGTACTTGTTTTTAGCTTTATTTTTTGTTTTCAGTTAAATGTTTAGTTTTGAAATGTTGTTGTATTCATTTGTCATTTTATTTAATTTCTTTATCTTCTTAAATGTGTATATATAATATTTATAGTTTTAACTTTTAATTTTAGTTACTTTTTCTTATTTGTAAGTCGCTTTGGATAAAAGCGTCTGCTAAATGACTACAAGTAAAGTAAGTAAAGTAAAGTAATAAAATACAGCACTACCTCTGACATGGTCAAGGCTGCTAGAGTCATCGTCGGATAGCGTAGATGACCTCTGTTTGAGTCCTCTCCCTGCCCATGCTCTCGTGGTACTTAACCGCTTCTCTCGCCTCAAGTTCAATGGAAGACTGACTGTGCTGGCTGAAGAATGAGTAAGCCAATCATCACCATGCTCTTGAAGGTACAAGGGATTGATGAAGCACATGGCACCACTGGCAGCTGTAACCTACCAACAAGTAGAAAACAATCTATTGGAAATTGAAATTCAAGGTCTTGCTTCCCACACATAGAATATAGTCGCAAAGAATAAAATAATAGATTCCTAATAGATACATTAGTTACGGTGGTACATTTCAATGTCCTTGTTTAATGCTACACATGTTTGGGGATTTTCTTATATTAAAGTACCATAAATTAATGTTTGGACATTGCATTCAAAAGTCCAATAAGTTCATTGTAGACCACATCTAAACAAAGTTTTTTGCCTAGCAACTGATTTGGCGGATTACAATCCTTTTGATAACTTATTGTCAGTAGCTATGTTTCCATCCACCTATTTTTATGTGCATTTTGCGATATCGTGTAAAAAAAATGATGGATGGAAACGGCAAGATGGGCATAAATTTGCATAAAACTTCCCTCAACTAAGTAGAATAAATGTCTTATCTGATAAGAAAACATCCACATAAACTTCCTTAATGTGCATCAAAAAATATATATGACTTTGTGATATGTCCAACCAATGGACCGATCTCATTGCATAGCATCTGAAATGCTAGTTTTGTCATTATAAAATGCTTGAGCAAAGTCTTGCCAAAGTGCTTTGTTATAATTAACTCCCAGAACTGCTTTCCCAAACAGCAGGCTCTGAAAATAAGTTAACATGACCATGTTTCATCTGCATGCTCTAAAGCGCGTAATTTATTGTATACTATAATTATTGTATACAGTGCCTTCTCCTACTGCAGCAAATAAAAGTGTATTTGTGATATTTAGCGCAAGTTAATCAGGAAGTGAAGATTCTGTTCTCTTCAACTCACTGGAAGAAAATGCTGTTTTGTTCGCAAAAATTCAATTTTTTTCACTTTTTTTTTGTTTAACTGAGACTTGGCAGCTTAAAGATGACTTTGAACAGCTTAATCAGTCTACCCCTCCATGACATGTTTACATCTGTAAGCCCCACGCGTCAGGTCATGGGAGAAGTCTTGCAGTCATATTCAAAGAGAAGTGGAAGGCTAACTGCCTGTATTCACTTCATTTGAGTCTATTGTTGTAAATTGTGTCAAAGGACACGCCTAGTAACAGACATGAAAACAGGTTAAACGAAATAAGCATTCCTGTGTATGCATTTTAACTAGGGTTCACCATATACACTGTACAAAATTGCGCTGTAAAATAACGGTAATCTACTGGCAGCTGTGGTTGCCAGCATTGTACTGTTAATTTACAGGTCTTCATTTTACAGTATGTTACCATTATTATACCATGTGGTGACTGATTTCATTTTGGAAACCGATTGCTTCAAAACATTCCAGTTTAAAAAAAAGTGTTTATATGGTGTTAGTACAGTGCACTTATTTAATTTGAGTCCACTAAGAAATATTTGTGAAATAAAGTGTAATAATAAAGCAACCAAACATGACTTTTAGTCAAATCTTTGAAGATTGTCATTAACTAGCACCTGCAAACATTTATACTAAAATGCTTAGTAAGGATATTGTCACTGAATCAGCAACTCCACATTTACTACCTTTAAATAAAGCAGCAGAACATCAGTGTTTGTGACTCATCATTGACTGAAGCACAGGCTTTGCTCTCCAGCACAATGGTGACCCACAAAACTAAATTAAACTAACAGATCTCGCTTGTGCAAAAACACATTAATACAGTTCAGATTAATATTTACTCTCCTTATCAGTTAATGACTTTGTATAACTTTTTTTCTATGAAAAATCACTAATATTTCAGTTAAACTTGTTTTGTTTGGGAAATCAAACTTTTATGTTTTACAGTATATTGCTGTTTTTTCCTTTAATTAACGGTAATCTACTGGTAGCTCTGGTTGCCACCATGTCACTGTTTTTATACTGTTTGTTGCCGTAAATTAATTATAGTTTATTACTGTTAATTTGCATTTCATGCTGTTTTTGTTTATCTTACATATTTAACCCTTTAAACCCCACAGCAAAATCCTCAGTTTTAAATGAACACTTACAGTGTGTCCACACTATAGTGTTAGAGGTAACACTGAAGCAGTGAAGTTAATGAGATAATTCTGTGATTAATTAAGTGATGATTGTGCATTATTGATGAACAGCTGGTGTTAACAAGCAGTATTACTGAATGAAAGAGAAACACAAAAACTACAACTGACTTCAGCCACAGCCTTAGATGAAATCAACGGAAAAAAGACATTAAATCTCCCTAGATCTAATTAAACAACTCCTGAAACAGTATCGCCAGCTTCAATTATTACCAGACTGACTTTATTTCTGTCAGACGTCTACAGAAGATCTTATTGAGAGTTACAGAGGTTTAGATGTTTTGTTTTCAGTTTTTGTTCCACTACCATGATGGAGATCAATGTTTACTTTAGTTGGTCTCTTGAACCTTGACTTTTAACATAAACTTCACTTAGGCTTCTGTAACAATGTGTTTTAGAAACTTGATTGTTATGGCAAAACAAGGATCGGAGAAAAAACATCAGATATTGTTGATTGTGGATTGTTAATAACAATCATTCTCTGACTTGTGTTTGACTGATTTTATTCAGTGTCTTTTATCTTACTGAATATTGATACTAGAGCAAAATAACAAGCACTGCTGAGCAGTCAGTTGACTTGTAAATAATATGGAAGCTCAAAATGTTTTACACCGAAACTGTTTATTAATTATTTTTTTTTTGTTGTCTTAACAATGACTGATATCATGTTGTATATAAGTCATAGGAAAATAAAAAAATATATAATACAAGCCTCATGTAATTAGATTCTGAATGAGTCCAATGCGTGAGACTGTAAGTTGGTAAGTAGATGATGTTTGTGACAATTAGAAATAACCAACATCACCTGGCCAGCCATAACAGTTTTGCCTCAATTTAAGCGTTTTAAATACACAATTCAACAATAAAAAAAACTAACGTTCAATAGTCAACACTGATCTCCACAATGGTAACTTCAGACGAAACAATAAAACATCATCATCTAAACCTCTGTTCATTCTCATTAAGATCTTCTGTAGACATCTGACAGAAATAAAGGCAGTGTGGTTAGTAAAGCGTGAAGCTGGTAAAGCTGTTGAGTTGTTTAAATCTTCATTTGTTTTCATCCAAGGCTGGGGCTGAAGTCAGTTGTAGTTCTTGTGCTTGTCTTGTTTCTCTTTTCATCAGTGATTCTGCTCATTGACAGCAGCTGTTCATCAGTTTCTGAATTCACTCATTAGTTTTCATTCTCTCTGTCAGGTGGACTAAAATTTGGCTTCTTTACAGCGATTTTTAACAGTGTACATCGGCGTAATCTCAATGTTCATATTCGTTATTTCTAAGGTCAATGTTTCATTGTGATTGGTGTGTGGTTGATTTCAGCTGCACACAGTGTCAGAAGCCGCGCTTATCATTGTGTATCATCGTGATTTTCATTGTGATGGGTGTGTGGTTGATTCCAGCTGCATGCAGCGTCAGAAGCACGCGCTTATCATTGTGTATCATCGTGATGAGTGTGTGGTTGATTTCAGCTATGCGCAGCGTCAGAAGCATACTGCAGTCATATCAATGACAGTGTGGCGGAAGAAGGGAATTAAGAGTTATCGCTTACATCTATGGTTGATGTAGTTCTGAATGAAATGCATTGGGTAGTGTAGTTTGGAGAAATGTGCTCGTGTGACCTGTGCTCTAGCTGTGCTGTGTAGTTCAGAAAACAGAGAAAGAACGTTTATATTCTGCTTTTATTTCAGTTAATTCAAGTCGGTCCACCCAGGCGTTTTGTGCACTGAAACCCTGATAACTTTTATCTACACCAAAGAGTAAATGGCATGCATCGGCTAACTTTGTCCATCTCATCATTGCACGAACATGAATTAACGAGCTGTTACGCTACCGCTGGGACTGATGAAGTATAGATAGTAGACCGCGGTCAAGCCAGCCGCAGTTCAGAAAAACACGGTCAAGCCAGCCGCGATTGAAATTAATGTGCGCGTGTATTACAATGACTACGGTAGTCACAGGAACAACACAAAGGGGACGCGCTTTTCTTCTGGACGCCCAGAACTGAAATATACTGAAATTTTTCGCGCTTTTTTTTTTTGTATATCTGCTTTAATATTTGTGTTATTTATTGGTGTCTTTGACGGTTCTGTATTACTATATTTTTCTACCTTTCAAATCATTGCAAGATTCATAGAAAAAGAGATATGGGACATTAATACATTTTAAAGAGCTATAAAGACCTAATTTCTAATAAGTACACGAAATGAATGGTCAGTTCTTATACGGGACATCCCATACTATAAGCACACCTCATATGAAACCATATTACTGCAGCGTTTTTGCGATATGGGACATTAATACATTTAGAGGGGTATAAAGACACCATTTCTAATAAGTACTAGAAATTAATGGTCAGTTCTTATAGAGGACATCCCATACTATATTCACACCTCATATGAAACCATTTTACTGCAGCATTTTTGAGATATGGGACATTAATACATTTAGAGGGGTATAAAGACACCATTTCTAATAAGTACACGAAATGAATGGTCAGTTCTTATATGGGACATCCCATACTACATGCACACCTCATATGAAACCATTTTACTGCAGCGTTTCTGAGATATGGGACATTACTACACTTTAGAGAGCTATAAAGACCCCATTTCTAATAAGTACTAGAAATTAATGGTCAGTTCTTATAGAGGACATCCCATACTATATTCACACCTCATATGAAACCATTTTACTCAGAAACGCTGCAGTAAAATGGTTTCATATGAGGAGTGCATATACTCACAAATCAAGCAACCAACTGGACCTTATTTACACATGACACTGCTCCACTGGTCATGTGCTGGTTACTCCACAGCACACCTCGGACCACTTCCTCCTCACTCTTAACTTCAACATGGTTCCTGACACAACACATACCCCTACACATGTCATCTTTCAACATAACCTATGCTCACTCTCACCCTCCCGGCTATCTGCTATGGTTTCATCTTTGCTTCCTCCCCCTAAACAGGTAACATCTCTTGATGCTAACAGTGCTACTGATACTTTCTGCTCCACTCTTACATCTTGTTTAGACACTGTCTGCCCCTTGTCTTCCAGACCAGCCCGTACCACCCTTCTGCTCCTTGGCTGTCTGATGTTCATTCGTTTTTTAATGTAACAATAAAATAAGAAAATGGTTCCTTTTTTGTTTTTTTTCAATTTCTGAAAAAATTGAAAAATCTTCTTTTTACATTCAAGGCTAGAAAATGAATAAGTGACTTGAATTTTTGTTCTCTACATTGGTCAACCAAACATACCATCATTAGTTCTTCCGCAGTCCTGCTGCTACAGTTGTATGCATTCTTAATGCATTTATGGCAACTATATTTCATCACTTTCTCATCAAACAACCAGATAACAAATGGCTAACGAATAGTCCGTAGCCTACTGGGGCAGAGCCTATAGACAGGATTTAATTCTGTGTAGGCATAAATAACATCTGCACCCTCAGCTACCCCCTAGCCTACATCTTTGACACATCGCCTGGTTTATAGAGCTGAGTTTTGGACAAGAGATACATTTGAAATGATATAGATATGTAAAGATATGACATTATTTCATATCAGTGTAGTACATGGACAATTATTCTGTTTACATTTTTTTCATTGTTAAATTGTATGGGTAATGTTAAATTGTCACTATAAAATAGCACATCTTAGTTACAAGAATCGATCCCCTGAAATAACACTTTGAACAATAAAGGCAGACTATTTATTTCTTTTTAGCTCTTTAGTAGATTTTGATTCTCATTATCCTCCTTTGTAAGTCGCTTTGGATAAAAGTGTCTGCTAAATGAGGATAATGAGAATCAAAATCAACAAAAGAGCAATGATATGCAAGTGCTATAACAAGTCTCAGTTCGCTTAACGCAGTACACTTAGCAAGGTTTTTTATTATATAATAAAAAGAAAACCGATAGAATAGAAAAAAGATTTGGGCAAGCTAGTGTTAGAGCCGATAATGGCTTTAAATGTCTGCCGATATGAAAAATTATGCCGATATGTCTTGCCGATAAGAGGAATACATTAACTCACATGTGCTCAGGGTGTGCTAGTGATTAGATCATGTCAGCAGTGTGGCTCAGCTAACTCAATTCACGTGTTGTGTGTACTTCTAGGCATTTTTGGTTTCCTATTTTTGTGTAATTTGGTTGGAAAATGTGTACCTTTTTATTGTCTGATCAAAGTCACTTATCAATTTCTAAAAGTTGGCAAATACATGTAATAAAATTGGTAAATTTGTTACTTGGTGCTTTTGGAAGAAAAAGCTGCTAGAGTAGTCTGAAAAGTTGCTTAATTTAGCAACAAAAATGCTAAGTTTGCAACACTGGTTTGGTGTGTGATAGAGTAAACAGTAATAGCACGTGCAGCACAGCAGTGACAGCCTCCCCCGGGTCCTAATGCCCGCTCGGTAGGAGTTTTAATCTGTACGGGGCCCTGTTGGACTACTTGTAATTAAATTACAAGTAAAATAGCCTACACTAGTAACATTTAGACTGTGTTTCTGATTAAGTAAAGCAGTAATTGATATCATAAAATAATGAGTATGTTTTGGTTTAAAGGTCAGAAGCTATAGCTTGCATGAAAAAAAAACATCACAAACATGACACTTGTAAATTAAATAATTTTATATATACTGATTTATTCATTAATGTGTAATATGTCTAATTTTTTAACAAATCATAAGCTCTAAAATATTTTACAACTCTTTAGACCATTTACAAATGTTAAGTCTTATAAATAAAATAAAATGTTAGGGTTAACACTGCATGTTTCTGGGGGGGGGCAGTGATTGATATATACTTTAATATAGTTATTTTCAAAGCTTCAATGTGCTTTCAAAAAATCTTCATTGTGGTTTATTTTATGGTAACAAATAAATTCTTGTTCAAAACTAAAAATATTTTTCTTATTTCTGCACAGGAGAGACTTGGTGTTGTTTCCAAACAAAAAGGAAATATATCAGTATCGGCCAAAATGATTTGAAAAATATCGGCATATCGTATATCGGCAAAAATCCAATATCGTGCATCCCTAACTAAATGTAAATGTGAATTAGAAAGTCTAAGATATGTAAATATTTGGTTTCAGTTTATTTTTAGACGTCTTTTTTACAGTGTAATAACACAAATAAAGACCAAATAATATAAATTGACAACATGTACTTACTTTAAGGTATAGTTTCTACTATAGAAAGTAGACGTAACATAAAACAAGAACACTCTAAGATAAAGTTATACCAATTATGTTTCTCAAATAATTAGTAAGTTTCTCTAAAATAAGTTCAATACTTAAAACAAAACATGAGAAAGAACCAGTATCTTTATAGATACAGTAGTCTGCTTTGTCATACCCCAATTAAAAACTCTGAAATTACAATTACTAAGCACAATTAGTTATGAAGGATGCTGTAACATATATACATTTATTTGATACAGAAAAACATCAGAGAAGTATAGCAGAGATCACTGACTCTGAGGGTCTGTATCACCTGTATAGTGCACATGACTGTTTCTGCTGTGTCTTGTGTTTCTGGAGTCATACTGCTAATCAGCGGATCTGAAGGTGGGCACAGCCAGGTCTCTAAAGGTCAAACACACAAATCACTGGACTTCAGAGAGTCTGATTTGCATAAGAGCAGAATTATAATGTAGTACAGAGAATAGTGAATGACAGGGCAAGAACTTACTTGGACCAAGCACAGGAACAAGATGATCTGGTAGACTTTTAACAGTGTAAACCCACGAGGGAACCAATAAACAGACAGGCAAAACATCCCTGAGAGAAAGTTAAGTGTAGCAAATGTCAGATAATACAAAACACATTAATTATATGATTTAGCATTATTTATATAATAAGTTCAAAGTAACTTCAGCCCCTTAAAAGTTTAATCTACAAGCTTAGTGCAATGGAAACAAACAGATTATTAATGATCTGAGATTGTTTGTCTGACATGGTAACCAAAAATTTGTAACATCTAAAATGACTGGTTTAATTCAAGTCAAAAATATTATTTAACATGACTGAGCCAACCTATATACATGTATTTCTACCAACAAAACACATTTTTAATGCGTGGAATCATTGCAGGTTAGCAGTTTCTTTCTTCTTCAGTACATAGAATATTTTCTATAATTTACTATCTAACACGGGTGCACAGAGTTTCCTGAGATAACATCCTGTTACCAAGCTAAACAGACGTGCTTCCTTATCAATAGCTGCTAGATAAATATAACTCATCCCCACCTGCTCACTGTGTAGAAGTTCAGCAGTTGAAAGAGATCAGAGAAAGCCAGGTGTGATGCCGTCAAGCGAAGAGCTATGAAAGAAAAATAAAAAGACAAGAGAACTCACTAAGTCAGACTATAGCACTGTGAGTAATAGAGAGAACCGGAGAGACCAGTCATGCACTTCAAAAGTACACAAATGTAATGAGGAAATAGGAAGGCTGTAGGGTTCAGGATGTGAATTTTATCAGCATGCACAAAAAGAGAACAAACTACTGTGCAGAAGAGTTCACTGAACTTTGCACAAGCATCTCATATTGCCTACATTGCACAGACTAATCCCATACTGTACTTCCCATGTCAGTTTAACAGAAAATGTAGAAAACGTGCATGCTTTAGAATTGCATTATAACTGTCTATGCTCCTTTTATTTCCTTGCAATCAAAAAATTAAAATGCTCTGAGGTTGCTCTTTCATATGTCAGGAAATGTACACAAGTCTCATACAAATCTAAATAAATAAACCTAAAAAAGGACAAAAGAAAACAATAACTGGACCGTAATAATATTGAGTGATGTGGACAGCATAGCTCAGATAACGTGAGCTTTTAGGAGTTGGCATGTTGATCATGACAAATGCTTGAGGTCATGTTATATTCTGACTTGTGATTGCAAACTTGGGTATAGCATATCTGAGCAGCAATCAAAGATGAAAAGGCTTTTTGGTACCTGTTCCAGTGGTTAAGATAGGGAATTCTTCGACCGGCTGCCCTCTGTTCCCCACAGACACACACAGAAGCTGGTCTTGAGACAAAGAGTCTTGCACCACCAGGAAACTCTGTGTAAAGGAACAGTTATTTAACAGTCATTTCGCTGCTATGCGAAGAGCACTGAGGATCAAAATATCATGGAGAATAATGTATCATTGTCATATTTTTATAATATGACTAAGATGAGCACTCATTTGAATAAGTGATACAACAACCACTGAATTCAAGGAAATGCTCACTTTGTGCATAAACACTCTTACAAGAGGAAGTCAGTGCACACACAATATAGGTGTCAAAAATGTATCTAAATATAGATGACAGTGAAAACTACTTTAGTTATTAGCATTTATTTAGTTTATTAAAACATATCATGGATAAGCTTCTAAGATATACACAGCAGCTAACTTTCATTCAAATTCAAAATATTAAAAATAAAGTTTCAATAACTTTGAGGATTGTGCTCCTTTACATTGAAACCAAAGGAAGTGAAATGAGACTTTTATATATATATATATATATATATATATATAAAATATGATAATATATGAAAGCATATTTCATGGTTTTGAAATGTGGAGGGAAATAAAGTTACACACACATAGACTTTCGACATATGCCAAGACTGCTGTAAAAAGTTAAACAATAGATCCTTGGATACTTTATTCAAAATAAATCCAATATTAAAAAATAATAATAATTTCTTTATTTTTATATTATGTAATCTTGTATTTTTTCATCATTATTTTTAAAGACACAAATTAGCGTAATACCAGCAAAAACACACACCAAAGTAAAAGTCTATAAAGCTACATAACACCAACATAAATAATCACCTCCACAAACTTTAGAATAGGTCTTTATCTTATCTTACACCACCACTTTGCCTCTCTTTAAGTGCTCTTGCAGTCATCCTTTCTGCAAGCTTATCTAACTGTACTTCTGCAAATATCTGCTACATACCGGTAGTATTTATTCTGTAGAAAACACAAAAACTAAACTTCAGTTAATGGCGCTAGTTAGCCTGTACTACACTACACTGCCAACCATTAAGGAAAAGTTCAACCAAAAATAAACATTTGCTGAAAATTTACTGAGGCCATCGAAGAGCCATTATCAGAACAGATTTAGAGAAACTTAGCATTACATAATTTGTTCAACAACTGATCCTCTGCAGTGAATGGTGCTGTCAGAATGAGTGTTGATATCACAATAATCCAAGCAATTGACATGACTCCATCCAAAAACTGGATATATGTAATAAACAAATCCATCAAGACATTTTTTTATTTCAGACCATTGCTTCCAGTCCTCTATTCGTAATATTGCTCTCTAGAGGGAAAAATCATCTCGTCTGAATCAAGAGAGAAATATGCACTGATTTACAAGCAAAAACAATATATGTTACAGGTGATGGATTGTAGCATATTATGGCGTATGGAGTTGTATTTTGGTCAGTAGCAACGGTTTAATGTTAAAATGCCTTTAAGGACAATTGGTTTCTTGTTAACATGCAGCTTTTTACTTCACAGCAAGGTAAGTGATGGACTGTATAACATTATCATATGTTTTATCTACATCGGATGGCCTGAGAGTTAGTAAATATTCAGAAATGTTTTATTTCAGGTGAACAATTCCTTCAGTAACTTCAATAACACATTACAGTTTTTCTTGATTGCTAACACACAATTCATGAAACAATTCACAATTTTCTCACAACTATAAACACAATCTCAAAACTATACACTAACTTGTTAAAACTTCCCGTTCAAAGACAACTCTGTTATACTGTTATAAAAACCTGCTTTTGGGAAACAGGAATCATTTTGCTTGTAAATGACTGTTACAGTATATGACATAAATAGAGGGGTGCAGATACAGTAAAATTAAGCAATAAACTTTAAGAAAAGTTTACTTTCATAACACTTTTGTAAAGAGCTCTTACAGTAGATGAAAAGCACTAGAAGAGAAAAGTTCAAAGACCAAACTACTGAATATACAGTACAAACAAATTGGAATATACTGTCAGTTGCTTTACAGAAATAAATAAATAATGAATAAATAAAAAAAAAAATCAGCATCTTCTGCCAAGTTGCATTACAGTATTGATCATACCCGTATTAAATAGCAGTTTCTTAGTCTTCTGAAAAAAAAGACTTGTCTGCCTCCCTAGACATTCGTCTCTCAGTTCTGCAAAAATACAATACATATAAGGACTACTTAGCTACAAATCAATTCAACAGTAATGAGTCTGAAGGTGTACAACGTGTGCTACAGTATTTACAGTACATAGAATAATGAAAGTTCTCTCATCTGAAGTACTGCTGCTATGTACTGTAATTATATCGTATGTATGTGTAAGTAGTATTGAAACCCTGTAGATGAGCCCGTAAGCCAACTTCCTTCATGGTCAGTTCATGCAGAAGAACATGGTCAACTATAGGGAAAAAATTATCTTCGTTTTTATTTTCTCCTCCTATTCCTCTTTGTTTCCCCACTTCCAGGATTTATTTTCCAAATCACATAATCACTTGTGCTCTTGTTCATATCATCCTGAGATTCTGACCTGTGGGTTATCGGTTTTGCTACGTAATGTTCATACATGGATAAATGTGTGCTGTTTGAGTACATTTTTTGACGCTTGAGTTAATTATATTGTGTGTTTTTGTACAAACAGGAGAAATGTGTTAAACGTTTTGAGAAACGTGTCTTTGTTTTGAGAACTGTATGAAAGGTTTTGAAAATTGGGCCAAATGAATCAGTTATAGTGTGTTAGCAATCGAGAAAAATGGTAAACATACATACAAAACATATAAATGTAATTGGCATAAAGCTAAACCACGTAACTTTAGATAATAATATAAAAAAATATTATAATAAAATTGCATGCGTCTTCCGAAAGATCATGGCTTGGCAATCATCATCTGCACTTAAGAATGTGGTTTGAGGCACATGTGTACAAATATAGGACCTCTTATATACTAAAGCAAGCTATTTTCTGTGATGTACTGTGCAAGACTTCCGATTTATTAGCCGCTGTAGGTAATTAACTAGAAGAATGTGCAGTAAATGGTAAAATGATTTGCCCTACAGACCACTGTGTTTCTGAAACATATAATAAATTAAAACAATATGATAAGAAATACCAGTTTGTAATTATATGCACCAAAACGTTTCTTTTTTATTTTATAACTGTAAGCAGCTAAAAGAACTGGAAGCGGATGGAACTGAAGCCTCCACATTAAAGGTACAAATGGCTCTAATGGATAATGGACATTGATGAACACATGGCATAAATAACAAAAGAAGAAAAGACGGATATCTAAAAACATGTCATCAGGTAAGTGACATGTTTTTGTTCATGTAACTGTCAGCTGTCAGACCACTCCACAGTGTTATTTCCTGTGTACACAAATACATGCAAGGGCAAATGACATACAGTGCATTCAGAAAGTATTCATATTGTATTGTTATGATGCAGCCTGATATTACAACTGTTTAAATACATTTTTTTCCTATTAATCTACACTCCGTACCTCATAATGACAAAGTGAAAACAGAATTTTAGAAATGTCTATAAATTTAGTAAAAAGAAAAAGCGTACTCGGTTACTTACGTAACCTCGGTTACCTGAGATACAGAACGAGTACTGCGTCTGTTAAGACACTAAGGGAACTAGTATAATCCCGCCGTGTCTATGCTAGGTGAATGACCAACACTTAAACTTGTCTTAGCCACCAATAGGGGCCTAGAGGGACCAAGTATTGTACAGGGAAGTCCTGCAGAATGTCATAGGGTCGAACACATAGAGGTTGACTCAGCTTGATTAATCGTCCCAAGTAAGTCTGTAAGCCTCGGAGCTCTATTGAGGGCCAAGAGCATACAAGAAGAAGGCAAACACCCATACTGGTTTGACAAGAGTGAGCCTGTTATGCAGAAAGGATCCGGGCATGAACTTCCAGATGATAAAACCTGGCAAATGTGGACGGCGGCCGCCGCGCATATCTCCGCAATGGACACATTAATAGCGTCCATTAGACATGTGTCCATTGCCGTTCGCACCCAGAACTGAACGGGGCGCTAGGAGGCATAACAGAGGCTTTTTGGGAGGTGGTCTGGCTGCAGCGGGACTTAGCCCTCTCCTCTTCCTGTCCCATTGATCAGGAAGATGCCCAAAGGTCAGGATCCGAGAGGATCAGAGAGAGGTCTGGATCCGCTGCGACAGCTCATTCAAAGGCGAAGGCTTCGAGTCTCGTAGAATGAAGATCTTGTAGTCGTCGCTGAAGGAGATGAAATCTGAAGAGCCTTGGCGAATGCCCACATTATATATGCATATGCCCCGCCCATTCTGGCGGGCTTTGGCGGACTTTCCATTCATAGGCTGTGCAGTTCCGCTGCCGCCATTGGTTTATTTGTAGCCAGGGCTCTGGCTGGGCCACTCTAGGACATCCACAGAGTTGTCCCTAAGCCACTCCTGTGTTGAATTGGCTATGTGCTTAAGGTCATTGTCATGTTGGAAACTGAACCTTTTGCCCAGTCTGAAGTCATGAGCGCTGTGGAATAGGTTTTCATTGAGGCTCTCTCTGTACTTTTGCTCCATTCAGCTTTCTTTCAATCCTGACCAATCTCCCAGTCCCTGCCGCTGAAAAACACCCCAACGGCATTAGGCTACTACCATCACACTTTACTTTTGGGATGGTACTCTGCAGGTGATGAGCAGAGCTGGTTTCCTTCAAACATGATGCTTAGAACATTTACATTTACATTTAGTCATTTAGCAGACGCTTTTATCCAAAGCGACTTACAATTGGGGAATACATAAAGCAATTAATCTTGAAGAGGCAAACAGACAGAGGAAGTGCCCATAACACCAAGTCTCAGGCATTGTTCAAATAAGTACAAGCTAGCAAGGGAAGGAGAGAAAGATAAAGATAAAGATGAAGATTTTGAAAAAGTGAATTTTTTTATTTTTTTATTTTTTTTATTTTTTTTTATGATGAAGTCAAGTAGAGTTGAAAGAGATGAGTTTTCAGTTGTTGCTTGAAGATTGACAGGGATCCAGCATTCCGGATGGGGGTGGGAAGATCATTCCACCGGCCAGGAACGGTGAACGAGAATGTTCTGGAGAGTGATTTTGAGCCTCTCTGTGATGGTACCACGAGGCGTCGCTCACTAGCAGATCTCAGACTTCTGGAGGGGATGTAAATTTGTAATAGTGAGTGGAAGTAGGTGGGTGCTGGGCCTGTGGTTGTTCTATATGCAAGCATCAGTGTGTTGAACTGGAAGCGAGCTGCAACTGGTAGCCAGTGCAAGGACACAAAGAGAGGTGTAACATGGGCTCTTTTGGGCTCGTTGAAGACCAGTCGTGCCGCCGCATTCTGAATCATTTGTAGAGGTTTGATTGTGTTTGATGGAAGTCCAGCCAGAAGAGCATTGCAGTAGTCCAGTCTGGAAATGACAAGGGCCTGGACAAGAAGTTGTGCAGCATGCTCTGTCAGAAAGGGCCTGATCTTTCTGATGTTGTGTAGTGCAAACCTGCAAGATCGAGCAGTCTTTGCAATGTGTGTAGAATTGAGGTTTATCAGACCAGAGAATCTTGTTTCTCCTTTAGGTGAGAAACAAGAGGTTCCTTTAATTCCAAGTGTGTTTTCATGTGTCTTCACTGAGGAGAGGATTGAGTTTGGCCACACCGTCATAAAGCCCAGATTGGGGGAGTGTTGCAGTGATGTTTGGTTTCTCCCATCCACATATATGATCATGGAGCTAAACTAGAGTGACCATCAGGTTCTTGGTCACCAGACAAGGCCCTTCTCCGTCAATTGCTCAGTTTGGCTGGGCGACCAGATCTTGGAAGAGTCCTGGCTATGCCAAACTAGCGGCAGAATTTTTTTTTCCCTGTTTGTAGCCAGATCTGTACCTCGATACAATCCTGTCTCTGAGCTCTGCAGGCAGTTTTTTTTGACCTCATGGCTTGGTTTTCACTCTGATATGCACGGTCAGCTTTGAGGCCTTTTATAGAGAGGTGTGTGCCTTTCCAAACCATGTCCAATCGATTTTATTTACCACAGGTGTACTCCAGTCGTGGTGTAGAAACATCTCAGCAATGATCAAGAGAAATGGGAGGCACCTGAGCTAAATTTCAAGTGTTGTTGCAAAGGGTCTGAATACTTACGTAAATGAGATATTTCAGTATTTTTCTTTCTAATAAATTTACAAACATTTCTAAAATTCTGTTTTCACTTCGTCATTATGAGGTAGATTAATGAGAAAACAAATAAACAATTGTAGTATCAGGCTGCAATATAACAATATTGAAAAAGTGGGAGGGGTCTGAATACTTTCTGAATGCACTGAAAGTTTCTCAAATTCCACACCAACAGCTCTAAAATAGTCTATATCATTATTACATGTGTATCAAAGTGTTAGCTTTATATATAAATTAGCTTCAAAATGAAAAGATAATTGTTTTACAGCACAGGTATAAACAGGAAATTATGACAACCTTTACCGTAAATCAATCACTGAATAAACTTCTCCCTAATAGAGCACTAAAACTTTGCTTCCACTATGCACATAGACAAAGTAATGGCGAAATACAGGGAAACGCCAAACGGAACAGTGACTTCCCACAATATAGTTTTACAAAATAATATAAATTCAAATGTAATAATTTTTAGGGTCCTATTTTTGTATCCACAGTAGGCATGAGTTTTGTGCTACAACTACCTATGTCTATCCCCCAGCCTCAGTAAGACTAGATTTGATGGAATAAAAAAAATAAAAAATAAAAATTGAATTATGAGTTATATTTCAAGTCATATTTAACTACAGCTACTTTATAGGTTTATTACTGACAACATACGGGTTTACTGGAATACTGCTGAAACAGTTGAATGAATTAATTAGTAAGCACTGATAAAAAGGAAGACACCCACCCCAGCAGGTCTGCCCCACAGAGCGGCGTGAGCGCCATGACTGTCCCAGGGGCTTTTGGGAGCCCACGCATCCTGACACAACCGTAAACCTTTCAGCAGACTCAGGAGTTTTGTCTCATCTCTGGAGACCCCATTTGGTACGGTGCTAGCAGCATTTTCTCTATTGATCATATTATTGAAGAGAATAATTTTAAGAGTGCACATGGAATAAAATGGTGATTACATTTACTGAAGATTGTATCCTTGTTCTCTCTCACCTGTTCTCACTGGTTATGGATTCATCCTTTGACTCTGTCATCATCATTGGTCCAACAGAATAGCAATGGACCTGTTCAGGAAATCTGTTCTGTTATAAGCTCCTCCATTTTAGCTATGTGGCTGTAACCCTGTTGAAATTTAGAAATAGAGAAACAAAGGAAATGAAGAAATATGGTTTCTCTCCATCCCCACATCCTTTCATTGGTATTTTACGTTCACTCTCTCTTTGCCACAGTTTTTTGTTAACAGCTAAAGTGTTTTATCAGTGATTGAATCTAAAGTCCGATTATTTTTATATGAAGGAGGAGTTTCGTTTGTGATGAGCAGCTTTAAAAGTAGATGGCTAGCATGCTGTGACCAAAATTGTTTTATAATAATAATACAAAAATAATTTCCAACTTGTTGAACATTAAACAAATTATGAAACATTTGGGCACACATTGTTACTCATTATTGCTATTTATCACTTTAGCATAATAATACTGTGGATGGATCATGTATGAATGGTTAAATTAGTATACCATATGAACTCAAGCTAATATGTCATGATACATAAATAGTACCAGTGGCAGTGATTCAAAAAGTTCTCTGATTCTTTAATAATTTTTCTCAGAATTTTACTTTATGTTGGTAGAGCAATATACCAATAGCAACATCTCCACTTTAAAAATGAGAAATGCTAAGGTAAGTAAATTACAATACGTATTAATCTAAATTCAACATAGCCACAATTATGTTATTATGTGATATATTTTTACATTTAGGCATTTAGCAGACGCTTTTATCCAAAGCGACTTACAGTGCATTCAGGTTATACATGTATTGTCAGTATGTGTGCTTCCTGGGAACACACACACACACACACACACACACACACACACACACATATATATATATATATATATATATATATATATACAGTAAGTTGACTGAATTTAAATCACATTTTCAGGGCCAAAACATCAAATGAACATGAAACACATCAAGATTTTTATTTTCTCTCACAGATAGGCCTTCATCTGTTAGCTTTGGTTAATCTGGCTCTGGTCTCTGGTTTCTGTATTAGATTATCTTTTGAGTGTCATATACAAAACATAATTATTTTGTCATCACCTTGAACTGTCAGTTCAGTTGTCATCAATAGGAACTGACCATTTGAGAGAGCCCATCTTCTCAGTTTATTATACTCCAAGTTTAATGTAAATATTAATTATTTTATGTATATATTATTATTTGTATTATTTTATAAAAATAAATAAAGTACTGTAGGCTATGGCTACATACACTACTTCATTTATTTTTTATTTGTTTTCACTTCTAAAGCTTATTTTGGCCCATGTCTCAAGAACATGTCTCACTTGTAATGATGCAAACAGGAGTCAGAGCTGAACTCACATGTGGTGTCTTCAAAATGTCCTCCTACAAGAAGAAAAGGCTGATCATCTCTGAAAGCTGCTCCAAGCACCTCCACACACACACACTGCAGGTTCACGTGTGGCGTTATTGACACTCCTCATTACGAATCTGTCCTGTACTTCTTCACGCCGCCAACACTGAGATTCTCTTTCGCTCCTGTGATGTATGACATGTTCAAGGCATCCACTTCAGTCACTTTAAAGTTTAGATTGAGCTCAAAAGTACGGTGACGCATACAGAAGTGACAGTACTCTTGATGATGCTTTTTGTGTGTCTCACACCATAAGCTCCACCCATATTCATGGTTGTGGTAAACCTCACAGTGAAAACTTGACAGTGAATGAAGCAGGATGCCACATACAGCAGTAAGATTATAGCTAAACGAGTGTTACTTTCATATTCAGTTCACATCAGTTCCATTTTAGTCAAGCCAGCAGTTACAAAATAGCCCCCCTTTTCTATTTATGAGAACATAACTTCTGCTAATAATTGAGTTCAATGGAAGACAGTTACCCTTGTTCCTCATTGAATTTCCTCTTACAATCAAATCCATACTGACTCTAATTAAGGTCAAACCCATAGCCATCTCTAAAGGTTTAAATAAATGTCTGAGATCTGTAACATTTCAATGCGGTCTATAATCTGGTACTTATGATCACAAAGGTTGTTTTAACCAGATAGTTTCATCACACTGTATAGCAGGCTAACAAGACTTTTTAGTTAGAAAAAATAATATGAAAGAAATGCAAATGAATATACAAACTACACAAAAATATTAAGGACACATTTTATTTTTCAAAGCATAAGGTAAGCAAATTAATAATGTCATACTTCATACTAAAAAGTTTAGGACCTGACATATGAACAGTTTACTAGTTGACCTGTGTGTTATGTGGTCATATACACAGCCACAAGGGGAACAGTTGTTTTATGTAGCTGTTATTTACTATATACAGACATATTTTAGCATGCCTGGAATGCTATACTATGCTAATCAGCGTCCAGGACCAAACTATAATTTTTTTTTAATGCCTTTTGACAAAATCACACCGCATACAGTACAAAAACTCTTGAAAGTTTCATCTTTCATTCTGGTTTCTTCACATAAGGTTGCATTGGGCTCAATCAGATATCATATTTTGCAATGTTATAAAACACTGTTAGGCCAACTTCCTCTTACACAACTGATATCATTCCAAACCAAAAATAAGCAATGTAGAAGGAATAAAACATCAAAAACGTATTATAACAGTTAGTATAATGCAGAGATCATTAATAACTCATTAAAAGAAACATTCATTAACCCTTTTAAAAATTTAACATTATACTAAAATCAACAAATGATTGGGCAAATAAAAAAAATCGTATTGAAAGGTCAGACAAAAGATCGTAAACCATCATTATTTATTATGGTTCATCTCATGAAACCAGGTAAGAATGAAGCAGAATTGTCTTGTAATTCTCATTATTTTAGTGTAAGAATAAAGTATTTATACAGCACGGTAGAATTTGTTGCAGATACCGTTGTACTTTTCTGTAATTTAATTTAACTTAAATGTATTTAACTTAATAATTTAATAGAAAATCACATTACAGTAATGAGAATCTGAGTTTCAGACACTTTTCTTCAATGCAGGATAAAATGAATGAGACCAATATGATAAAGCATAAAGTGTAAGTGTAATACGTTATCAACTTTAAAACATTACATTTAAAGCATTGTTATTCATAGTTGTGTTTCACAAACTGTTTTTAATCAAAGCCGCCTCAAGGCCCAAGCATAACAGCACGTTCCTGCGAGAGTGCTGTCTGTCTGTCTCGCTGTTCCTGTTTGAGCTCTGTGAGGTTTCTGTACTATTTCTGTACATATCTATATCGCTATTGCAGGCAGATGAGAGACGCAGTAGCTCAGAGAAACAGAAAGATGTGATCAACAGTAGACTCAAGAAGGCCAGACTTGGCTTCGAGACGTGGAGTGAATTACATAGACAGCCTCGTCATTCTGTGACTGGTTATTCGGTCTCGTCACTCTTTCCAGCCTCTGCCCCAGCGCTTCTGGAGCTCTGATTGGCTTCCTTATCTTTCTTTTTGGCATCTTTGCTGTCAATTAAAGCATGTTCACGCTTCACCATCTCTTCCAGCTCTGCCTGAAACAAGAGTGGTAACATCTCATGCAACAAACACAGTTCAAGAAAGGAAAAACATATATATTACTGATTTAAATGACACTTTATTTGAAGGTGTCCTTGTTACAGTTACAGTTAGGATTTGGCCTATGGTTACTTGTATATAATTATGCATAATTAATTGTTATTACAACAGTAAGTACATGTAACGTGTAGCAAGGACACCTTAAAGTAAAGTGTTACCAAATCAAATGTGTGAAAGGATCTGTGTGAATATGCCTGTATTTACTTTCCAGCCCAGCAGTTCGGCGAGAGCCATGCAGCCGTCATCACAGGTGCTCAGGTGAGCCACATCTCTGTGAACAATTCATACAAATCAATACAAGCTCCTCAAACCCCACTAACACCTGTACACATATTCACAGCATGTTTAAAGTTTGGAAGACATTATGTTTTTTAAACATTTTATTCACTTACGATGCATTCAATTGATATAATGATAGGTGTTTTCACACAATATCTTATTTATTAATCATACATTATTGAATCATTTATTCTGTATTAACAAAGGTACATTCATAACAATGTAAATAAGTTCAGCATCCTGTTATATACAGTAAATAGTAAGTCATGGGGACACAAATGGCACTATTTTGAGAGAATGACCCATATATTATAACTACGTAAAATCAGTATCATGTCAGGATGAGTTTTAATAGTTTTGGTGTTCATTTTTGGTCAGTAATACATAATTCCTGTGAATAGGCCCAAAGAAACCAAGCTGTTCAACAATACAATACTTGGAGGCCTCACCTGTAGGCTTTGTCTGAGTCAAAATCCATTCCTCCTCCAAAACCAAATACCCCCCTGCCAAATTCTGACTGTTTAGGAAATAAACAATGCAAAAATGTAACCATAAAATGTATTTGTTTTATTCAAATGTTTATAATAATTACACTTTCATTCAATTACAGACCTGTCCGGTTTTCTCCATATTGATGAGCAGTCTAGGACAGCTGTTTGACACTCTGCAGATGAGACACTGAGTCAGAGATATAAAAACAACTTCATAATCACATGCCTATATATTTAAGCAGATTCATTGCAATATATGTTAAATATAGTTTAAATAGTACAAAATATCCAGCTCTTGTACCTTTTTTTTATTTATTTTAACCTTATCTCCATCAATTCCAATCAGCACAGAAAATGTGAAATAACCCAAAGGATACGTAAAGACATCTTTAGAATATCTTACCTATTGACTAGTGATGCAAATGGTTGAACCTGCAGGGATGTGCCCATTATGATGAGAAGGTCACATCGAGGAAAGTCCTGCGGTAGAATGATAGAATGATAGTAGCACTGCGAACGTGGACCGACTGAAAAGGAAGTTTGACCTTAACAGATGAGCTGAATCCTCACCATTTTCATGGTAGTGAAGAATCGGGCAGGTAGATTCTCCCCAAAAAACACAATATCTAAAAAAGAAGAAGAAATACATCCACCAAAAGGCTAAAATCATCATAATAGAAGTACAGACTAGCCACCAATGAAATCAATTTAATGATGGAATTAATTTTAGACTGATTGTCAGTGTATACAGTTTCAGAAGACTATGAATGATCTCATATAGTCGGTATGGACTTTCTTTATGTTTATGCTAAAGAGCAACTCTTAAGATTCTGCAATATATCTTGTTACGAGCCTAAGTCATTTGTTCGTTGTTTCCATTCTACCCTCTTGTGTTCTCTCGGTGTATGTGCATGTTTGTGTTTCAGGTGGGTGGCTTCTTGACTGCGATTGGTTCTCCTCGTCACCTGGCCCAGATACAAGGACTGCCCCAAACTCTCAAACTGGGCCATGATTGTGACATCGTGTCGTGTGACTTCCTAGTACACTTCTTTGCGTTTTGCCGACGTTGTTCGTTCAAGTTAAGGGGTTTGACGCCATTTTATTTTGAAATACCTTTTCACATTGTTTTTGGTTTAGGGAGTCGGGTAAGTTGAAACTGTATTTTGTTTTAAATCATTTTGATTTAGGAAATGTAGAGTGTTAAAAAGGAGAAATTGTGTTTGTTATTTTGGCCTTGTCTGTCCCCGACACTAAACCCTTTATTTGTCAATAAACATCTCTCTGGTATTGAGATTCTCTTCCTTTTCCTGTTACGGCTGACCCCTAGCAGTTGTAACAATCTTTTGCGTTTCAAGGAAGAAAGAAAATCATACAGCTTTGAAATTACATCATTTTTGGGTGAACTAGACCTTGAAGCAAAAAATTATTCAAATTACTAATTCAAATTTAAATTCGAATGACACATTATTCTTACAGTCCTTGCACACTGAATCCGAACTTTTCCTATGCGTTTTCTCGTTTTGTCATCCTTTCCATTCGCCATCAAAATGCTTGCTGTGGATGCAAAAACACAGAAAATCGAACCTGATCCGAATTTTTTATGACGGACGAAAGTTTAGGAGGCAGTGTGTAAACGTGATTGACACAACGTGAGGTCGTACTTATTTTTTTAACGTGTGAAACCTTTGGATGAAAATTTCAGCCTCAGTGTGCATTCTGTGCAATGACCTTTATTCTTAGAAGTAATTTCTCTTACCAGGTTTTACCAGGCTCCCACAGGAAACACACTTAGGAATGTCTTCAGAGAAAATTTGATCTGTGAGTCAAAAACATGAAATGTGAATCGTTGACTATATTCCCACATCTCATTTAAAACAGAAAGCACAGAGAAATGTCAGCGTTCAATACTGTACTTTTCATCCAGTCCATGGAGTACTCCTTACGACACAGGAAGCTCACACAGTGAGAGGTGTGAAATGTACCATGAGCTTCAATCAGGTCCTCTCCTTCCAGACCTGCAACTCTCTCTAAAGTATCGATATTCTTAAGAAATAATAACAATTATATAATATAAAATAATGACAAATTATAAAATACATATACAATAATTATTATTTTTCAATAATAGCATAAAATGACACATAAAACAGTCTCTTACCTGAGAGTAACATCGAGTCAGTAGACCCTTGTCCTTCAGCATCCTCAGGAAATAGTGACAGACTGTGGGCTGAAGAAACCAAAGAGCATGTAACAGACAAACACAGTATTGCATGTGTCATTATTTGTATGTGGTGCCATATCAAACTCATGACGAGACAAAGAAGAGCATGTAATATGTGTGAAATAAATAATAATGGAATGTGGCATAACGCAGTGGAGGCTTTGCCAGCATTTCTGTAAATATGCATTTTATGTAACTCTTTTGATAGTTACGTATATTCTATGCTGGCAAATGAAATATGCATTAGCTGTTGATTTCCAATTTTTGGTTTGATTTAATCTCTAACAGAATTTCATTGGTGACCCATGTATGTCAGAAAAAGATTCATAAACTACCTTAAACTGTCCTGGGTAGAGTTCTCGGGCTAGAGCAAAAAAGGGCTCTGGATGTTTCTGGAAAGAGAGAATGACACATTTGGCTGTTGTATTCTTAGATGACAAATAATGAGTCTGTAGCTTTTCTTCAGAGTGACAATCAGACCTTAAAATAGTCGATCTGAAAGATGGCCTCTGGGTAAGGCAGATTGTACTTCTGTAAATTGGCATATAGACCAGTGCCAGGAGAGCGGAAATCTGGGATGCCAGCAGCTAAATGAGGAAGAGACTACAAGTTGGTTAACTAGGTTGGTGTAACATATGAAACAATAATTACAAATTAAAGCCAAAATAATATTTACATTTATATTCATTTGGCAGATGCTTTTATCCAAAGTGACTTACAGCTGAAGAAAACTGCGATTTATCATAAGATGGCAACAAACACGAGAAGTACTATATAATAATAATAATAGTCAGGACCATATAATAATATAAGAGGTCTTTAAAAATGAAAGCAAAAACAAGATCTGATCTATTTAAAAATCAATGTGCTTAGTTGAATAAAATGCATTTTATGGTAAGTGATTTACTTACATGTAGATATTCCAGCTCCAACCATACAGATAATGTTCTTGCCTGTTGAGACAGTCAGTCAGATCTAACTTACTGAAAGGCATCTCACTAATTGACTCAAAATTAAATCTGCATAAACAAAGGTGCAATAGGAGGCCAACCTACAAATGGCTTTTTTGTTTTGTAGCTGTCGGTTTATATTGAATTGAATATAATAAAGTATTTTAACACTGAACACATTTCACTTTTAAAGACTGGACTCATCTGAGAAGTTAACTCACATTTGCCGCTCAGGATATAGCGGGCGAGCCCATCCAGGGTCAGCTCATCCAACACTTTCTCTCCAGGACTCAGACCAAGAGTTCGTGAGAAGAGACTGCGCAGGAAATCCACTGAAAAAGCCACATCTAACTTAGATCACATGATTTCTTCAAAGGTACTTTAAGGCCAGCTATTTGACACATACTCTCAGTGTCTCCTGAAGCGTCGCCCTCGTCGCTGCTGTCGTCAGACTGACCCTGCAGAAAAGTGTAACAAAATAATACTTTTCATTTTGGCATATGCATATAAAGTGGTTAAATTAATACTACCTAAGGCATGATATTTTGATAAATACATAGAATACAATGTCACTTCCATGGGCCAAGTGCAAACAGAAATCTAAACAAAACATGGTATTAATATGGTAAGTTACATCTCCATGATAAGTTTAATGGACATGTTGTGTGAAGTTTCATGTGTGTCTGATGTTATGCACATATATTACGTGTAATGTAGACGTCTGTGCATCTCTGTTATAAAATTAACTCACAATTTAATCTTTATTTAACGTTACCTCGAGATCTGGTGTGTCAGCCTCCTCTTCTGCCCTTTTAGAAACCTCTACAGGACAAAATAACACATATCACACTGATGTAAATGTCATAGTAGCTAATATAAGTCACATAAACAGTGGAAGAACTTGTACAAATTAGCTTTCTCTTTTGCTAAAGGCTAATTGTCTGAGAATAACATCCACATAAACAAATGCACAAGTATAATACTACCTTCAGACATCTATCCGCTTTCAAACAGAACTAAAAATCCCAAAACACAAAGTTAACAGATGACAACAACAACAGTGTTTTATTAAAGAGACAATTGCTTGTGTGCGTCGCTAATATTTCATTGGGTGGCTAATGTTGACGTTCCTGTGGAACATACTTCCTCGAGGGGGCGGAATATAGGCTCAGAGAGACGAGTTCTACGTTGAGTCGCATTCAAATCAAAGGACGATTTTATTGTACAGGAGAAACTTATAGGCTTAGACGTATATTAATTTAAATGTATCCATGTAAAGGACTGGAACCTGGTATGCAAATAAAAATCCGCTTTTGCAATGTCTATAAAAATGGTAAAACAAAAAAAAACGATTTCCCAGCGATTACAAACGACTGTGATTGGTCCATGCTCACAGCGATGAGAAAAGTAACAAGTATGGCATGATAATGCACTGCGGTCAGTGCTGTTAGTCTTAAATATTTTACGCCTGAATGATACTTTTAAAATGAGTTAAAATAGCACAAATTGTCTATGTGTAAAAACACAGGAAGTTTATTTATCATACCTGACCAATAAGAGACATCTTCCGTGACTCGAATGCCCGCCCAGTTCGGATTTTCCTGAAAATTGCCCTTAGACGCAATTCTATTTCCAACCCTGTGTCCCAATGTGCATACTACCCACTTTATCTACCCTAAATAGTATTGAAAATGACTTATATCACATAGAATTTTGGATGGATAGTATGCACATTGGGACGCAGTCTAAGACATTAGACTAAGATTTGTTGCGCATTCTGGTGGAAACTTTGTACCGGCAGGTTTTAAGACTAATATTTTTTTCTTTTCAGATCGAAAGTAAATTGTTGTTTGTAAATTTGCATAATGGAAAAAACATTACCGTAAGTCAGGTTTCTTCATCCACCTTTCCTGTGTATGTGCCTCAGTCCTTCTAACACTTAGATCCAATATCCTCACACCTCTATAACAAGGATTAGAGGATTTACTCTTATCTGACTAATCAGATTTGACACCTTTCACCGTTTTTTTTATGGTAGCATTGTATAGTTTATTTAATAAATCAAAATTAAGAACACATTCACATTGCATATTACATTTTAATATGTGTTGTGTCCGTCTCAAAACAATGATTAAATACAATGTATTTTGCATAGTAAAAACAGAAACACATGAGCACAGCACTTTATTAAAATAACTTGTTTGGGCATTTTAATGAACAATAATACAGAATCTCCACTGTCAGCAGCCCCATAGTTTATAGATGTCTAAGTCCAGTGTGTGTGGAAGCTTCGTGATGGTCCTCTGTTTGCTCTGGGCTGTCTGGCTGGATCAGGCCCTGCTCGTATTCAGCTCCAGTGACCTGGCAGTGCGGCAGCATTTCCTCCAATAGAATCCGTACCAGGCCTGGATTCTGCAGCCGTGGAAGTTCGGAAATGTCTAGCCGCTCTAGCTTTCTGAGGGTTTAAGGTGGAGGGAAGAAAATAGCACAGAATTTGATATTTTCAAATACATACATTGTATGTTTTGGTTATTTATCGCCCTGAAAACAAAAAATGCGTTTGTCCAGATAATGCATATGTGCATACAGTGCACTTAAATGAGCACACCCCCTCTGAATAAATATAACATATGTATTTTCTTAATTAACACTAATAGTATTCATGGAAAAATTGTAAAATTGAAATGTATTAAACATTTTGTTTAGGACTGTAGAATTGTTTAGGACTGCAGAAATGAGTACACCCTAGATTTAATTCAGCAAATGTATAATAATCTAGTACTTAATATGTTTTTCAGAACTTTAAGTTTACTGCTCTGACCCTTCTTAGCACTGAGTGTACAAGTTTATGACAAAATTTCACATCTGTCCTGTTTAACTCCTGGAGGACGACTTCCTTGAATGCTCTGGTCTTTAATGGGGAGTTTTGCTCAGCTCGTCTCTAGAGAATCCCCCACAGCTTCTCAAGAGCATTAAGATTGAGTGAAATATACGTCCACTGAAGGGTTTTCACCTTGGGAGAATGAATATCTTCATTGTCAGGCTAAAAAAATGCCCAATAATGCAGGGAATGAGGGGAGGGTAGCATCTTCTGTTTCAGGTTTTTGTATTCCATCACACAGTAGTGTGTGAATTAACAGCGTTGATAAAGCACAACTCCCTCACACCTTCAGCACTCATTCATCCCTATATAAGAGCTTTACTACCACTGAACGTCACTGTGGGTACCAAGCACTTCTCTTTGTACTCCTCCTCTAGCAACAACAGAACATTTTGGATGCTTTAGGATCCAGAATCTCAATTTTTTAAATAAGGGTCTTTGAAGAGGTTAAATTAGTTTATTGTGCTTTGGCTACAGTAGGTAATTCTAGTGGTGACAACAAGCATGCATGTCACTTCTGCAGGCTGCGTCATACTCTGTGAGATAAAGTGTCACTTTTTTCATAGCTTTTGCCGGCTCTGAGACACTTGCATGTTATTTCTCCTGCTCTTTTTCTAGCAAAAATTCACTCATCACTAAATTAAAACTTAAAGTGAAGACCTGATTATTTCAGGAGCCTTGTCACAAGTCCATGGTTTTTGAATGTCGGTGCTACGTCTGCTATATTTTCACACTTAAAACAATAATTTGGTATTCCTCTTGTAACATTGTCCTCTTTTATGCTAAAAAACTGGCAGTTCTCTCCCAAGTGGTCCCACTGCTGCCAGCATTAAGTCGGAGTATGATTCAGTGGGCTATAAAACACTTTTAATTGTCAGGAAACTACTTGTCTTTAACAGGTTTGGTTCAATATACTTACCTGTTGATCAGAAATAGCCTTAAACATATATGCTTTTTATTTAGACATTTTCAGGGGGGTGTACTCATTTATGCTGTAAGACACAAGTAAATACCTGAGGTTCTGTAATGCAGCGAGGCCTCCCACAGTTATACGAGAGCAGTGGGACAGGTCTAACTCCACCAGACTTTCTCCAAAGATATGTAGACGTGCAAGGAACCAGTCATCCACTTCAGGACATCCTCGCAGAGAAAGAGTCTGAAGTGTATTCTGTTTCACTGAGAAGAGACAATTTGTTTGTGTGAGCCATGGAACAAATTGCACCTCAGCAACATGTTTTAGAGGCAGCTGTGAGAACAATTATTTAACAATTATGTTTTGTTTCCTGTTAGATTAAGGCAGAGGTTCTCAATTCCAGTCCTTGCGTCCCCCCGCTCTGCATATTTTGCATGTCTCTCTTTGTTAACACACCTGATTAAGATAATCAGCTTGTTAGAAGTGCGCTTCATGCATGAACTGTGTTCCGATTGACATGCTCCCTACACAGGGTCCATTGCTCCACTACTCCCTGAGCAGGGGAAATCCGCTGAAGTTTACTTTATTTCGGAACATTCATTCATGGATTTGCGCTGCGCAACGTCTTCACGCACGGACGAGTGTGACATCATATACCTCTGTAAATATATACAATTTTAATTCACGTCTTGCACACTTATATGCACTTTGAATGGAATATATACGTTCGCTTCAAACTGGAATCATGGCGGAATATTCTGTGATGTCCACTTCGCAGGACACTTACGTTCGAATAGAACAAACATCTGAAGCGAAAAGAGTAACATACGAAATATGCAAATATGGGGGGCGCGAGGACTGGAATTGAGAACCACTGGATTAAGGGAATGCTTTTTTTGTGTGGTCTATGGAGACTGCAAAAAAAAGATTACCAATGTAGAAAAATGAAGCCAAAATGTCCTCGAAATAGCCTCTGTAATCTTGCATTAATGATATAATTGGACCCAGAGTCTGAGCATTAGTGATCATAAAGGTAACACCTTTATCACGGTCCTGCCCATTCTCCCACGTGCAACTGTAATGCCACACAGTTTTTATAGCATCAAATTAAACAAACTTACTAGAAACTTTAACATTCATCAGTGATAAGGAAGATAAGAAATACCTAAAAAAAAAAAAAAAAAAAAAAAATAATATTAAGACAAAACTTTCTTGTGACTTTTCAGGACATGTGTAGCATATCTGACTCTATGTCTGCTGTTCATCAAAACTGCAATGAAATTATGAGATGCTTTCAAAGCAAAATAAGCAATGCCCCAGGAGAGGCCAAGGATGTCATAATATCAGAATAAGATTTTGCATAGGTTTGATTTGGAACTCACAAAATGAGTTGTGACAGACGAGATGGGGACAAGAACATAATTTGACCTTGGCAAATTAAGACCTGACCGGAAGAGGCCAAGTCATCTGGAGATGCATGATAGTTCATGCAACACATGTATATTTAAATTAGTGGTGGGCCGTCATCGGCGTTAACGTGCTGCGTTAACGCGAGACTCTTATCGGCGATAAAAAAAATATCGCCGTTAATCTATTCTCAAAGTTGGGTTGGGAGCTGGGTCTATACTACGCAAGCTATGATGACTTTCACCCTGATATTTTAGCGCGGATGTATACCTAGCCGAATTGCACTGTAGGGGGCGAGAACGAGTCTTCGAACTAGAGGCTCGCAGTCCGTGATGGACAGATTGTTAACGGCTGGTCTATGTGGTAATACAATCGGGCAGGACATCCAAACGCTCATCTATCATTCATCAACCTCAAATATGGCTTTTCATCTGAAAGATGTATGTAGTAGCAACTTTACATGGCCGCTCAATATGATGTTAACTAGAGAAATGTGCGCTATTGAAGTGTTTGTGTGGAAGCGCGTTTGCGCAGGACAGGCTCCGGTGCGTTCACTTGCTCTTAAAATCTCCGTCATTCTTGGTCATACAGATAAAAGTAGCCCAATACATCTTTCGAATCTGTAAAGACTCTACGTTTATTTGTGTGCACTCAGAATAACAACGAAACGTTGCGCTTTTAAGCAAACAGGATGCGCTTTAGGTCTCATGTGAACTTGAGAATTTACTCCCGTGTCACCCTCTGCTTCGAACCTGTGTGTATGCCTAACGTTACTGTGAAATTACCACATCAGACGTGACGTGCTAACATGGATGCAGCTATGAAGCCGCCGGGTTTGCTTCAGGGAACATTTATTTTTAAGAAGCTTCCCAATGGAAACTGTAAACAGTTCATCACGACCTCTTATGTAGACCTACAGTTCCAAATTCATGTTTAACTGAATAAACAGTTAGTAAACAAGTACATCTTATTGAACATAGTTTATTTTCATCACCAATTATCATCGTAGAACAGCTTTCTCAAGCAGTTTGTGATGCATTTTGGAAACAGGAGATGAGCCCCTGGTGTAATGCACCACCTGGCTTGAGAAACCCGTTCTCAAAGACATACTTTTAGTCATTATTTGGGTAGCACACATATTCTGAATGCCTTCGGCAGAATTCAAATGAGCCATTTTAATCTAGATTAATCTAGATTAATTCCAAAATTAATCTAGATTAAAAAAATTAATCTATGCCCACCCCTAATTTAAATACAACAACAGTAGATTACCAAGGTTTTCAAGTCCATTATGGTTTATTACAGTGCCACTCAGATCCACTTCCTCAATTTGTGCATCAGGTGTGCTCATGAAGTCATAGCTGAATCTTCCTCTAGAGTCTGGACGAAACCATTCAGACTGGCCAGCAAATCTAAAGAGACACAAGCATTACGCAATGGAGGCACTTTAACAATGTCTACCTAAACCCTTTAGGCAATCCATCAGGTAGTAAGAAGCTGAATGAGTCCATAAAACATTTTAGGATCAATGACATATAAAAGTGGGAGTCCATATGGTTCTGGGAAATAAAAATACAATTTCTCTCTAATATATTATTTCCTGCTTTTTCTTTTGTAGAATTGTATTCTATTTTCTTCATTGTGACAACAGGACATTATCTATCACTGACACTTCTGACTCAATTCGGTTTAATTCAAAATTGTAAAAACAGGCTCAGCATAAAAGGTGCATTCATTAATTAATGTATGATTTTTTAAGATGATTTTTACCTGAAGCTCCCTCTGAGAGACAGAATATAATAGGCTGCTGCTACATTATTCCCAAAATTCTTCTGTGCATAAGCAAATAACCTATTTACATAAAAAACACAACATCAACATTTCAGTAAAAAATAAATAAGCAAATAAATAAAAATGACATTATTTGATTATAGAGACACTATACAGAGAGCACAGGACACAACAACATCTAGACACAAAAACAGTTTCTTGTCACAGGCAATCTCAATGCATTAGTTGTCAGTTAGCAGAGACACTTATTGTCTTACTGTATTATAGTATATGTTTTACAGTGCAACATTCTATACAGCAATATGACATAACGAATCAACACATGCACTGACACTTACGTATTTTTGCGTATGACCGCTTGTGACCTCAACCAGTTGTTCCAATCCAAAATGCTCTCCACATCATAGAAGTAGTGACTGAGTTTTAATAAGAACCTGGTGAAGACAGACGGAGTGGCAGCACCTGAACTCAAAGCCCTCCTGACAGCAACAGCAGCACAGGTGTGAGCCGAACATCTTTTCATGGCTTGAGACTTTCCAAAGAGACCGTTGGAAAACATAAAGCCATAAAGATCATTTACAACAGGCTGCTGCTACAAAGATAAACAAGTTCTGGTCCCTTAAGGACATACAAGAGAAAATGCATATCCAGCTATCAACAACAATATTCTAGATGTAGTGTGAATACAGAAGGTTTATTATGAACAATGAACAATTGTCACTAGAGACAATTAAATTGTTGATATCAAGAATAGAAGTCTGTACTAGTAACCATGTGATTACTGATATGAAAAAACAAGGTTTTCACTAGTAAGAATTGTATTTCTGATATGTGAAATTGAGATTTCAACTAATAAGAAATTAATTCTTGATTTCAACAATTGATTTTGAATGGCAGCATATGGTGACATTTAACTAGAGAAAATACAATTTACATTACAACTATAATCAACAATTATAGTTTTTACTATATTTTCTTTTTACTAGAAATGTAACATTTTAACTAGTAAACATTGAAGTGTTGATATCAAGAATGCATATCCTGAGATTGAATAAAAGTCAAAACGGCTTGCAATAGGTACCGGGTCCAAAAACCCATGACATTATAACGTTAACGTTACCCATCTAAAAACATGGCAATGACATTGTGCATACTGTTACACAATACACAATAAACTTTAATGCTCGACTAACTTATATAATGAATCAATTGTCAAGTAAAACTCTGACGTTAACTGTGCAGTAAACAAGACACCTCCTACCATTTCATCAATAAACTATATTCACGTAAACAGGAGAACAGTTAAACTCACCAACAAGGAGGCTGCCATGTTTGTTTTTCTTCTATGGCGGCTGTGAAAGGACAAACCACAGCTCTAAAAGCTATGAGCGAACATCGGTTGTAGCCTACACTGTTTTTTGGGGATGCGTTATGGTATCAAATAAGAGCACTCGATAAATATAGGTGTTGCATACAGTAGATGTGTACTGTTTAGATCAATGGTTCGGAACATTTATCTAATTTCAGACACCGAGTCCATGACTTCGTACGTCGTATGTTTCGAAATGTTAATAATTCGCCGTTAGGGGGCGATCTCAGCTAATACGTTGATTAACCAGTGACTACTTTATTACTGTAGTGTAGGCTAACTGATGTCGGGTCATTTTTTTATAAGTGAAGACGATTTATTGGCATATTTGTAATGAAAGGGAAGAATAGTAGTTAAATGTCTCGTGCTAGCCATACAAATTAGTAAAAGAAGAACACATTTTATACTGGCACTTCACATTTCATAATTTTTGATGATTTGTTGCACGTAACAGATTTAAAAGAAAAAGTTACAAAAATAATTAATTGTTTTGTAAAAGGGGTGTAGAACCTGGTGAAGACAGACGGAGTGGCAGCACCTGAACTCAAAGCCCTCCTGACAGCAACAGCAGCACAGGTGTGAGCCGAACATCTTTTCATGGCTTGAGACTTTCCAAAGAGACCGTTGAAAAACATAAAGCCATAAAGATCATTTACAACATGCTGCTGCTACAAAGATAAACAAGTTCTGGTCCCTTAAGGACATACACGAGAAAATGCATATCCAGCTATCAACAACAATATTCTAGATGTAGTGTGAATACAGAAGGTTTATTATGAACAATGAACAATTGTCACTAGAGACAATTAAATTGTTGATATCAAGAATAGAAGTCTGTACTAGTAACCATGTGATTACTGATATGAAAAAACAAGGTTTTCACTAGTAAGAATTGTATTTCTGATATGTGAAATTGAGATTTCAACTAATAAGAAATTAATTCTTGATTTCAACAATTGATTTTGAATGGCAACATATGGTGACATTTAACTAGAGAAAATACAATTACATTACAACTATAATCAACAATTATAGTTTTTACTATATTTTCTTTTTACTAGAAATGTAACATTTTAACTAGTAAACATTGAAGTGTTGATATCAAGAATGCATATCCTGAGATTGAATAAAAGTCAAAACGGCTTGCAATAGGTACCGGGTCCAAAAACCCATGACATTATAACGTTAACGTTACCCATCTAAAAACATGGCAATGACATTGTGCATACTGTTACACAATACACAATAAACTTTAATGCTCGACTAACTTATATAATGAATCAATTGTCAAGTAAAACTCTGACGTTAACTGTGCAGTAAACAAGACACCTCCTACCATTTCATCAATAAACTATATTCACGTAAACAGGAGAACAGTTAAACTCACCAACAAGGAGGCTGCCATGTTTGTTTTTCTTCTATGGCGGCTGTGAAAGGACAAACCACAGCTCTAAAAGCTATGAGCGAACATCGGTTGTAGCCTACACTGTTTTTTGGGGATGCGTTATGGTATCAAATAAGAGCACTCGATAAATATAGGTGTTGCATACAGTAGATGTGTACTGTTTAGATCAATGGTTCGGAACATTTATCTAATTTCAGACACCGAGTCCATGACTTCGTACGTCGTATGTTTCGAAATGTTAATAATTCGCCGTTAGGGGGCGATCTCAGCTAATACGTTGATTAACCAGTGACTACTTTATTACTGTAGTGTAGGCTAACTGATGTCGGGTCATTTTTTTATAAGTGAAGACGATTTATTGGCATATTTGTAATGAAAGGGAAGAATAGTAGTTAAATGTCTCGTGCTAGCCATACAAATTAGTAAAAGAAGAACACATTTTATACTGGCACTTCACATTTCATAATTTTTGATGATTTGTTGCACGTAACAGATTTAAAAGAAAAAGTTACAAAAATAATTAATTGTTTTGTAAAAGGGGTGTGCATGCACATTATTTAAATTGTGCTATAGAAACAAACAGTGTATTGTATTGTAACATACAAACACAGGAAAACATGTGAAAACAAACTAAAGCTCTATAAAAAATAAACTAAGAATGAACTGAATAAGCGTGATATATAATCGGTCACCATTTTTTTTTTAACCTAATTTTGTCAAATGCTCTTCACCTTCTGCTGCAACTAAGTAAAGCTGATCAAGAGATGGTGCTGTGTTCCAGAAACTCAGTCCCAGTGACTGGACAGATGATTGCTGACCAGTGCCTGCAATAAACACCAGCTTCTTCTGAAACAAGTCAAAGAATGCTGGCCCGAGGGTGCAATTTTTCAGCTTTGGGTAATCTATTAATTTAATATGAATTTCATTTTAAAGTATTTTTGGAGAAAAGCATTAGCTAACTTAATATAGCATAATTGTAGTCAACCAGTTGCTAGAAAGCATAATAAAACTTATGCAAGTGCTGAAGAACAGCATTTATTTGAAATGGAAGTAATCATACTTTATATTACATTATATAAATGTTTAATTTTACATTTCATGTCCTCTTGGAAAAAGAAGAAGTACTTACATGAATGTACTCATGTTGTGTTGGGAGGTCAGGGACAGGTTTTTTTATGGTTAGGTTTGCATACATGGTTAGACTACATGTACAGGTTTAAAGGTGGGTTTAAGGGTAGAGTAGGGTCAACAGTGTAATTAGATGTAATATAAAATAATTACAAATGTATTACATGCAGGCCTTTTTAAATATATGTACAACATACAAACAGTAAGATTGAGAACATTAAGAGGGTCTTCAATTTATTTAAATCAACAAGAAAAAATATATAAAACTGTCTTATTTATAACAACTTCTAAAAGTTAATGTGTTTAAAATGTTATAATTTTATACAATTGCTTATCAGTTCTGTTCCTGACACCCCACAGCTCTGCACATTTTATATGCCGCTCTTATTTAGATCAGATTGATTCAGATATTCAGCTCGTTAGAAGAGTACTCCATGAACTGAATTGAGTGGCTGCGTCTGAAAGCTTAGGCAGCTGACTTGATGCCTTATCAGACAATGAATTTGCTGGTTTTTCTTGTGCACTAAAGGTACTTCAGCATGATAGGCAGCATGGTAGCTTAATGATCTACAGCAAAGTAGAGAGAGCCTTGGTGATAACTAAGTGAATATTTCATCACTAAAATACTTTCTGCTGGAAATGACATCAAAAGTTGAAAAAGTTGGTCAAAAACCTACATTTACACACAAATTAACCACTAACCTCAAATTTCAGACACCATTATTATTTTTTAGCTTTACTGTCACAGAGTTGAAGGAACAGGATTGTGGGATATCAAAGACTGAAAAGAATACATATATGCTGCTTTTAAAAATCGATCAGTTGAAGGCGTCTCAGAAGACAGGAAGCGAATCTATCATTGGATTCGGACAAGCCTTGGTACATTTTTACCTTGAAATGTATCCTCCGAAGTCAGTATTTTAAGATTTCGGATGCAGCCAGTGTGTCTGATAAGAGAGACATACAAAATGTCCAGAGCAGTGCAGCACCACCGAAATGAAAAACCAATGCCCTATCAGCCACAACATTAAAACCTCTTGCCTAATATTGTGTAGTCCCCTTGTGCTTCCAAAACAGCTCTGATGCATCGAGGCATGGACTCCACTAGACCCCTGAAGTTGTGCTGTGGTTTCGGGCAACATGAAACTAGCAGCTGATCCTTTAACCAAGGGGTGCCCAAACTCGATCCTGGAGGGCCAGTGTCCTGCAGAGTTTAGATCCAACCCCAGTTAGACACACCTGGACCAGCTAATCAAGCTCTTAGGCATATTAGAAACTTCTCAGCAGGTGTGTTGAGGAAAGTTGGAGCTAAACTCTGCAGGACACTGGCCCTCCAGGACCGAGTTTGGGCATCCCTGCTTTAACCCTATAGACAAAAACAGCATATGCTGGTTAGGTATGTTTTGAAGCATGGCTGCTGGTATTTCCCAGATCTCAATATGATTGAGCATCTATGGGATATGCTGGACCAACAAATCCTACCAAGGAGGCTAAAGGCTACAGCCTCTAGCGTCAGTCGCTAGAGTGCCTCTTTTTGAGGTCAGGGGAGTGAGGTTTACACACAGCCCTTACTGGCATACATCCGTTACACTGGTCCTAAGTTGCCCCCCTGCCTTCTTCCCATATTGCGCCAGGCTAGCCTTTGCACCCCAAGTACATAGGTGAGCCTTGGGCACTCATGACCCTGACACCAGTTCACTGGATGCACTTTCTTGCACCACTTTTGGTAGGTACTAACCACTGCATATCAGCACAATACATTTTAAATATCCACTTATGCATTTGTTTAGCCATTACTATTTGGTCCTTGGCAAAGTTACATTTCAATTGTCCATTTCTCCTGATTCCAACACATGAAGTTCAAGAACTGACTATTAACGTGTTGCTTAATAAATCCCACCCCTTGACAGGTGTCATTGCAACAATATAATCAATAGTATTCACTTCACCTGTAAATGGTTTAAATGTTTTGCCAGATCAGTGAAATGTGACATGAAGCTCATGTGTTATATTTATAATATAGCTGATCATTCAATGATCAGACAGCACAACATGACAAGAGCGGCTCTGCAGTACATGTGGACTGTGGTTATTTCTGCTGGAGCAACAGAGAGAGGCTGTGTTATTATGACAGTGGAACAGAAAGCTATATGATATGTTCAGTTTGTGAACCACTCACAACTCACATAAAGAGTCAAGTAAGAAAACTGCCACAAATTCCATTACCTGAGCTCCCTAAATTCATGAGTGGACATTACACTAGACAGCGCAAACTTTCTCAAAACAAACATGTAAAAGACTAACAAATCAATAAACAGCAACAAAAATGTCTTCACCTAATGTTACTGTACATGCATACTAAATATACAAAACATGACATAGTATGGTTATTATCTTATTTTATATCAAAAGTAATCTGATTTGTATAGGGCTGTCGTAGAGCAAACAACTACTTTTGCCTATTGTACATTTATGCATAATACCTTCTTTTTAATTAAAAATGTATTTCCAATAAATGCTTTTGGCTTGAAATCCATCCAACAATGCAGTATTTATATAACATCTGCATATGATTATTCAGGGTCATTATTCATTTATGCATACATTTGAATATGCATGCAACATTTTAGATCACTGTGTGATATGCCAGTGATTTATTCTAATTTACAATTTGCCCCCAAACTATTTCCAACCCAGGATTATCCAAAATAATATGCACTAAATATGCAATAAATATGCACACATGCTTCATATTTCAATACAATACAATTCAATACCTTGACAATAATTAGAATTACAATAACATTCAGTTTCTGTGTTGCCAGCCTTGTGTAAAATTTGTAAATCTCCATTTGCTAATTTTAGCTCTTTTACTTTAGTACAAATATCCAAATAACCACATAATCTGTTGTACTAGGAGTTTTCTGGTGAATACATTTGGTGGTTAAACTGTTTTAATGTAGTGTGTCGCACTTCATCACTTCATAACTGTTGAAACAAAAAGTAAAACGTTCCTAGAAATGCTGTCCTATTATAAAAACAACTGAACTAATGTCACACTACTGAACAATGTAGTCAAGTTAGAAACGTTTCAACGTACCAGAAGTTGACATGTTAGAGTGCTCCAACAAACAGAGCAATGTTTGGAAAGAACCAGGCCACTGTGTTTATGCTCTTCAGGAGGTCAAACTATAAATAGTTTACTTAAACTGGGATAGGAGAAAATATTCTTTAAAAAAACTGCCCTCCTTACCTTCCATGTGTCCATGTGATGAGTCTACTGTAAACATTGTGAATGAAAAAAGTATCTCTTGTGGCCTGATTATGGGGGCAGTCAGGATACATTGCAGCAAACTTTAAATGAACAGCAATAAATGTCAGAGTCTGATGTCTGTCGTCATGGAAAGTTTTCGTGCACTTTCTCTAAAGGCAAATGCTGAGTTTGTCACTACATTAGTTCAACAATAAATCTGTGCATAGATAACTCTGGAATTTTTCTTAACGGAGCAATAAGATAATAATCATAACAACGGTTAAGGTTGAAACATCTGTGATTATAAGTTTGGCTTTATGGATGAATGGTGTGTGTCCACACAAAAGTCATGTTGATTTAACTATGACTCTTTCAGTCCAATATAGGTGATGTTAAATTACATGCTTTTTGTCCCACTATTTCTATGGTGAGTAGAGAAATCTAAATAAGCTTGAACTCGATTTTCATTTTGAATACAGTATGAAGAGCACATGTTGGTTGACAACATCAAGTTATGTTTAAACTAGATGTACATTTTGTAAATGTGAGTGTGAGTAGAGCTTTTTTTCTGTGCAATTCTCACTGCTACAATTCTAGGGGGTTGATGCTGGTTGCCAGCCCACTGATATGTGACCCTGGAGCACAAAAGCAGTCGTAAGTAGCACGGGTATATTTGTAGCAATAGCCATCAATACATTGTATCGGTCAAAATAATAGATTTTTTTTTTTTGCCAAAAATCATTAGGATATTACACTTTTTCTCGATTGCTAACACACAATTTAGGAAACAATTCTCACAACTATAAACACAATCTCAAAATTACACACCAACATGTGCAAACTTCAAACTTCCAGGTCAAAATCAAATAGTTTAGTCAAAAACATGTTCTCTTTTGTCAGACTCAAACTTTAGCCTCAGATGATACACAAACCTGTCAAATAATACTCTCCTGTCTAGAGAACACTGTGTGATCGATTCAAAACACTGTTACAAAAACCTCCTCTTGGGAACGGAATCCTTTTGCTTGTCAATGACTGTTACAGTATACGACATAAATAGTCAAGTCAAGTCAAGTCACCTTTATTTATATAGCGCTTTTAACAATACAAATTGTGTCAAAGCAACTGCACAATATCAAAATAGGAAAATAGTGTATCACTAATGTAATATGACAAGATTATACGCCCATTTTTCAGTTAAAGGCATTTCATTATTGAATTCAGTGATGTCATTGTCCAGCTCAGTTCAGTAGAAATACAATTATTTTATTTGTTTTGCTTTTTACGATACAATCGTTGCAAAGAAACTTCACAGGAAATTAAGTTTCTAAAATAGATTTATATTGCAGAAACTCAATATAATTAACTTATGGCAAAATCTGGTTAATTCAGTATAATCGCTGATGGTTGGCTTCCTTTTTTTTTATTTAAATAGAGAGTGTGTCTGAACCCCGAACATTATCAGGAAGGCTATTCCAGAGTTTGGGAGCCAAATATGAAAAAGTTCTACCTCCTTTAGTAGACTTTGCTATCCTTGGTACTACCAAGAGTCCAGAGTTTTGCAACCTTAGGGAGCGGGTTGGATTGTAGAGTGATAGAAGATTAGTTATCTACACAGGAGCTAACTATCTGTGCAATCAAGTCTGTGATATCGCTGGAAATGAAGTGTCCTCAACTAAGCAAGCCTGAGGCGACAACGGCAAGGAACCAAAACTCCATCGGTGACAGAACGGAGAAAAAAACCTTGGGAGAAACCAGGCTCAGTCAGGGGGGGGCAGTTCCCCTCTGGCCAGACAAACCAGTAGTTTGTTACAACTGCAGCAAAGTCAGTGTAAGGGCTCAACAGGTTTCAGTGGTCTTTTCCCGATGGCTGTCTAGGTGACGAAGTCCTCACTGGGAATCTGTCTCTGGGGCTCATCTAGGTGTCCTGGTCTCCGCTGACATTCAGAGCTGTAGAGGTCGTGTCTAGGTGGTGATCCACCATCTGATCTGGATACGGACTGGATCTGGTGACTGCAGTGATCATCTGGGCTGGTTAAGGACCGGATCGGGTGGCTACGGTGACCTCGGAATAAGAAAGAAAAAGACTAATAGTAGCATAGATGTCATTCTTCTTACGATGTAACAAGTACATCGTATTTTATGGGAAGTGTTCCCGGTTCCGGTTGACCTAATTAATGCAGCCTAACAATCCTTTATAAGTAATTAACAAGATTTTAAAATATATACGATGTTTAATAGGGAGCCAGTGCAGTGTTGACATAACAGACTGAAAAAGGGGTGCAGATACAGTAAAATTCAGCAATAAACTTTAAGAAAAGTTAACTTTCATTATTTGACTGTAAAGAGATCTTAAAGTAGATAAAAAGCACCAGAAGAGAAAAGTTCAAAGACCAAACAACTGAATATACAGTAAACACACACTGGAATATACTGTCAGTTACTGTAAATAAATAAATGAAGTTTAGACACTTAGTTTTTAAACTAAGTTCGGGAGGAGCACGTCAGATACTCAGGCTAATTAGCACAGGTGGTACACAATCTAGGTAATCAATCCTGGGACATAAATACAGCTGTCTTACCTCCATCTAGTTGACGGTTAAACAGCATCCCTCCACCACCCCTTCTCCACCAATATCACTAGAATTCTAATCACACGGGGGGGTTCACTGGGTTTGGGCCATTCCCGGCTAGGAGCCCTCCCCCAGGACAGCACGCCTACAACGTATTACCATACACGCCAAATACGCATTACGTTATCGTGCTAGTAGATGTAAGTGTGAAATCGTGAAATGAAGTTTAGACACGTAGTTTTTAAACTAAGTTCGGGAGGAGCACGTCAGATACTCAGGCTAATTAGCACAGGTGGTACACAATCTAGGTAATCAATCCTGGGACATAAATACAGCTGTCTTACCTCCATCTAGTTGACGGTTAAACAGCATACGGTGGCACCATTTACCATTGCATCACAGACTCAACATTTCCGTCCAAACAACGAGACCCATGTTGGGGTTTTCGTATCCTCCGGTCAATCTGCCGGCCCCAGGATCGTCTATTGTTATTTTCACCAGACACGGCCGCCGAGCTCCGGGCTTCGTCACGACCGCTGCTCTCTGCTCAACCAGCCACACGCTCTTCTCCGCCGGCCGGAGGACGCAACAGCAGGCTTTCAACGAGCGCTCTCCTCCGCCGGCTTCCAACGAGCCTGGGCCACGCCCCAGGTTTCACCGCAGCAAAGCTTCACTCGCTTCCCGCTTCGGCTCCTCAGCATTCACCGCGGCTCTCCCAGCTGCAGCGCAAGTATACAGCCGGGCCTCTAGCTCCTAGTTTCAGATGCTAACGCGAGGCGGCCTCCGTTAGCACGCATCCACTATTGTTGCCAATAATTCTCAGGAGAAATCTCCAAAAGCAGGTATTTGTTGATAAAATCGTTAAAAGACCTCGCGAAGACATTGAATGTTAACATCACTATGTAACCATGACACCATGCCCAGAATATACACCGGACGTGCTTAAACCTCCGTATTTTTACCAGTATTTAATTGGCATAGCATTCCTTAGACATTTAAGCTGAATGAGATAAATGCGTTTTGCGAATACACCCTTGATCACCGCGGACCAACAGTAAAATGAACGTGCACGAGGTATTCTCATTCAACCTGTGCTATATTTACGTTTTGTTTTTGACCTAAATCATAGAGACACGGACCTTGATTTGCATATGCATTTCAGAGGGCTAAATAGAGCCCCTTCACAACAGATTTAGTTCCCAAACAACTGTCAGGTTTGACCCAAATATGAATTTCAGTTACATAATTAATCCAAATTTCGACAGTAATAAATTATGTTGCAGCATCAGTTGCGCATGTATCCCCAAAATCTCCATGTTCTCTCTTGTGCATTTAATTTCACCATAAACATCACTCTAAACAGATCATTTGAATCCGTGAATCGTCGACTAGAGAACAGCTGCTATCGGATCATTCCAACTTGTGAAGGAAGCGTCGGAGCAATTAGCAAACTAATTTTACAGGTTCATTCTGTTTACGAATCAGACACTGCTCCTACGTCCCAGAGCACATTATTTACATTATAAGGAGTGACGGTATGTTTCATGATACGTAGCAAAGGAAAAAGTGCAATCTTTGGAACGCAATAAAGTTACTAAATAAACGACTCCAGAAACTACAGGTATTAGAATGTACGGTAGCGAAATAAGCTACTTCGTTACTGACCATCAGCGGCCCTGCTAAACGTCACAACCATTTTTCTGTGGCATATACAGCTACAGCCGCTTGCAACACAGCCCCACACATCTCAGTTTTTTCCTTCCGCTATGAATAACTCTCTTTTTCCTTTACAGTGGCCTCCAGCTCCCGTAGCAGACACTAGCGTGAGGCTACCTCCATTAGCAGAGCAGGCTACGATAGCTCTTCAGGACCTCCTCCCTGTGGCCTACAGCTACGGCAGTCAAAGCAAGCGCGACAAAGCATGCCGGCGTTTTTACCATGACACCATAGACAGTGGGTGATCTATTAAGCCGCATCTACGCACGGATCTCTGTTGAAATGGAAGTTACGTGGTTTATCACGTCCGTATTTGAGACGTAACTGCCCGTGTTTACATTAATTTTGCATCATAACCATTTTGAGACGCAAGAACATGAAGCCCTTACACGGAATCGTGCACAGCCGCATGCGCAAGCAGTCTACACAATCAAGCGCGCATCAGCGTTTAAAATAAGAGCAGCCTTCCGTAGTAAGGTTTACATCTTACATTTATAGATCCACTGCATCCCAAACCATAGGCAGAGTGACTCCACAGAGCATTTGTAAGAAAAACTCAGACTGGCGAGACCGCACACTTCAAGTGTATATCAAACAAACGCGTGTCTCTCTCAGCGCTCCCGCGCAATGAAGCCAGCGAATCTCCTTGTAACTTGCTCCAACCTTTCCAAACCTTATGAAAGATTATTTTTCAGAAGGTTCAAGTGGCGCATGCTCGTGAGGGACAGGAAGCAAGCAGCATACGGATGTTTCTAAAGCAACTCGGCGTCATCGCTCATCTGGTTGAAATCTAAGCCCAGAATTGATTCTGAAATTCTCAGAATCGTTTGAGAGAGACTTGGTCATTTCTCCATGACAGAAGCGCTGCAACAATCGTAATCATCGAATATGGACATCAAAGTTGCTATTTGCCAAATTCTCCATCGAGTTCAGCCATATTCATCCTGAAATAACCTGTGCAACTTTCCCCTATAGGCGGCGCAATTTAAACGAGGGTTCGAGACCAAGGCCACGCCCCCGATTTTGCAGATGTAAGGCCCGCACAGGGTCCGGCTGCAGCTCAGCTGTCCGGCACGAAAAAGCGATAGGAGGACCTAATTTCTCTATCCCAAGAATGCCGCGACGAACTCAGGTTATGGACCTTGTTCCTTAAACAGTGGAACGGCCTTTCCCTCTTCCGTAACAACCTCGTTTCGTCACCTATTGACATCAATCTATTCACAGACGCGGCTCCTTCAATCGGTTTCGGAGGTTTTTACCAAGGTCGCTGGTTCGCGTCTCCATGGCCCGCTCAGCTACAGGATTTGCCACAATCCTCAGCTCTTGCTGATCTTCACCCCCTCGTAGTAGCAGCCTTCTTATGGGGGAACGAATGGTCCTCAAAATGTATGTGCACTGCGACAACGAAGCAGTCGTTCAATGTGTCAACAAAGGCCGTTCCTATTCTCCCGCTCTCTCGCCTTCCTAAGACGATTAAAATGGATCGTGGCATGCGACCAATTCGTAATAGTTGCAAGACATGTCGCAGGTTCAGAAAACCAAATCACTGACTCACTGTCTCGCTTTCTGTTTCAGAAATTCAGGAGGTTGGCTCCAGAGGCGGACGAAGTCCCAAGCCCAGTACCTCCATATTCAGAACTAACATTTCCATAAACCACCCACTAAAACCCCTCCTCGACAAGTCGCTCGACACCATCCTCCAGGATGTCTCCCCTAGAACACTCCAAACATACGTGACAGCATGGAAATGCTTCAAGTCGTTCCATCTGTCTCAAAATATTCCGTTCCCTGAATTTTCTTTACTCTCAATAACCTCTTTTATTTTCTTTACTCAACAGCATCAAAAGCCTCCAAGTCAGCTCCATCAAAAGCTACATAACCGGTATCCAATTTTTCCACAAGCTATTGTACGGAGCTCCGTCGCCCGAAATTAACAATTCCCAAACCGCGATGTTGATAAGAGGAATCCAGCGATCCCGACCTACTCGTCCCGACTCCAGACTACCCCTTACTCTAGACATCCTTACCAAGTGCATCCACGCCCTCCGCACGTGTTACCAGCCCCCCAGTACCGCCCGTACGCTCGACACCATGTTTATTTTAGCCTTCTTTGGGTTTTTAAGATGCGCCGAACTAACTACCTCCTCTAAATTCGACCCAGCCATCAACCCCACCATCTCAGATCTAACCGTCCTCGATAGCGAAACCATCTCCTTTTTGATCAAACAAAGCAAAACAGACCAAGTCAAGAAAGGTCATCTTGTTTACATTTTCAATCTCTCGTCACCTATCCAACCTTACCAAGCCGTCCGTGAGTACATCCACCTCAGGATTTCCCAGGCCAAATCCCCCCTCGAACCCTTATTCTTAGACCACGCCGGAAAACCAGTCAGTCGTACCTGGTTTCAAAAACAGCTCAAGTCCGTCCTGCTATTAGCAGGTATCTCGGCAGCAAATTTTTCCAGCCACTCCTTTCGCATCGGGGCAGCGACGTCAGCGGCCCAAAAAGGCCTCACTAAACACCAAATCCAAACCTTAGGTAGATGGTCTTCAGAAGCTTTTCAAAGCTACATCCGAACGGACCAGTTCCACATCAAATCAGCCCACCAAACTCTCGTTTCATAAACCCGGTGCGAGCTTTCCTGGCTTTTATTTACCTGTCCAAATCACACGCTTGGCGAGGCTCCCCCTTCTGACACCGCGAACCACCTCTTCTGGCCAGAGCCTCCCAGACAAAAAACTTGCCTTTTCAACCATGCGGCCGGAGAGTCTCACCCATCCAGGCTGCGAGCTTCCATCTCCAGTCAGGTGACGGCGAGTGCCTCCCGGCTACCCAGCTTTACCTTTCCATCTTTACCTGTCCGACAGTGAGTCTTAATCTCCCATCAGACTCCCATCGGACGCCGGCGAGAGCCTCCCGGCCAGACAACCTTACCTTTTCCACCCCACGGCCGGCGAGACTTACCCATCCAGATCGCGAGTATTTTCCTCCGGTCGGATGTTGGCGAGAGCCTCCCGGCCACACAGCTTGTTTTCTGTCTTTACCTGTCCAACACAGCGAGTCTTGATCTCCCGTTGGACGCCGGCGCGAGCTCCCCAGCCAGACAACCCTACCTTTCAAACCTGTTGCTCGACGAGGCTTACCCGTCCGACACGGTGATTCCGAAACCAGTCGGACGTCGGCGAGAACCTCCGGGACAAACAGCCTTACCTTTTCAAACCTACTGCTCGACCAGGCTTACCCGTCCGACACGGCGATATCGAAACCAGTCGGACGTCGGCGAGAGCCTCCGGGACAGACAACTTTCCTTTTCCATCCTGCGGCTGGCAAGGCCTACCCAACCACGCTGCCGGTTGACTGTGAGGCCTTCCAACCCCCTAAACTTCGCACTTCTGTCTAAAACATCCGACTCGGCGAGCCCCGATCTCCCGACGGACGCCGGCGAGAGCACTCCCGGTCAGACAATCTTATCTTTTCAAGTCCACGCACGACGAGGCTTACCCGTCCGACACGGCAGTTCCGAAACCACAGTCGGACGTCGGCGAGAGCCTCCCGGCCAGACAATCTTACTATTTCAAGTCCTAAGCTCGGCGAGGCTTACCCGTCCGACACGGCGATTGCTGAAGCCACCGTCGGACGTCGGCGAGAGCCTCCCAGCCAGACAATCTTACCTTTCAAGTCTCACGCTCAGCGAGGCTTACCCGTCCAACACAGCGGGTATTGTGCCCCCGTTGGACGTCGGCGAGAGCCTCCCAGCCAGACAAACTCATCCTTTCCGTCTGCTCGCACCACGACGTCGAACGCTACGTGCCCGGCCGTTCAGGCAATCTTAGCTTTCAGTCCACTACCGGCGAGGTTCAACCATCCGACTCACGAGTATTGATCTCACGTCGGACGCCGCAAGAGCCTCCCGGCTGGACAACCTCACCTTTTCCTCCTACGTCAGCGAAGCTAACCCATCAAACAGGCGGGCACGCCCGCCAGTGGGATGTCGGCTAAGCATCCCGACCAAAACTTTACCTTTCCGTCTTCACCTGTCCGACACAGTGAGTCTTGATCTCCCGTCGGTCGCCGGCGAGAGCACTCCCGGCCAGACAACCTTGCCTTTTCTAGTCCCACGCTGGCGACGCTTACCCGTCCAACACAGTGGGTATTGTGCCCCCGTTGGGCGTCGGCGAGAGCCTCACAGCGAGACGACTTACCGCTTCCCACTTGGCAGACGAGACTAACCCGTTAGACTCAGTGAGTATTGGCCTCACCGTAGAGCGTCGGCATCAGTCTCAGTCACCCATCTATTTTTTCCGTCCGACGGGCGACGAGGCCTAGCCGTCGCTGCGGTCCTCATCTGCCCGCCGAACACCATTGAACTGTCTCTGCTATCCTCAAACCTTTTCCCCCCGCCTGGCGAGGCTTACCCGTCCGATGTCCTAAGTCTTACAATCTCCCATCGGATGCTGCCAGAGCCCCCCCAGTTCCGGGTTTCTCTTCTCCCTACTCGTCGGCGAGACTATCCGTCTGGCAGCGTAGCCTTGGTCTCATGTCATGACGTTGACGCTGGTCTCCCGGTGAGCTCCTATGCTTGCCGTCCGCATGCGACGCTCATCCATTCGATGCCGTGAGTCTCGATCTCCCGTCGGATGTTGCGAGAGCCTCCTTGTTGGGCGTCCCAAAATCTTTTTATCTGCCTAGCCGATAGGACCCATCCGTCCGTCGGAGGGGTATTGTGCCCTATCGGAGGCTTCATGGGTCCTCTCGGCCAGATACCGCCCTCTGTCCTCTGATTAGCAGGGGCTGACGGCCAGTAGGGCCGGTACGCCGACTCCGTGAACTATCCCACTGCAGGCAACTCGGGTCCTCCTGGCCAGGGCTCCAACCACGCTGCTCCTCCATCGGCAGGCAGGGCTCACCCGTCCCAATGCGGTGAGCCATCGCTGGGCCTCGGTTGAGCCCTCCCCGACCGGTCGCCCCAAAACCACGAAATTCACTCCGGCAGTCGGTGGGGCCCACTCATGCATGCTAAACCGCTCCCTCAGAGCACGTAGACCCCCCCGGCCTGCCACACAAGCCACTCCTCGGAACTAGCTCCCGCCAGATGTCAAACGCGTATTTGGGGGGTAAATCTTAGTCTGGCGGCTGTCCTACATTCTATTGCTTTTTGGGGGGTTCACTGGGTTCGGGCCATTCCCGGCTAGGAGCCCTCCCCCAGGACAGCACGCCTACAACGTATTACCATACACGCCAAATACGCATTACGTTATCGTGCTAGTAGATGTAAGTGTGAAATCGTGAAATGAAGTTTAGACACGTAGTTTTTAAACTAAGTTCGGGAGGAGCACGTCAGATACTCAGGCTAATTAGCACAGGTGGTACACAATCTAGGTAATCAATCCTGGGACATAAATACAGCTGTCTTACCTCCATCTAGTTGACGGTTAAACAGCATTCGGCGGCACCATTTACCATTACATCACAGACTCAACATTTCCGTCCAAACAACGAGACCCATGTTGGGGTTTTTCGTATCCTCCGGTCAATCTGCCGGCCCCAGGATTGTCTATTTTTATTTTTATTTTATTTTTCACCAGACACGGCCGCCGAGCAACGGGCTTCGTCACGACCGCTGCTCTCTGCTCAACCAGCCACACGCTCTTCTCCGCCGGCGGAGTAGTACGCAACAGCAGGCTTTCAACGAGCGCTCTCCTCCGCCGGCTTCCAACGAGCCTGGGCCACGCCCCAGGTTTCACCGCAGCAAAGCTTCACTCGCTTCCCGCTTCGGCTCCTCAGCCTTCACCGCGGCTCTCCCAGCTGCAGCGCAAGTATACAGCCGGGCCTCTAGCTCCTAGTTTCAGATGCTAACGCGAGGCGGCCTCCGTTAGCACGCATCCACCATTGTTGCCAATAATTCTCAGGGGAATCTCCAAAAGCAGGTATTTGTTGATAAAATCGTTAAAAGACCTCGCGAAGACATTGAATGTTAACGTCACTATGTAACCATGACACCATGCCCAGAATATACACCGGACATGCTTAAACCTCCGTATTTTTACCAGTATTTAATTGGCATAGCATTCCTTAGACATTTAAGCTGGATGAGATAAATGCGTTTTGCGAATACACTCTTGATCACCGCGGACCAACAGTAAAATGAACGTGCACGAGGTATTCTCATTCAACCTGTGCTATATTTACGTTTTGTTTTTGACCTAAATCATAGAGACACGGACCTTGATTTGCATATGCATTTCAGAGGGCTAAATAGAGCCCCTTCACAACAGATTTAGTTCCCAAACAACTGTCAGGTTTGACCCAAATATGAATTTCAGTTACATAATTAATCAAAATTTCGACAGTAATAAATTAGGTTGCAGCATCAGTTGCGCATGTATCCCCAAAATCTCCCGGTTCTCTCTTGTGCATTTAATTTCACCATAAACATCACTCTAAACAGATCATTTGAATCCGTGAATCGTCGACTAGAGAACAGCTGCTATCGGATCATTCCAACTTGTGAAGGAAGCGTCGGAGCAATTAGCAAACTAATTTTACAGGTTCATTCTGTTTACGAATCAGACACTGCTCCTACGTCCCAGAGCACATTATATACATTATAAGGAGTAACGGTATGTTTCATGATACGTAGCAAAGGAAAAGTGCAATCTTTGGAACGCAGTAAAGTTACTAAATAAACAACTCCAGAAACTACAGGTATTAGAATGTACGGTAGCGAAATAAGCTACTTCGTTACTGACCTTCGTTACTGACCCTGCTAAACGTCACAACCATTTTTCTGTGGCATATACAGCTACAGCCGCTTGCAACACAGCTCCACACATCTCAGTTTTTCCTTCCGCTATGAATAACTCTCTTTTTCCTTTACAGTGGCCTCCAGCTCCCATAGCAGACACTAGCGTGAGGCTACCTCCATTAGCAGAGCAGGCTACGATAGCTCTTCAGGACCTCCTCCCTGTGGCCTACAGCTACGGCAGTCAAAGCAAGCGCGACAAAGCATGCCGGCATTTTTACCTTGACACCATAGACAGTGGGTGATCTATTAAGCCGCATCTACGCACGGATCTCTGTTGAAATGGAAGTTACGTGGTTTATCATGTCCGTATTTAAGACGTAACTGCCCGTGTTTACATTAATTTTGCGTCATAACCATTTTGAGACGCAAAAACATGAAGCCCCTTACACGGAATCGTGCACAGCCGCATTCGCAAGCAGTCTACACAATCAAGTGCGCATCAGCGTTTAAAAAAAGAGCAGCCTTCCGTAGTGAGGTTTACATCTTACATTTATAGATCCACCGCATTCCAAACCACAGGCATAATGACTCCACAGAGCATTCGTAAGAAAAACTCAGACTGGCGAGACCGCACACTTCAAGTGTACATCAAACAAACGCATGTCTCTCTCAGCGCTCCCGCGCAATGAAGCCAGCGAATCTCCTTGTAACTTGCTCCAACCTTTCCAAACTTTATGAAAGATTATTTTACAGAAGGTTCAAGTGGCGCATGCTCGTGAGGGATGGGAAGCAAGCAGCATATGGGTGTTTCTAAAGCAACGCGGCGTCATCGCTCATCTGGTTGAAATCTAAGCCCAGAATTGATTCTGAAATTCTCAGAATCGTTTGAGAGAGACTTGGTCATTTCTCCATGACAGAAGCGCTGCAACAATCGTAATCATTGAATATGGACATCAAAGTTGCTATTTGCCAAATTCTCCATCGAGTTCAGCCATATTCATCCTGAAATAACCTGTGCAGCTTTCCCCTATAGGCGGCGCAAATTAAACGAGGGTTCGAGACCAAGGCCACGCCCCGATTTCGCAGATGTAAGGCCCGCACAGGGTCCGCTGCAGCTCAGCTGTCCGGCACGAAAAAGCGATAGGAGGACCTAATTTCTCTATCCCAAGAATGCCGCGACGAACTCAGGTTATGGACCTTGTTCCTTAAACAATGGAACGGCTTTCCCTCTTCCATAACAACCTCGTTTCGTCACCTATTGACATCAATCTATTCACAGACGCGGCTCCTTCAATCGGTATCGGTTTCGGAGTTTTTACCAAGGTCGCTGGTTCGCGGTCTCCATGGCCCCGCTCAGCTACAGGATTTGCCACAATCCTCAGCTCTCGCCGAACTTTACCCCCCGTAGTAGCAGCCTTCTTATGGGGGAACGAATGGTCCTCAAAATGTATCTTAGTGCACTGGCGACAACGAAGCAGTCGTTCAATGTGTCAACAAAGGCCGTTCCCATTCTCCCGCTCTCTCGCCTTTCCTAAGACGATTAAAATGGATCGTGGCATGCGACCAATTCATAATAGTTGCAAGACATGTCGCAGGTTCAGAAAACCAAATCGCTGACTCACTGTCTCGCTTTCTGTTTCAGAAATTCAGGAGGTTGGCTCCAGAGGCGGACGAAGTCCCAAGCCCAGTACCTCCATATTCAGAACTAATATTTCCATAAACCACCCACTAAAACCCCCTCCTCGACAAGTCGCTCGACACCATCCTCCAGGCTGTCTCCCCCAAAACACTCCAAACATACTGACAGCATGGAAATGCTTTAAGTCATTCCATCTCTCTTATAACATACCATTCCCGGAATTTTCCTTACTCTCAATAACCTCTTTTATTTCTTTCCTCAACAGCATCAAAAGCCTCCAGTCAGCTCCATCAAGAGCTACATAAGCGGTATCCAATTTTTTCCACAAGCTATCGTACGGACTCCGTCGCCCGAAATTTAAACAATACCCAAACCGCGTTGTTGATAAGAGGAATCCAGCGATCCCGACCTATCGTCCAGACTACCCATACTCTAGACATCCTTACCAAGTGCATCCACGCCCTCCGCACGTGTTACCAGCCCCCCAGTACCGCCCGTACGCTCGACACCATGTTTATTTTAGCCTTCTTTGGTTTTTAAGATGCGCCGAACTAACTACCTCCTCTAAATTCGACCCAGCCATCAACCCCACCATCTCTGATCTAACCGTCCTCGATAGCGAAACCATCTCCTTTTTGATCAAACAAAGCAAAACAGACCAAGTCAAGAAAGGTCATCTTGTTTACATTTTCAATCTCTCGTCACCTATCCAACCTTACCAGGCCGTCCGTGAGTACCTCCACCTCAGGATTTGGATCTAGCCGTCGCTGCGGTCCTCATCTGCCCGCCGAACACCATTGAACTGTCTCTGCTATCCTCAAACCTTTTCCCCCCGCCTGGCGAGGCTTACCCGTCCGATGTCCTAAGTCTTACAATCTCCCATCGGATGCTGCCAGAGCCCCCCCAGTTCCGGGTTTCTCTTCTCCCTACTCGTCGGCGAGACTATCCGTCTGGCAGCGTAGCCTTGGTCTCATGTCATGACGTTGACGCTGGTCTCCCGGTGAGCTCCTATGCTTGCCGTCCGCATGCGACGCTCATCCATTCGATGCCGTGAGTCTCGATCTCCCGTCGGATGTTGCGAGAGCCTCCTTGTTGGGCGTCCCAAAATCTTTTTATCTGCCTAGCCGATAGGACCCATCCGTCCGTCGGAGGGGTATTGTGCCCTATCGGAGGCTTCATGGGTCCTCTCGGCCAGATACCGCCCTCTGTCCTCTGATTAGCAGGGGCTGATGGCCAGTAGGGCCGGTACGCCGACTCCGTGAACTATCCCACTGCAGGCAACTCGGGTCCTCCTGGCCAGGGCTCCAACCACGCTGCTCCTCCATCGGCAGGCAGGGCTCACCCGTCCCAATGCGGTGAGCCATCGCTGGGCCTCGGTTGAGCCCTCCCGACCGGTCGCCCCAAAACCACGAAATTCACTCCGGCAGTCGGTGGGGCCCACTCATGCATGCTAAACCGCTCCTCAGAGCACGTAGACCCCCCGGCCTGCCACACAAGCCACTCCTCGGAACTAGCTCCCGCCAGATGTCAAACGCGTATTTGGGGGGTAAATCTTAGTCTGGCGGCTGTCCTACATTCTATTGCTTTTTGGGGGGTTCACTGGGTTCGGGCCATTCCCGGCTAGGAGCCCTCCCCCAGGACAGCACGCCTACAACGTATTACCATACACGCCAAATACGCATTACGTTATCGTGCTAGTAGATGTAAGTGTGAAATCGTGAAATGAAGTTTAGACACGTAGTTTTTAAACTAAGTTTGGGAGGAGCACGTCAGATACTCAGGCTAATTAGCACAGGTGGTACACAATCTAGGTAATCAATCCTGGGACATAAATACAGCTGTCTTACCTCCATCTAGTCGACGGTTAAGCAGCATCCCTCCACCACCCCTTCTCCACCAATATCACTAGATTTCTAATCACACGGGGGGGTTCACTGGGTTCGGGCCATTCCCGGCTAGGAGCCCTCCCCCAGGACAGCACGCCTACAACGTATTACCATACACGCCAAATACGCATTACGTTATCGTGCTAGTAGATGTAAGTGTGAAATCGTGAAACTATGTTCAATAAGATGTACTTGTGTTTACTAACTGTTTATTCAGTTAAACTGATTTTGAACTGTAGGCCTACATAAGAGGTCGTGATGAACTGTTTACAGTTTCCATTGGGAAGCTTCTTAAAAATAAATTTTCCCTGAAGCAAACCCGGCGGCTTCATAGCTGCATCCATGTTAGCACGTCACGTCTGATGTGGTAATTTCACAGTAATGTTAGGCATACACACAGGTTCGAAGCAGAGGGTGACACGGGAGTGAATTCTCAAGTTCACATGAGACCTAAAGCGCATCCTGTTTGCTTAAAAGCGCAACGTTTCGTTGTTATTCTGAGTGCACACAAATAAACGTAGAGTCTTTACAGATTCGAAAGATGTATTAGGCTACTTTTATCTGTATGACCAAGAATGACGGAGATTTTAAAAGCAAGTGAGCGCAGCGGAGCCTGTCCTGCAGCAAATGCGCTTCCACACAAACACTTCAATAGCGCACATTTCTCTAGGTTAACATCATATTGAGCGGCCATGTAAAGTTGCTACTACATACATCTTTCAGATGAAAAGCCATATTTGAGGTTGATGAATGATAGGTGAGCGTTTGGATGTCCTGCCCGATTGTATTACCACACAGACCAGCCGTTAACAATCTGTCCATCACGGACTGCGAGCCTCTAGTTCGAAGACTCGTTCTCGCCCCCTACAGTGCAATTCGGCTAGGTATACATCCGCGTTAAAATATCAGGGTGAAAGTCATCATAGCTTGCGTAGTATAGACCCAGCTCCCAACCCAACTTTGAGAATAGATTAACGGCGATATTTTTTTTATCGCCCGATAAGAGTCTCACGTTAACGCAGCACGTTAACGCCGATAACGGCCCACCACTATTTAAAGGACAAACTGCGCATTTCACCATAAATTGTTGATTCCATATATGGGGGGGGGGGAGCTTGTTGACAATCAATACTTCAAATGTTGACAATGGCAATAGCAGAGCACAATAACCTAGTCATCATGCCCTACAACACGCTCAGAGCTACTGAGCTGCGCATGCAAACAAGAACTAGTATTAGCATTTGATATGAATCAGAGTGTAGCTGTGTGAGAGCAGAGTGAACCTGAAATGGTTCTGTCACTCCTACGATGCTGTTGGTGTTGTTACTGTAATATCCCAGAATATATTCTCCCGGGTCTCTTGGCAGATCCTCCTCAGAAAACATCACCTGAAGGTCATGAATAAATAAATTAAGGATAATCATAGTCAGCACTGGCTACTCAATAAATCTTCTTTGTTAGTATTAATACTGTTTGGTCATTCCCTAATCTTAAAGCTTTCAATCCAAGATTATCCAGGAATGATTTGATTTTGGGATTAAAGCCTTGTCCAGTGCACACAGAGAGACGTAAAGTTCAGGGTCAGGCTGCTATTATCTTTCATCTCATCACAGATTACGCACACGACTAACAAATGCCACGTCCTACCTGTGCCGAATGCTCAGATTTGGCCCTTACATATGCAGTGTAATCCTTGTGGTGCTTAAATCCCACCTAAAACAAAGTAAAATGAGTATTTAAATAATTTAATGATTTAAGCTGCTGATTTGGTGGGTGGCTGGAGGTGTTTTTTAATTAACATTTAAAGGAATATAATCAGAGACTGACAATTGCTCATATATTTTGAAATAAAAATGAAAAACAATATAAATGAAACCAAAAAAGTCAAATAGCTGCAGTGTATCATAGGATGTGAATATACATCCACATCATACTGAATATTTCTGTATAGATAACAAACAGGTAAATCCTGGTCACGTTGCAAGGTAAACAACAGTGTCTTTTGTATTCATAAAATCTATAAATAATTATCTTAAATGTAAATGAAAGTGAAAGCAAGCATAATGCAACTGATCAGTTCACATAGTTAAGTGTCAGATAAACATAACTCATGGCATAGTATTCAACTAATACACAAGTATTTTTCAAGTACAAAGGTTTTTCTGTTTATTATTTGATATCGTTGCTTTGTTTAAACATGGACTAAAACTACCTGAGATTATATCTGAAAATTAGGCTACAAAACAGTATAATATGGTAACCTGTTCCCACCATGGGATACTAAATTATAATAAACAAATCAGACAATTCCAACTATAAACTAACTCTGCAAAAAAAAATAATAATTCTTAGTTATACTAGAAAATAAGACACAAATACTATCTAAATATTCTTGAATCAAGATGCTTTTACTAGAGAAGTAAAATTACTTTAGATATTAAGCCTTCTTTCTGAAAAAAAAATAAACATTTTATTTTTGCTTAAAAATATAAAATATATATTTGCTGAAAAATATCTGCCAATGGTTTAAGAAAAATAATCTTAATTCAAGGACAAAACAAGATAATTGTTTTATTGTTTTAAGAAAAAGCAAAAAGCAAAACAAAACAACATGAAGATAATGTAATCATTTTGCTTCTTAAGTGGATGAATATTTATTTCAATTTATATGACTTTTGACTTCTCTCAGAATTGTAAGTTTATATTTCGCAATACTGAAACAAGACAGAACTGTGGCAAAAGGTTACAAATACATTTTATTATTATGACTATTATTATTATTTGTATCTGTGGTGGAAACAAGCGTCCATAATAATTACACCATCGGCACTTCACATTTATTAAAATAATTTATAATATATTTTGTGATTTTACTTTGCTGTTGTATATAAATGTATAATTACTGTGAATGAATATACTGTGCTGTTCATGTATTTTTCCTATGATAAAAAATATGCAAAAATAACTACAAATAGTGTATAGGTTAATTTCCTTGAATAGAAAAGGCTATGCTTCTGTGGTCCTTTCACAACATTGCTCTGTTTGTAAAATGTTCCTGACTTGCCCATCATAGCAACACTGGCTCAACCAATTGCAAGTTTGAGGGCGGGAATATCTAGTCATTGACCAATAGTAGGTAGGGAGAATGTCTGGGATTGTTTTGTACAATTACACCTATTATAATGCCATTGTGATCGTGTAATTATTATAATAATATAATGTGAGTAATTTGTGAAAAAAGTCAGTTGGGACAGGCTGAGCTTTAGTGAAATTAATGTTAAAAGTAGTTTTATGTGAAAATGCCTTTCATTAATTACCTTGTACAGTCCCACCCAGTCCCATGAACTCCTCTGAAAGCCATAGGTCATTGAGAGTTTAACTGTAGCATCAGAGAACTTGGTCCATTCCTTCTCCACTTCCAGGGTCACTAATGGTGAGTTCACCTTAAAGGGAAACTGAGCAGGACAGAGGAAGATGAGAATCTTAGAATTTGTAGGTATGAATATAAAAATGAAATAAATATGTATATAATTTAGACATAATTAATAACATGTACTGCCTTATAGAGATCTTGAGTAAACAAACAAATATATTTAATTTATTAGCAGTTTGTCTGAGGTCATAAGGAACTTTTTTAACTCGTAAATGTCGAAGTGTCACGATAACAGATACCTCACATGACAGGCCTGAAATACATATAGCGCTGCTCAGACTATCCAGTGTCTTTCCCGCCCATTTTTAGACTCACATGCAAAGAGAAGAGGGCGGACACCGGCTTGTGATCACTAATAGTGAAGCCCATATGACTGCGGTAGAAGTGCTGGGAAACTCTGGTGGCGCCGCCCAGCCATGAGGTCAAACCCCGCTGTAGTGCAGAATTATGGGATGGTACGGGGGAGCCCGTCCTGCGCAGACGCCACAAGATGCGATCCGTCCATGCCGGCTTTCTCTTTTTTGTACTAGGAAAGGAAGCCAGGTTTAAACGAGAGTCTAGAGAAACAGAAAGACTCATGTAAAAAAGCATAACAGACCTTGTGTCATAAGTATGTGTCCCCACATCAAACTTGTAAGTTGGCGGGAAATTGAGGGGTCCTTCTATAAACCCCTCCAGAACGGATTCGCTTTTTTTCGCCATGTTGAGCTGTGACGAAGACAAAAACAACAACAAAAAAAACAATGTTCTTTCACCTTATCTTTTTAACAACAACCCCATCTAGCAGACATCACAATATATAGTGTGCACAACACATGCACTGAAGAGCTGAGTCCAGCTGCCTGCAGTGCTTTGTTTATACATGTAGTATACTGAACTCTAGTGGTAACAGAAGGAAAAAACAGTTTAGCCAAGATCTGTACAGAGACATCTGGTGTTGTGTTTGAGACAAGGACAATTTTCTGAGCTTATCTGATATGTTCAACATTGCTTCAGCAGTTAGATCTGTACATACCCCTGAAATCACATGCACCTGTGCAATCAGTTTCCTTCAAGGCCCGGTTCCAAATGGCACACTTGGTGTGGACCTGAAGCCTCGTTCAACTATAATTTTATGATTCAAAAGGGTGTTCTGTATAACCACATCCATGACAAGTTCAGCATTTGGGACAGGGCCTCCTTTGTGTAAAATTAGTTCTTCAGCATACTTTTAAAAAGAGTACTAATGGAACTAAAATACTTTTTAAAATAATATAGTTAAATGTGAACTAAATGTAATATTTTACAATTTTTCTGCATGCTAATTAAATGAAAATGTATTATAGTTTAAATGTATATTTAAAAAAATTAGCTGAACAATTTTTTGCTCCACTTAACAGGACTTCAGTGCATCTTTATATGTAACTTCTATTGTCATCAAAAAGATTAAAATGTACTATTTTATTATGTTCTAATGTATAGAACACAATACAAATAAATGTAATTTATATTAAACTTGTATGTCATGTATTTACATTTATTTGTAATTACTCATTTGTAATGGCAATTTATTGCATTTAAAATATATGAATTGTATCAATTTAATTAAATATCAAATAACATACTACAATTAAAAATGTGATCATGTACTATGTGCTTTGGTATGCTCGTCAGTACATCAAAATAAGTGTACCTGCTGACAAAAGACTACTAACATAATGAATTCACCTTAAAATTGTACTTCAAGGTAAAACTTTTAATTTGACATTATTACAAAGTGCCTTTTAAAAGGTGTACTTTTCCCCTAATATATTATCTGCAAATACATTTTTTTATATACTTAAAAGATTTGAAGTACACTTCAAGTGCACAGTGTACATTTAATACACAATTAAGTGCACTTCTTGTTCACAAGGGCTAGCTATGATGGCCTCCAAGCAACCTGTGACATTAAAGCTCATTTACCTGATCTTTTTCCCACAGCAGAGGCAGTTTGTCATTCTCAATTGCACTTTTCACCACGTGAATGTCATAACCTTCGATTCGGAAGTTCAGATCACCGAACCAGAACACCACGCTGTGGAGAATGCCATAATTTCCAGTGAACTCAACAGGTCAAAGTACAACGTGTAATCTGTAAAAAGTACATCTGTATAAAGCTACTAAGATTAATGCTCAGATACACATAAAAAGACTGTATTAAAAGAACATTACAGTTGATATGCCTCAACCAAAACAATGTTGTTCTGCAACACACTTGTTGTTTTGTTTTAAAAACTGCCATGTGTTACATAGTGTAGCTTTATTAATACATAAGTAAGCCTAGGCATCAAAGATATGTTTTTTTTCCCAGGTACCCACTCGTGATCCAGCACACCCACAGCCGTGCCGCCCTCGAACTGCTGCTGCTGCAGGATGCTTTCAAAGTCCTCCATCCGCTGCTCCAGATTACGCATGTGAGCCGGCAGGTGGCAGTTGAGGAAGCACACAGGGTGTCCGAAAACCATCATGCGTGCACTTACGCCCCCTTTATTCCCCTAAGACAAACATATAGAGGCAGAGGATAATGGGAAGACATTAATAATACAGCAGCTCTGGACTCCATAGTAAGGTGTGCCTAATGGAACCTGCCCTAATGGTAAAAGAAAGTGAGATTATTTACGCACCCTTATATTGTTCCAAACTATTATGACGTTAGACATTTTTTGCCGATGGAATCAAATGGAATTTTTCTTATCTTTAATCTTCATGCAGCTCTTTTCCATATGATAACAGTTTATTGCTACCACAGCTGTCAAACTCCAATAAAGAACAAACATTCAATTGATTGGAAATGTTGGAATTGGTTAAATGCAGACACAGCTTTCACAGAATGACTCAGTTATTTGAGTTTGAACCAGGTATCTTGTTCATAAATGAAGAAAATAAACTGGGATAAATCTTGTTTGGGAACAAGAATCGACACTTGACTGACTGACAAGCATTCTTAAATAAAACTATTAATAATCTATTAAAACAATTAATAAAGTAATAAAAATACATTGAAATAAAAGCTGAAAATGTAAATTATAATAAATTATAAAATAAATATTATATGAAACACTTCAAAAGTGAATATGTTGCCTTGACAACTAACTGAAATAAATATGTTTAAATCCTACAATTACTAAAATAGAATAAAAATAAATACAATTAAAGCTATTTAACTAAAATGAAAACTGAAAAAAGCTATTTAAAAATATCAAATGACTAGCTATTACACTGCTGGCTGAGTGAGGGGGACATGTTGTTAGTTAAATTTGGCATGTAATTCAATCTTACATTTAAAATGATTTTTTAACATCTAATACTTCATATTTATATCAAGCTATTATTGTCTTTTTTCTATGGCATCTTGATAAAAGTTTTGCCACACAGTTTAAAAAAGGGAGGACTATTTTAGATATGCTTTGTTGTAACTTAAAAAGTATAGAAACATTTTAAACTAAATAATGCCGTTGATGCTCAAACATATTTTCTGGAGTCTTTTAGTCATGTACATTTTAATAAAGGATAGATAAACTAATTTAACTCAAGAAAGATTCTGTGTTACTTGTTGAGTAAATGATTAAATGACTCACTTGCTTGTTGCCACCTACTGGGTAACAATTTAACCTGCAAAAAGACTTACTGAACGAATCGCTAAAGGAATCTTTTCTGTAAACAGGTTAAAGTCACCAGAATGAACCTGTCTGCATGTCTTTTTGGAGCTTGACAGACATTGCCACTCTCATCTACAGTTGAAACAACATGAGCAAATGACCGAATAATGATCAAATTTTCTTTTGTGAGTGAACTATCCCTTTAAACACTGTGCTGAGAAGGACAGGTGTGCTGTGCAGTCAAGGGCGAAATGGGCTGTACAGAAACTTGCAGTTTATTAGGAGCGCTGGTGCTGCAGTTCCCACGGGTTGTGCTCTGACTTTCTGGGTAATGCACTAGGGAGAACTGAGAGCTGCTCTGTGTGTGTGTGTGTGTGTGTGTGTGTTCAGTATGCATTAGATCAAACAGAGATGAACTGGATGCGTGTGTGTGTTTGTGCACTGGAAGACAGATCAGAAACAGAGCTGCCGTGTGCCCTACTGTGCCCTACTCAAAGGAGACTGCAGAATGAGCCTGGAGCCATGCTGACAACAACACACGCAGGGTCACACACACACTCACTGTCACTTACACAAAAACATGCTTGCAGTCTCATTTCCACGCTCTCCCTTTGACTCCGCTTTTCCTTTAATCATCAAAGTGATCACACGGCGGGAGTCGTGACAATATGCAGATATTTGATGTACGACATTAAAGTACTAATACAGCACAACAATCACTGATCACATAAGCGTTTAGAAATTAGACACACTTTCCCAAAGGTCTTTGCTTGTTTGACTCACCCAGTAGCCTCCCAAACCAGTGCGAGTGCTTTGGGTTTGTACTCCTCTGAGGAAGGGAAGGTGGCAGAATTTGGAAAACACCAGTAAGAAAACCCCCTGCATCCTCTGAGATGCCACCTAGACAGAAATGAACAAATTTCAAGTTAAACTTCTCATTAGTGCGGTTTAGTAAAGCATACATTATTAGTAAGATTTAAACAAACCAAGTCCAAAAATATACTTCAGTTTTTACGCATACGCTAGGGATTGCATACAGTGCATGTGATGTAAAGTGTACTGTAGTTTGTCCACAACGTGGCAACACTGTCACAGCCTGTATTTAACAGAAAAGATTTCCGTTTTTTTAGTCAAAAAAGAACAAATCCTGGAGATGCAACAACAGATGTTCAGGTTGACTCATGTAGGTAAGGCTGTTAAAGAATAATTCACCCAAAAATTAGCCAGCCAAATCACCCTACAGCCTGTCACGAGAGATGAGGTCGAGGACTCAAATGCAGAGAATGGTTTCTTTTAATAATAAAATAAAACAAAGAAGAACAAAAACCACCCCGAAGGGGAAAAACAAGCAGGCAGGCAGGCAGGCATAAAACTGGAGCACAGTCAACATGAAACACTCACGTAACGTACGACACATGAAAGACAACAGATCAGCACAGGACTGCAGACACAAGGAGACTATATAGGGAGACAAACGAGGGTAACGATGGAGACACAGCTGGAGCCACTGAAACAATGATTAAGTAACAAGATGGGAGGGGACAGACAATCGACATGGGAGCACATGGCACCAAACAAACAACAAGCCATGTGCTCAACACACAGAGACATCTGGTGGCCAGTCTGGGCACACCAGCAGGACCGTGACATAACCCCCCTTTTAAGGAGCGGATCCCAGACGCTCCACACACACTAAACAGAAAAATGTCTAGGAGGGAGGTGGGCCAGGCCGTGGAGTGGAAGAGGGCCTGGAGCAATGGGCACACAGGGGTGCCAGGGTGGGGCTGGCCCTGGAGTGGGCTCTGTGGGTTCCCAGACCGGAGCGGGGTCCAGGACCGGAGTGGACTGCATGGGCTCCCAGACCGGAGCGGGCTCTGGAGCGGAGTCTGTGTGCTCCCTGACTAGAGCGGGCTCTGGAGCGGACTCCGTGGGCTCCCGGAACGGAGCGGGCTCTGGAGCGGACTGCGTTGGCTCCCGGAACGGAGCGGGCTCTGGAGCGGACTGCGTGGGCTCCCGGAACGGAGCGAACTGCGTGGGCTCCCGGAGCGGAGCAGGCTCTGGAGCGGACTCCGTGGGCTCCCGGAACGGAGTGGGGTCCTGGACTGGAGCGGACTCCGTGGGCTCCCGGATCGGAGCGGGCTCTGGAGAGGAATACGTGTGCTCCCGGACCGGAGCGGAATGCGTGGGCTCCCGGATCGGAGCGGGCTCTGGAGCGGACTCCTTGGGCTCCCGGATCGGAGCGGGCTCTGGAGCGGACTCCGTGGGCTCTCGGATCGGAGCGGGCTCTGGAGCGGACTCCGTGGGCTCGCGGATCGGAGCGGGCTCTGGAGCGGACTCCGTGGGCTCCCGGAACGGAGCGGACTGCGTGGGCTTCCGGAGCGGAGCAGGCTCTGGAGCGGACTCCGTGGGCTCCCGGAACGGAGTGGGGTCCTGGACTGGAGCGGACTCCGTGGGCTCCTGGATCGGAGCGGGCTCTGGAGCGGAATACGTGGGCTCCCGGACCGGAGCGGAATGCGTGGGCTCCCGGACCGGAGCGGAATGCGTGGGCTCCCGGACCGGAGCGGAATGCGTGGGCTCCCGGACCGGAGCGGAATGCGTGGGCTCCCGGACCGGAGCGGAATGCGTGGGCTCCCGGACCGGAGCGGAATGCGTGGGCTCCCGGACCGGAGCGGAATGCGTGGGCTCCCGGAACGGAGCGGACTCCGTGGGCTCCTGGATCGGAGCGGGTTCTGGAGCGGAATGCGTGGGCTCCTGGATCGGAGCGGGTTCTGGAGCGGAATACGTGGGCTCCCGGATCGGAGCGGAATGCGTGGGCTCCCGGACCAGAGCGGAATGCGTGGGCTCCCGGATCGGAGCGGACTCCGTGGGCTCCCGGATCGGAGCGGACTCCGTGGGCTCCCGGATCGGAGCTGACTTCGTGGGCTCCCGGATCGGAGCAGACTCCGTGGGCTCCCGGATCGGAGCGGACTCCGTGGGCTCTCGGATCGGAGCGGAATGCGTGGGCTCCCGGATCGGAGCGGAATGCGTGGGCTCCCGGACCGGAGCGGAATCTGGAGCGGAGTCCGTGGGCTCCGGGACCGGAGCGGAATGCGTGGGCTCACGGGGCGGAGCGAGCGCCGGAGCGGACTCCGTGGGCTCCCGGAACGGAGCGGGCTCTGGAGCGGACTCCGTGGGCTCCCGGAGCGGAGCGGGCTCTGGAGCGGACTCCGTGGGCTCCCGGAACGGAGCGGGCTCTGGAGTGGTCTCTGTGACGGCCACCATGGCCTCCAGGACCACCGGGCTGGAGTTCACTGGAGACATGCCGGCTGCCCGTACCGACCTCATAGGTGGATCATCCAGCTTGCATACCAGCCTCAGAATCCCGGGGGGCACTGCAGCTTCAACGACCGCCACTAGGGGCACCGCAGCTCCGTCTGCCGCCACTGAAGGAGCTGTAGCTTCGTCGCCCACCACCTGGGCTGGGGAACGTGCCAAAGACTCCACAAATTGCCCAAAATTCAGGTGGTCCCCTCATCCTCCACCAGCTGAGGGGCTCATCCAGAGCACTGTTGAAAAGGTCTTTGAGGGCCGCCTCGTTGTACCCTAACCCCTCAGCTGCACCGCTGAACTCTACGGCAAACCTCCTCACGTCATTGCCCTGCTGACGGCAAGAGCTCAGGGCCTTAAACTGGAGGATGCGTTGGTATAGGGGGCTGGAGATAGTGGCGGGTGGTGGGCGGTCCAAACCTCTCCTCTGCTGAGTCCTCATCTTGGCTGATCCGTTCTGTCACGAGAGATGAGGTCGAGGACTCAAATGCAGAGAATGGTTTCTTTTAATAATAAAATAAAACAAAGAAGAACAAAAACCACCCCGAAGGGGAAAAACAAGCAGGCAGGCAGGCAGGCATAAAACTGGAGCACAGTCAACATGAAACACTCACGTAACGTACGACACATGAAAGACAACGGATCAGCACAGGACTGCAGACACAAGGAGACTATATAGGGAGACAAACGAGGGTAACGCTGGAGACACAGCTGGAGCCACTGAAACAATGATTAAGTAACAAGATGGGAGGGGACAGACAATCGACATGGGAGCACATGGCACCAAACAAACAACAAGCCATGTGCTCAACACACAGAGACATCTGGTGGCCAGTCTGGGCACACCAGCAGGACCGTGACACAGCCCAAGACCGGTTGCCCACTGAAGCTAAGCAGGGTTGAGCTGGTCAGTACCTGGATGGGAGACCTCCTGGGAAAACTAGGTTGCTGCTGGAAGAGGTGTTAGATAGACCAGCAGGGGGTGCTCACCCTGCAGTCTGTGTGGGTCCTAATGCCCCAGTGTAGTGACAGGGACACTATACTGTCAACAAGCACTGTCTTTCGGATGAGACGTTAAGCCGAGGTCCTGACTCTCTGTGTTCATTAACAATCCCAGGATGTCCTTCGAAAAAAGAGTAGGGGTTTAACCCCGGCATCCTGGCCAAATTTGCCCATTGGCCTTTGACCATCATGACCTCCTAATCATCCCCATACACTGATTGGCCTCATCACTCTGTATCCTCTCCACCAATAAGCTGGTGTGTGGTGGGAATTCTGGCACAATATGGCTGCCGTCACATTATCCAGGTGGATGCTGCACATTGGTGGTGGATGAGGAGATTCATAATTGAGTGGAAAAAATATTATGTCTGTGGCAGCAATGCGTCACCGTACTTCCTAACAAAACGGATGAACTACTTCTCCTCACCCACACAAACAAGTACTTTTCAAACTCTGCTGCATTGTGCTTCACTGAAACCTGGCTGAGTGAAGCCATCCCGGATAACGCGCTTCATTTGCCGAGCTACAAGCTGTTCAGAGCATACCGCATCGCAGAGTTAACAGGGAAAACGAGAGGTGGTGGACTATGTTTCTACATAAACGAAGGTTGGTATTCAGATGTAACAACTCTGAAGATGACGTGCTCTCCTAATTTAGAGGCACTATTCATAAACTGTAAACTTTTCTACTCGCCCCGAGAGTTTTCCTCTTTCATTCTCATGAATGTGTACGTGCCTCCGGACGCGTGCGTGAGTCCTGCGATGCAACAGCTGGCCGAACAAATATCTGAAAGGAGCCCACCAGAGACAGTAATATATTGGATCATTGTTACACAATAACTAAAGATGCATATCACTCAGTCCCATGGGCAGCTTTAGGACTCTCACTCAGTGGGGAGAGAACGCAAACCTGAGGGGCGCCAGTGTTGATGCTGAGATTTCTTGAGAGTCTGTCAGGAAGCTGGTGATCCACTGACAGATGGAGGTGGGCACAGAGAGCTGTGTCAGTTTGTCTGAGAGAAGGTCAGGCATGATGGGATTGAATCAGTCAGTCTCAGTTATAGAGATGCAAAACCCTAATGTGCAATAGAACGTTTCATCCAGTGTCTGCGCTATTTCTCTCCAGAAGTTCTAAGCAATTTTTTTGTTAATTAGAGTTGCACGTATCCCTTAACTGCTTCACACAAGGGCTTTTCAGTGGGGTGATTTTTTTTTGTTGCATCTCCAATAGCTTTTCATGTTTCAGTCTCATCTCTTTCTTTGCTGGTCAGTGAATAAACTTTGTAGATAAACCCCAGAAACCTCCTACCAACACCCTCACAACCATATAAAACACACCAGCAACTGCATAGCAGCAAGCTAAGAACCAATCATAACATTTTAATAACCCCATAGGAACATGATTTATTTATTCTGTGGAATACAATTTTATTTAAAGAATTCTGGTAACCAAACAGTTTTGGTGACTGTTTATTCCTTCTTGTGTGTTTCGAATATCAGGAGGGTGTGTAAATTTCCTTGATATTTATTTGGTGAACTGTTTTTAAGCCCGATATGCATTTGATTTCATACTGACCAGCACGTATCCAAAACGACTGAGTGTGTCCATGCAGAGCTCACTCCACTGGTCTATGAAGAGAGCATCTTTGAGCCGCTTGTTTATCATAGAGTTTACTTCCTGCAGTCTAAAAAGAGATAAAAGAACAGAAGCAGGAAAAAAAGAAAGACAGAGACAAAGAATACCATTAAAACAAGGGCAAACAGGAGAAGATGGCAAAAAGGACATGGAAATGAGAATACACAGACAGAGCACACAGAGAATGCAGTGGAAGGTTAATTAATCCAGCAACTATAATGGAAGGTATACAACTGAACAGTGCAACACATTCTTACCCAACAACCACCATGTCAGTGCTCCCATTTTCAACACCAGGTCCAAACAAGGAATTTATGTCATCAGGTGGTATACCAGAGCCTACATTCCATGTGACAATATGCACTCTAAAAGGAATAAAGCATATTGTGCACAATGTAAATTATTAAATAAATTGCATGAAATGCTTGTTATATATTCCCTACATAGGCAGCTATTACATATAATGTATGATTGGCATTTCTCTCACAGTTACTCTTGTTTATATATATATATATATATATATATATAAATATGTGGTCTACTCTAGGTTTTGGATCAGGGCTGTAGTTTTAAATCCATGGTCATATTCTCCTTTACATTACGTCATGGCAATATGAGTCATCAAAATAAAATCAATCAAAAAGCCTGGAATAAGTGTCACCTGCTGTATTCAATAGCTTCCAAAACATACTGAATGCATTTAACTAATTAGATCACATGCACGATAAGCATTACACATTATAAGGCATCTCACACAAAGATGACAGGCTAAAGGATCCAGGAGCACATTCGTATGTCTAGGAATGCTGCCAGCTCAACGCTGTGTCCATTCTGTCACAAGGCTCTGAGAGAGATATTATGCTGATTTAAGGGATGAGAAAGTCTCAGCTATGCTGGTATGCATTATTTAGGTTTATTATGCAGGCATACCACTAGCTGATTTCTCAGCATGTGCTAACTCAACTCCACAACGAGTTAATAACCCCAGCAGCAACCCTCTGACCACATCTAGCAAGTTTGAAATCTGAGGTTATCACTAGTGTGGACTTTCATGGCAGTGACCAATAAGCTTCTCCAAGTGCTGAAGACCTGATTGTCCTGTTCCGATTCAGAGTTTTTCATCAGAAAGTACAAAATCACATAAGATTTGAGTCAGCTAATGGGATGCTGCCTTAAACTGACAGATTCTCTCCCCTCAGGCCAGTGGTTATAAGCAAATCCAGCAGAAACCTAATGACTGAGTGACTGCAGTCAAATCATATCATATCATTGGGACAGAGAAAAGTTTAAAAACATGAATGAGGAATAATTTTTCATAAACCAGTTGAATAATTAAATGACACTCATTTTGTTGGCGAATGATCAGTTTTAGGGTGATTTGGTGTGAACAATTCAATAATTTGCTCATAAAGGCAGCCACTTCATGAATGAGAAAGCATTTTAGCAGACTTGTGGACTTGGGCCATGGCATACACTTGTTCATTAAGTTCAGAAGATCCCATATGTCATTTATATTTTCAGAAGGGTGTTCACAAAGGCCCATTTGAGGCCACTATGCACCCTTGATGCACTGAGACAAGTTTTGCAGCAGACTAGGGCTGAAACGATTATTCGACATTATTGACAATGTCGACAATAAAAAATTATCAAAAAAAATTAAAAAGATCTCATATGACATAATGTAAGAGCCTGCAATACTGCGGGTTGACCAGTGGCACTGTAGCGCAAGACTGTAGTTCAGCCCTCCTGGATGCAATTCAAGAGAAGACACACACAGCGCTTCAGAGAAAATGCATTCAAACTTGAGCGGTGTTTGGATAAATATGTAAATATATTGCACGCTTTCCTCTCAGTAACAAAATAAAAACATAACAAAAACTGGCATCAATGTGAAAAGAACAGTTAAAAATGCATCTGATTACAATGATATGAATGTTTGCATGAGCTCTGCTCAGTAACATAACTTTACTCCAGTAAAGTCCGGTCACATCATGTTTATTTATATAGTACTTTATGCAATAGCCTTAATTCAAGCAGCTTTACAGTATTAAATATGAAAAAGGAGTCAGTGTCTCTTTCAGTTAAAATTACAACTTGATGTTCTGTTATAAAGCAGCTCTCCAGTGTGGAGCTAGCTAATGATCAAATATTTGTATTAGTGGGAAAAAGATTATTTAATTAAAGTGACAGTTTGGTTTACAGAGATCAAAGCTTGAAGTAGCTCAGGACTGTTTTAATTATCATAACCCTATAAGGTATTTTAAGACATGTTGTGAATAAAATAGTTTATCCAGTGTTTTATCATTTACCTCTATTTTGTTTCTTATCTATTTGACTTACAAAGGAGATGTTCGTCAGAATTATGTCATTCAGTTCCTTTTTCATGCTAATTAAATAGTGAGAGTGTCTCTGTCTGTCATCTCATTTTGTGTGCCAAATACATCTATTTGTATAATGAATTGTAATGCTTTACAATAAGGTATCATTTGTTAACATTAATGTATTAAAATGAATGAACACTGACCAATACATTTTTTACATTTATGTATTAAGGTTCAAGGTTCAAGGTTCAAGGTTTCTTTATTTGTCACATGATAAATTATACAGGGTATAATCAAAAGTGAAATGTAGGTCAAATCAGGTCCGCCACTATTAATGTTTGTTAATACAAATACAGTTGTTCATTATTTGTTTATTTATCAATGTTAAAAAACACAACTTGTGATTTTAATAATGCATTAGTAAATGCTGAAATTAACATTAACTAAGATTAACAAATGCTGCAGAAGTATTGCTCATTCTTAGTTGATGTTAACTAATGAACTTTATTGTAAAGCGTTACCAATTAATTGTATAATAATTGTTATTACATAATATGCTTTTCTAAAGCTGAAGTGACATTTATGTTAGAATATATAGAACTTCATATTTTAGCTAATTCCAAAAGCTGAAATCCAACAAAGTCTACTGATTAATCAGAAGAATTATCCACGATTAGTCGATTAATCGTTCTAATAATCGCTAGATTAATCGATTATCAAAATAATAGTTTGTTGCAGCCACAGCAGACCTCAACCTGACTGTCAAAGCAATATCATGTCACTAAATTGTGGGCTTAGAGGAAGACCAAAATGACCTAGTGTTCCATCTGGGACAGGGCTAAAGACCGGTACTTGTTTTGTTCTTGAATTAAAATCAGCATTTGTGTTTGAATCAATGGAATGAATGACTCCATGATTTAGCCATGAAGACAGTCATCGTTGCCACCTACTGGCATAACAATGCAACATACAGAAAGATCAAATAAAAACATTCTCACCAGTGCACAAACAAACAGTGAAAAGTCTAAACTTGGCATTTTTGGATAGATGCTCAACCGGATTAAAGGTACCAAACCTAACTGTTGTACAATTATTGACAAGGTATATAACAATCTCACCTGAAATCCCCCTCTTCGCTGATGGTCTTGTTCAACTTCTCAGTTGTGTTTGGTACATGTGGTTCGGGACTTGGAATCGGTTGAGGAACGGGGTTGGACGGGGGGCTAAGGTTTGGGTTGGGGATTGGTCTGGTGATCAGGTTATTGTGTGTGTTCGCATGGTCGGGCTGTGATCGAGGGCTTGGAAGTGTCGAGGGAATGGTTGGGGGGTTGAAACCAAGTTGAGAAGCGGGGCTCAGCGGGTTTTGGGGGCTGCAATAAGGCAATGGTGATTCGGTTGGGGAGTGCGACAGGAAGTTGGGCGTTCCCGTAGCTTTAACCTGCAATAAAGGCTCAGTGTGTCTGGAGACTTTGACTGATGTCTTGGTGCCCAGTGCCGTAGGCCTGGGTCGACTGATGCTGATGCATTTTGTGGATTGTGCGATGGAGTCTGGTCTGGTTCTCTGCTGAATGGCTGGGATTGTCTGCAGTGCCGAGGTCTGTCCCAACACTGGAGGGTTTCCAGTCATTACCGTCTGGCAGTGTGAGGATGCAGCCATTTTGCAAGGGTTTCCAAGCAGGGCTGGGACTGGTGGTTTGTGGAGTCCTAGAACTCCAGTATGTTCTTCGGGCATTGGGCAGCTCTGAATGGGCTGCATTGGATCCATTTACCTGCAAAGACAATACAGACAGCCGTGTTCTAGAAATGTTCCCGGTTCAATGCAAGTTTTTTTGCTGGTAGCCAACATTAAATTGGTCAAAGACAAATAGTGCCCACAATAAATACAAATATATATCTTTTTAAAATTCAGTTTAAAAAAATGTGCCATGTTTTGAAGAAGTTTGATCTTTTTCAAGAAATATTTTTATTTAATGACTGTAAAATGTAATGTGGTATAACCATCAGGGTAAAAAGTATTAACATATTTTCTTTACACCTCGAGTAAATGTCATTAAGTATTATAAAAAGTAAATATGAAATAAAAAGGTTTATTTTAAATATATCACAGTAAAAGTTTTCTTTCACAAATTTCATGATTTACTAACTTATAAATATTCGTATGTTTTTGAGGAGTCGCTCAACATGACATTTTAAATCCTGAACCAACTTTGCTTTTTAAGAATTTAAATGACTAGAGCTGCAGCGATTCGTCAACGTCATCGATTAATTCGATTATAAAAATACATCAATTAGCATTTAGTGCATCGACGCGTCACACATTTAGCCACGCCCATTGCGCGAGCCTGCAGATATCCCTACTTAAGACAAACAAGACTCTAGAGCAGAAGTTAAATGCTAGTCTGGCAACACTTCACTTCAGTTCATAGAGCATTTTATTATCATACGACCGTCAGAACTGCATATATATAGCCGAACTGACGCCTGTCAGGATTCACATCCGCATTCAAAGCTGCGCTGAATGAACGGGGCAAAACGGGACATCGAGTTTCCTATATAATCATGACAGGTTTAATGCACTGACGAAGACGGAGAAGGAGAAATGATTCGTGTTCATCTTAAACCGGAGCTACCGTCAGTGCCGTGGACGCGAGAGCTCTGAGACGCACGCACCAAACGCGCTCTCTGCACTCGTTAACAAAGTGTTTAAAGTCATTGCTTGTTGTTTAACTGTGTGATGGACAGGACAAGCCTCGACTGGGCTCATTTATTTAAAAACGGGCTCAGCAGTGATAAAACTTCCCAGTGTTATGATGCCATTTTTGATTCTGTCGCTCTCGTGTCTTGAATGCGGTTGTGACTTCAGCTGTTCATTCATATACAGATATGTATTCAAGCAGATGTTTTAATCTGCTGAATAAATAAAACCTTTCAAATCTCTCTACTGTAAGCAACTGCTGTCAGTCCAAACAGAACTGTGTATGCACCATAATCTGCATTTCTATTGATTGTATCACTGCCCTGTAATTCTCCTTCATTTCTCTTTCTTTCTCCCTTTTCTCATGTTTAATGTATTGTTATTATTTTTCCTTTTCTCTCTTTTCTTATTTCTTATTGATTGTTATTTTCTTTATTTCATTTTTCTTTATTGTTATTATTTATTTTTCTCTCTTTTCTTGTTATTATCTTTCTTTCTTTATTGTTATTTTGTTTCTTTCTTTCCTTTCTTTGTTGTTGTTATTTATTTTTTGTAAAGTATTAATGAGAAAAGGTTTGAATAAAATAAAAGATTAATAGCAGAATTTACTATTATGTATTGATGGTTTAAGTAAATAATTAATCAACTGATGAGAAAATAATAAATAGATTAATTGAAAAATAATTGATAGATTAGTCGACAATAAAAATAATCATTAGCTGCAGCTCTAAAATGATCTGATATGTTATAAGACTTATTGACCTTCACACAGTCATGAGTCATGCAGTTCTCTATGATATCATTTCCTGTTTTATGTACCTTGGTTTTGGTTTTTCAAAAATCAGTACATACTGAAGCTTTATCTCCCCCCCGTTAAGAAATAATAATAAAGTTATATATCAAACAACATTCATTTAACACATTTTATTCTTTTAAAGAGACTTCTTAAAAATTATTATCAGGAGTTTTATCATCTTAATTTTTTATTCATGCATTTTTAACGTATTGTTGATTCAATTAGAACATAAAAATAGCATCATGTCATTGACCTAAACCCCAAATGCTGTTCATTGAGCTTAACTTATATTGAACCCAGAACATTACTTTGATAAATGGAGGAAAAAGCATGAAGGACAAAATGGAAAGGGTGACAACCAGAAAATAGATGCTGTGAATGCAGAGTAAGACGAGAGACCTGGGTTTGTGTGTCCTTCACACTCCTCTGCCTTCTCCCACGGTCAAAGACAGAGACTGTTGCTGTCTGCAGTGAACGGCTGATTGTGTGAAGAGCCTTGGAAAGTAGCCAGGGTCCCCACCATACCTGTCCCCTCTTAATCTCTTCCTTTCCTGAGACGTCACTGCTGACATCAGTGAACTACAATCAGCTAAGATCAATCCTTTTCTTTAAATGACAACTAAATACCCTCCTCCCCTCTGTCCTGATCTACTTTCCTGTTGCTTGGCAACAACTTCCACCCCCAACACCCCCCTTCCAAACATTTCCATTCTTTCCTTTTAACATTCCGGAATATTTCCTTTAATAAGCAGGACTCTGATCGATCGGGCAATCTTTAAAGAAAGTGCTAGGGATAATGGCCATCACATAGCATTAGCAATGATGCCTCTTTCTCCATCTGTTACAGAATAATAGCTAAGAGCTTTTAGACATTGGTGTCTTGGGACAGATCTTTGGTGAGAAGACAATGCTTTATCTGCAGATCTGCAAAATGCTATAAACATTTCTAACAGAGTTTAGCAAACGTGGCCAATTTAAACATGCAGATATACACATGCTACACAGAAGATGAAACAATTCATATCAAAATCACAAAGTCACAAAACGGAGGAAATGTTATGTTTAAAGCTGACATATAGTTTATAAATCATAATTCTAATTTTGCAACACAATGATGTGCAACACAGATGTCACAATATACAGTATATAAAAATATATTAATCAATGTTTGATATTTATTATGTATTATTTGAATGTACATTAATGTACATTATAGTAATTAAGTGTTATATATAAAAATTGTGTTTAGTAAAGTTAATCAATGAAAAGATAAATGTAAAACATTAGTTTTTCATGTAGTTCAATGCAGTGAGGTAATATAAGAGCTCATCAGCTCACGCAGTATTTGGTTTATATAAACAGGTCATCATTAAAAATGTATAATTATCGCTTTGGATAAAAGCGTCTGCAAAATGACTAAATGTAATGATGACAATTTATGTCAATGGCTGAATGGAGCCAAGTGAAAAAATATATTCACAAAATAAAATTAATGTTTTCGTTGACGGTATATATGTTACCTTTTACACTTCTGCTGTTTAATGAATTATGTTGTGCTTCACTGTTGTTTGTCATGTTGTCACAAAAGGTCATTAAAAAGACTAATCCTACAAAAAAAAAATCACACACAAGGTCACAGGCTCTGGAGGGGTTTATCTATAAATAGCTTTCTATTTATATATAATTTTATCTAATTGTGCTTATATTTTCTTGCTCACAATCATAATATTTAAACTTTTTCTCAATTGTTTTGAGTTTTAAATCCTAAAATATTTCTGCAGTATATGCAACATTAGTTTGTCTAGACATGTCTAATGGTAGAAATTTCGTTTGAAACCATCCCGTAGGCCTACTTTCCATGCATTCATTTCAGTGAATGCTGGATTTGTCATTATTATTACAAATAAATATTGGACATGTTTTTGTATCAGATGATTTGGACTGATAGCCTACTGAGTGTTTACACACATATTGTGAGAAAATTGAAAAAGCAGGAGATTTCACCCAAAGAAGTAAACGATTATGAACATTAAACACAATACAAAATATTAGTATAGCCTATGCCTACCAATAATTTATAAACTTTTCAATTCATTTGGTTTTGTCTCAAGAATCAGTGAGTAGTTGTGCGTCGCAAGAAAAATACGATTTATATATATATATATATCACAGTGCGTATGTGTCCGCTGGACACCAAATACAATCTCGAGTATATAATAATCGTCATTTCCACCAGCCACGCGCCCAATGAACCGTTATCATGAACAAGGTCATCTGTCCTCGCTGGTCGAAGAGTCTGCAGATAATTCACCGTTTCACAAGCTGATGAGATGGACATCTACGTTATAGAAATGGCGAGAAATGAACGCGAGTCTCTTTGACATACAAGCAAGGTCTTTTTTTAAAGTTGTTTGTTTAACGTTATACGCTGCAGTGTCTCGAGGCGAAGGATGTCACGCGCATCTCTCGCGCTTCAAACAGATGAGCGTCACGGTAAGAGACTATCTCCAATTATGTTTGACTGCCTCGTCGACCCACGTTTCGTTTTAAAAGCACGATTAAGTTGATATCGAAATAATTCTTACCTGTCCTGTTTCTCTGCCCCGGCGCAAGTGTGTGTGTGATGTAAGCGTCTCTACAGGGCACACACACACACACACACACACACACACACACACTTCCACTGGTGTGAAAATTAATGATGGAGAGCGGATACGTCAGTCCCAAGAGGACACGAGGAAAGGTAGCGAGAACTGTGAGTGAAATGACATCCTCAACAGACACTTGACTAGTATGACTGTTTGACAACCAATGACGTAAGGCGCCGGAAGGTCCGCCGCATCAGCGTGAGTGGAATGTAAACGTGCACTTACACGTGGAGACGCTATTAACATGTCCACAACTCCCGAGAACCATTCTCACAACCCTGATGCTGAAGAAGGTCCAGTTATTCCAGCTACATATCTGTACTATCATCATCTAGACGTATATTGGATAGCTTATTCAAATTGGAAATATTATTATATTATATACATATTAGGCTAGTTTACTTTTAACAACACTTTAAGTGAAGATTTGAAGTAATTTCATGGCTTGTATTGTCAGTATTGTGAATATTGGAATTTTTGTCGTACGACTGGGTAATTTCTTAAAACTGAAAATGTATTAGGAAATACTGCTGCTTAATTTAATTTTCTCAATTATTTATAAATCATTAACCTGGAAATACTGTATTAATTGGCAGTCAGTTTATAGTTTTATTTTACTGTGTCTTGAATACCATTTATACAACATGGGAATTATATTAGGCTGCTATAATTTGTTCATTTTTTACCATCAATAATTTTTAATATCAATAATTCAACATAGAAATTCATTTATTAAGAAATATTGCAGGTATTTCTTAATATTATTAGCATATATTTAGCATCTATTAAATCATATTAGGCTAGTTAGTTTTTCTTTATCATGGCAGTACAATTATTTGAACTTAGAAATTGATTTAAAGTCATTCTTTGTATGACTATTGGCATTTATGTCATGTCGTCTGTTTCTGCACTTATTTCTAATGGACAGTTTATTAAGAAATATTGCAGGTATTTTTTTAACAGAACATATTTTTGTGAGAATGTTGTTTTAATTGGTAATCAATTCATATTTTTATGTTACTGTATCCTCAGTATCACTTTTCATCGTGTTATTTCTGTAATATTCCTTTAACAAAATCCAATTACATAATCCTTCAGGAAGCGACATCACTTTAGAGGAGAAAAAACAGCACCACCATCAGTGAAGTATTAGCAGTTGATTTGATGAATTTTGTGATATTATTTGGTTTGTCACTAAAATCCAGTAATAAATTGTGTGTGTGTGCGTGTGTGTGTGTGTGTGTGTGTGCGTGTGCGTGCGTGCGTGTATGTGTGCGTGTGTGTGTGTGTTTCAGTAAAGAGAAAAAAAGCACAGAGAAGATTATCACATTTAATAATACTTGGCAAACAATTGGTGAGGCATTGTGGGAGGAAAATAACACCCATAATTTAATCAAACCAGATACAGATTTACAGAAATTGTACTTATATGACTTAAAGCACTAGATAATAATACTTACATAATTTGTATTATATCATATTGTTATCATATGTTATATGCTATAATAGAAGTGTCAATATATGTGCTCATAACACACATCTAAAGTGCACTTAAGTCATTAGCCATGCAGCAAATAAGGTGTCGAGAACATTTTAAAAGCATTACCATTGGCTTTCTGAAATAAGACTTACAGGCATCTTACTGGTCTCAAGGGCCCATTTATCCCTGAGTGAGAGATTTTATTGGACCTAATCTCTCTTAGTGCAGTTCTAGGGTCATTTTTGTTGTACCAAGCAAATGCTTAGTATGATGGACTTCAGATCCGAACAAACTGAGAGAAACCGAAAACTATTAAAGTTGTCATTCACGCTGCACAAGCAAAAGCAGAGAGATATTTTAAAGGCTTTGTTTTTCTTTCTGAAGTCATATATAATAGTAGAAGTGCCCTTGTCTATATTTTTAAACAAACGATCAATCTGGGTTAAGTATAATTCTGCATTAGATCTCATGCCCTTATAAGCCTGATGTCTCAGTGCTGGAGCACATTCAAAACAGGGAGTAGCAGTACCATAAAAAGCCCTCCGCATGTACACACACACACTTTCACACAATCTCTAAGCATAGACTGAGATTAATGAATGTGTAATCTCACAGGAATGCACTGTTTCAGAGCCCCAGCTGTACCCGAGCACAAAACACACAGGTTATAATCCTCATGCGCTGCATGCGTGTATGAAACAGAGAAGAGCATGAGTACATAATAGACTGATCTTTGGTAGAAGCTTCAGGTCAGGTCACATGTGTGCTATGCTGTGTGCCTATTGGAGTTCTTTGGTCATTTACAGTGAAAACGCTCAAAATGTGAAAGTTTCTATGGCATCTTCTTTTTAGTCTTGACGAGGCCTTTCTCTACTAGGCAGCGGTAAAACTCCTGGATATACGTGTACACACACTTCCAGTCGGGCAATCGCATCCGCATCAAGTCATCAACGTCCAGCAGACGAGGACAGTCAGCTAGTGTCCTACACGCATAAAGATAATTAGGTCTATTTTTAGCACCGTTATGATTTTTTTTTGCATTGTGACATTATTTTCAAGCACATTTTTGTAGCAAAATACCCAAAGCACATTTCCTCTGCTTACCACACATTTCTGATTACAATAGTGTAAGAAAATAGTAATCTTCATTAAATTATTTATGTGGATTTAATGATCAAATGTGCCTGGATAAAAAAAGATTAATAATTTTAAATTAAGGTAATTAAAAAATATATATTATTGTAATATTTATTTTGTATTATAATAACATTATTGTATATGATAATTATACATGTATATACACACACTCACTGGCCACTTTATTAGGTACACCCAGAACTGCCTTAATTCTTCGTGGCATAGATTCAACAAGGTGTTGGAAACATTCCTCAGAGATTTTGGTCTATATTGACATGATAGCATCACGCAGTCGCTGCAGATTTGTTGGCTGCACATCCATGATGTGAATCTCCCGTTCCACCACATCCCAAACGTGCTCTACTGGATTGAGATCTGGTGACTGTGGAGACCATTTGAGTAAAGTGAACTCATTGTCATGTTCAAGAAACCAGTCTGAGATGATTTGAGCTCCGTGACATGGTGCATTATCCTGCTGGAAGTAGTCATCAGAAGATGGGTACACTGTAGTCATAAAGGGATGGACATGGTCAGCAACAATACTCAGGTAGGCTGTGGTGTTTAAACAATGCTCAATTGGTACTAAGGGCCCCAAAGTGTGCCAAGCAAATATACCCCACACCTATTACACTACCACCACCAGCCTGAACCTTGAGACAAGGCAGGATGGATCCATACTTTCATGTTCTTTACGACAAATTCTGACCCTACCATCTGAATGTTGCAGAAGAAATCGAGACTCATCAGACCAGGCAATGTTTTTCCAATCTTCCATTGTCCAATTTTGGTGAATCTGTGCACATTTTAGCCGTTTCCTGTTCTTAGCTGACAAGAGCGGCACCCGGTTTGGTCTTCTGTGGTTTGTGCATTAAAATCCCAGTAGATCAGCAGTTTTTGAAATACTCAGAGCAGCCCGTCTGGCACCAACAACCATTCCACGTTCAAAGTCACTTAAATCCCCTTTCTTCCCCATTCGGATGCTCTGTTTGAACTTCAGCAAGTCGTCTTCACCACATCTAGATGCCTAAATGCATTGAGTTGCTGCCATGAGATTGGCTGATTAGCAATTTGTTTTACCAAGCAATTGCACAGGTGTGCACCTAATAAAGTGGCCAGTGTGTATATATATATATATATATATATATATATATATATATAGACTATTTCTTTCTTTTTGGCAGGGAAGTATGTCCCAAACATTTCTTTATGAGATTCAAAGGTGTATGCAGTAAATAGCGTCAAGTCTTACTCTGCAGCCTTGAATGCTTTCTCAAAGTTGGCCCTGCGATCATGGGGGTCGAGAGTATAATATTCAAAGCCCTCTGGGAAGAACCTGTGCACCAGGGCGCAAAACGCCAGACCGTCTGCCCAGCTAGAGGAGAAATTATGGATGCTCACACCCTAAACATAGAAATAATTACAAGAGGGAGAATCACAACAAAGCTGTGAAGAAGAAAAAAACCTTTTAAATAAATAACAAAACCCATTTTTAGGACCATTGGATTTTTTTCATTGTTTAAATGATAAAAGACACCCACCACCACACAACTAATTTACGTTATTATAATGCAAATAAAAAATTAAGTATTTATACATAAATATTTGATAAATGTATGCTGATTTACATTAAAATAAAATTAACATTAAATAAAAAACAATACAGTTTAGCAGCGGCTATTTGCACTGTGTAAATAGCGAAAGATGTAAATAGCTATAGATTATATTTACACTATGTTTAAATAGCAAGATTTTCTGCTATTTACACTACTACTAATGCAATTAGTGGCAATTATCTGGACCTCAGTACTGTAGTACATTATAAAACAGTACGCAATAATAACGTATTGAGTGTAAATTATAATTTTTTATTTCAAATCAAATTAAACTCCACCTTATTGAGACAATAAAGCCCTCCCTACATCTACCCTAACCCTACCCGATACTTTATTTTAAACTTTTTTTTATTATTTTCAACTTTTTTTATGAAAATAAATGCCTTTCCGATGCGATATGAGATTTCAAAAGGGAGAAAAAAAAAGATTGGCAAAAGGTGGGTTCAAACTCGGGTCGATCGCATCAAAAAGCACGCGCCTTACCATCTACGTCATTGAAACTTATGTGTAGCATGGGTCTTTTTTCAGTGTTGACTGTCCCAATCACACGTTGGTGGGCGGAGTTAGTGTAAATAGCTTCTGCCAACCAGGCATATGCACATAGTGTAAATAGACACTCCGTGGTTGTAATAAAGGGAATCAAAATTGATAATTTACAAAAAATAAATGTAAGAAAATCAGGATGCATTACAGTTATGGGAAATTTGCTTATTTGTCATAATTTTTGGATTCTGTTGTGAAATTTGACCTTGAAATTTCCATTAGATTCACACAGGGAGGTTAGCATAGCCCGAGACATGTAGAAAAACAGAAACGGTTTGATTTTATCTTATTTTGTCTCTTCAGGCCCACCTCATATGGTTCAGTCTTGACCCGGCACCAGTCCAGCAGCATCTGTTTGACATCTTTGGTATTTGGGCCCCCGACTGCCGAGCTGCCCGGCACTTTAACCCTGGCCACATGGGACTGAGCCGGGCTTTAGGAGGAAAACAGCACACTCAATCAACGGGATACACCCCATGCTGTCATCCTGTCAGGACTCTAGGAATGACTCACCTGCCCACAGTTTTTGGAGAGGAAGTAGAGGTTGGTGGAGAAAATGATTTTGCTTGAGCCATCCCTGTATCGAAGTGAAAGAAAAAGACAAAGGTTATCAAAGCCTTGCAGATCGAAGTGCAGTACAGGTACATAGAGTTCAGAGCCTCATGAGTGATGGTCACTCACTTTGTGGGTTGTACTGAGCGCCACTCGAGCCATTAGCGGGTTTCTGATCCTTATTCAGTCCAGCAGCTGTCTTTCCTCCGCCACCCTGCTGATGCAAGTTCTCCATTCGGGCCGCTCGCTCTCTATCACGCCGCTCTGACAGAAACAGAGGACTTTCACTCAGAAAACAAAAACAAATGAAATAATTGTTTTCTGAATAGGAACAGCAGAAGTTTATTTTACTAAGTTTACTTCTTTTGGTTGTTTGTGTAATAGTAAGGACTCGGAATCTCGTGAAACCTGTTAAGAACATGTCTGGCTTATTTTCACACACTACTGTTCAAAGGTTAGGGGTCAGTATTGTTATATTTTTTTTGAACAAAATTAATAGTTTTATTCAGCAAGGACTCATTAAATTGATCAAAAGTGAAAAATGCCTTGTTTTTACAAAAATATGAAGCGGCTTAACTGTTTTCAACATTTATAACAATAAGAAATGTTTCTTGAGCAGTAACTCAGCATATTAATGATTTCTGAAGGATCATGTGACACTAAAGACAAGTAATCATACTGATAAATTAGCTTTGATCACAGGAATAAATTACTTTTTAATATATATTTAAATAGAAAAATTACATTTTTTTTACTGACCTCAAATGTTTGTAATATTATTTCACATATAGCAATTATGATTATCATATTATTATTAATCATAACAAGACAATGATAACCTTTTTCATTGAATTATTTTATTACTTTGATATTTTACTTTGTTGCATTACTTTTGGGCCGATTAAAGACACTACCTGTTAATTTTTTAATGATACACAAACTCTCGTTCTTATTGCTTCTAACATTATCTTAATTTTGTATTTTATTATCACTATATATTATTGAAATTGTAAAGTATTTTTACATGATGTTTGTATTTGTTGTACTGTCTTTAACTTTAACTTAATTTCAAATTCATTGTATTAAAGTTTTAAAAGTATGATGATACTAATAATAATGAATTTGGTAATGAGATAAAGATAATGAAACTTGAATGAAAATTATGCTTACAATACACACAATAAAACATAATATGTTTAAAAAATATTCTTCATTTTCTTCATGCTAGATATTAATTTATTTTGACTTAAATGTGACCAGTTTTGTGAGATTCACCTAAAATATCGTCAGGAAGCACATTAGACTCAGCAGACCATGTCTGAGCCATATATACTGAATATGTGACATTAGAGACATGACCCGGTCCTCACCCCTCTTTCTCTTCAGCAGTTCTCTCATGGCAGCGCGGATCATTTTCCTCTCCTCGAAATCCACAGCCTTATCTAGCTAGTACATGCAATAAACAGAAGGGAAACACTTTCCTAAATATGGAAACCATGATAACAAACCCACTGCGCCTGTAGCACCATTAGTTGCCTCTTACCATATTATTGAGGATCTCTTCATCCTCTATAGCTGCCAGCTGTTCGGCTGTCAGGGGACCCATCATATCAGGTTGCTCTTTGGTACCTGCCTCTAATGTTCCCTTCTCACCCTCCATCTTTAGTGACAGCTGGGACAGAAGGAGGAACAGGAGGTGTTGATGGAGCCAGGTTACGAGATGTGTGTATCTCCATGTGTCCGTGGGAATGAGGGAGTGCGTTTACAGAAACTCGAGGGAAAGAGATTCTAGCTGAATGCTTTGTGCGAGAGCTAGTACAGAGATATTTTGAGAAACTCCAAGATGCTTGTTTGTAGCTAAAAATTGCTGGTCTAATTAATTGCAGCCAAATTATTGGTTTCAGCGGCTTCTGAACAAACAGATTATATAAAAAATATTTTTTTTCACATATTAAATATCAAGCTGCTTCAGGCCATATATAATGATGACTGTTTGCATCCGTTTATCCGGAAAAGGACATCAGGATGGCAACGTCCAAATATTCATCTTAACATAAACAGAAACCATGCTGGTTGGCATTGACATAAGCCAGTGCTTTAGGATGGGTTTTTCACCTTCTGCCCATAGTCCTGTAAATGACTCAAAGGCAAAGACATCTGTGGAATAACATGCTTCATGAGTGGAGAATATTTTTTACAGGGGCTCCAAAAAATATTTAGATACTTAAAGGGATAAAAATTCTGTCATCATTCTCATGTCGTTCCAAACATGTATGACTTTCTTTTCATTTATGCATTTGGCAGATGCTTTTATCCAAAGCGACTTACAGTGCCTTCAGGCTATACATTGTTTATTTTATTTGTCAGTATGTGTGTTCCCTGGGAATTGAACCCACAACCTTTGCGCTGCTAACGCAATGCTCTACCACTGAGCCACATGAACACCTAATTGTTTTATCCTAATTTTTCTCTTTGGAAAGAAGATCCCAAACAACATCGGACCCCTTTTGATTTCCATTAAATGGGGGAAAAACATTTCTAATTTTTACAGTTTGGAATGACATGAGGATGAGTAAAGGGTAAATGAAGACATTGTTATTTTTGTGTGAACCATCCCTTTAATAATAAAAAAATGTATTAATACTGCTGCATTAGACAGAAAATATTTTATTTTTAATAAAAAAAGAGTGTTTCGTAAGTTTTAAATGATAAAACAATATATATTTGGTGGAAAAAACATTTGATTTCAATTCTTCTGTAATCATTTATGAAACTGCAAAAGGTCCCTTGTGTCCCCTAAGAAACTCTGTTTGCTTATTTTCCTCCATATTTCCACCTGATTTCCTCCCACTCCTATTTTATTCATTAGTGTTCTCTAACAAAAGTTTTGCATTTGTTCATGTTAAACTATGTTTGCTCTGAAAACTCACAATTATTGTATTCCCAAAACTGCTGCATTCTCTCACAAAAGTACAAAGCCCTATACATGATGTGAAAATAAATAAATAAATTGTGGCCACAACTTAAAGAGTTTATTCCCACAATTTATTAATAAGTTCCCTTGTTGTAGGCAAATAATGGCCACGCTGTACTAATTTGTTCTCATGATTTTTTAATCAGCTCTCTTAATTTAGTTCAATTGTGGTGACAGCGTAACTTGATTAAAATGAGGGAACAACCACTAAACGAAGGAATAGATGAATCATTTTGGAAATGAAGTTCCCTTAAGAAACTTTGCGTTCACTCACAAAAGCATTGAAAAATAAGTTTCTCTTATTTAACTTTGCCCATCCCCATATACCGTTATGGGCTCCATAGTTGTCAAACATTAGTGGATCATGTTCATAGCTAATGCCTTACTCTGACATCTTTGTACACCAAAGGGAAATGCAAAAGTGGCTCAGAAGATTGAATTAAGTCCTGAGAAATGCTCTATCAGCATTTGAGTGCAGATGCCTCAAGCATCCAGATACACTTTAGTCCTGCTGTATGTTAATATGTGTTGGGTTTAATGTGTGAGCTGAAGCTAGCAGAATAGATAATGTTGTTTCTGGATGCCATAATACAGTTTTACACACATAACAATGTCTGCGTAATTTATACAACCGCTCACAAACAATTTGCTCTTACACTGGTCTAATAGCTGTTTTGTAATCACAAAATCACTACACTGAAAGATAGATGGAAATTGATTAGAAAAACAACAAAAAAGTTCTTGTAAAATATGAAGCAGAGAGATGAAGCTCACCGATCTCACTGCAGCTGTCCAAGAGGAAAGGTCTTGCGGTCTGATGTAGAAAGATGAACTGTGGGATCACATACACTCAACACTACTCAACTCAGATGCTGGAGAGACTGAGTTTTTCAGAGTCACCGTGAGAGCCCTCCCACCCCAATCCTCATCACCCTCTTCTGAAGGAACCAGGGGAAAAAAAGTGGCAAGAGCAGAACGGGACATTTAGTATTAGTGACATATTTGGCATTGCTTGTCCTGATCTTTCCCTACTGCCAGTTTTTACTCCCAAGATAACACTGCGTCATTATTTTATCTAAACACTGTCACTTTCAAAAGTGGTAACGGAGTATTTATATGTTTGAAACCAGAGGAAAGAAAACGTTGAGATAAACTGTGCTCCCCCAGCATGCCGTGTGTTGACAGTGATTGCATAAGCAGGTGGCCTGGCTCCATGCTGAACTAAACAGTGAATGAGTGGACAGATGGAGAACACTGCCTTATTAAGGCATAAGAATGATATTGCCTAGCTGCACCACCATGTTTACACAAATCAGACACATCCTTTTCTCTTATGCAGACATAAACACACTCGTCGCAGCATTTATCTGCAAAAGCAGGGGCCAGAAATGTCATTGGCACATGTATATTTTCACGTTCACGCCGTTGGAGTGTGATGGAGGCGTTGAAATGAAAAAGCAGTGTTTGGCTCCACCTACTGGTGGCTGGTTGTGGTCATTAGCTGGCAGAGATGAGCTAGCATGACACATGGAAACAGTGAGGATGAAGGAAACCTTGACTTAGACTTGATGTTCTGTGAGTCATTGTGACTAATGTGACATATTAACTATACAAAAGTGGTGCTGTTATAGTGACGGAGTCATGCAAATGCACTTACAATGTAACGTTTCATAACTTTCAACATGGACGAAATGATAGTTTTGCTAAACTGTGCAAAACTGGCTGCTGTCATCTCAAAAAACCTGAGTGTCAATACAAGTTAAGCTCAGTTGAGTGTTTTCTTTTGCAAAAATGGAGTTTAAATAAGTAAATACAATTTAAAAGCAAGAATGTGGAGCTTAATATTATCTTTAGTTTAAACTTGTGTATTTTAGGGTTTACAGCATTATGTTGTGACACCAACAACATTGTACTTTTTTATATTGTTTTACACAGAAAAGGTTGGTAAGTGATATTTGTCACGCTAAAATTATGTTAACATGGATATTGTTTATATTTTGTGGTCAGAGCTGGGTAGATTACTTACAAATTGTAATTACATGACAAAAATCGTATTTAGTAACGTAATCCATTACATTACACATTTTAGGTAATATAATCAATTACTTTTAGATTACTTTTGATTAAAATAGTTTATCACATTGATTTAAATAGCATTATCTTGTACCACAAGATATAGATCAAAATAGCAAAGAGTACTTGTTCCACTCATTGTAATTTGCAACATGAAGTGCATTAAACATTATATTACATCATCAAGGTTTCCCAAACTAGGGTTTGTAAAGGAACCGCAGAGGGGTTGTGAGTTTAATGAAACGCTGACAATTAATTAAATCATAAATCATTTTAATGAAAATAAATAATTTTCAAACAAACTCCCTTTCGAGGAAAGTCTCTTCACTCGGCGGCCGTATTTGCAATGCCACCAGACAGCTTGTACAAGACCTATCTTAATGAAATCTCAAAAACTGCTCGCTGAACTCACAATTAAATTACATGTCAAATCAGCAACAAAAATCTGAAATGAATTGCCCCATGAATGAATGTTGTTTCTTATGCTCAATTTTCCAAGCTAGATCAGCCAATGCGCACGTGGAGTCATAACGTGCTTGTGCATATGCATTGGCTGATCTAGAGAGGTTTCTATATTATAATTTGGCTATTTTATTTAGAGGGTGGGACTATTCCTCCATATTGTGCGTTACTGTTTCTCCATTCATAAATATAGGAGTGAACCGTCTTTGTATTTCTATAGTCTTTGTTTTAAAAAAAACACTTACTAAAAAAGATGAAATATTTGTATTTACCTGCATGCCATGTGATCATTAATCAAAATCAAAGAAACCATGAACATGTAATTGTGATACTTCATTATTGAAATATTTATTTTAAAATCTCAGGGGTACTTAAAGCAAATAATATTTGGTGAATAAGGTTTAGATGACAAAACGTTTTGGAATGCCTGCATTACATATAACTGAGAAATAACATGCATAAGTGCATTTTAATTCGTTATAATTAGTAATACATGGTTAAAAAAACGTCCAGAGTAATAATTCAAATACAAATGAATGTGTTCATCAGTAGTTGATGCAATGTTGAAATGATTTTTATAAATCCAGTTCTCAAATTCTTTCACCACCTGACTAATGACAGATCTCTGAATGATATGATGAAGAATCAATGAATGATGAATAATTTATTGCTATTGTGTGAATAACATGTAATCAAGTTATCTATAAAAAAGTAACTGTAGTCTGATTACAAGTATTTTAAAATGTAACTTACTATGATTACAAGTACTGAATTTTTGGAATCTGATTACGTAATCAGGTACTACCCAGCTCTGTTTATGGTTAAACTAAACCGTTGGCATGTTAATGGCCCCTTTCACTTCCATTTTAAGTTTATCACAGTATTTTTTATTCTTGTTTGTTTTTTTAAACAGGAAAACAAAATCTCAGAGACAATACTAGACCATTATCATGCTGGCTAGCATATTTTAACACATTGCTAACATGTTTTAGCGTATTTCTAATGTTTTAACATGCTACTAGCACGTTTTAACACAACACATTGCTACCCTGTTTTAACATTTCAACACATCGCTAACATGTTTTAGCGTATTTCTAATGTTTTAACATGCTACTAGCATGTTTTAACACAACACATTGCTACCCTGTTTTAACATTTCAACACATCGCTAACATGTTTTAGCGTATTTCTAATGTTTTAACATGCTACTAGGTTTTAACACATTGTTGCCATGTTTCAATATTTTCTTAACATGTTTTAACATATTTCTAACATTTCAACACATTGCTAATATGTTTGAACATGTTTCTAGTATGATTTGTGTTGCTAGCGTGTTTCTAACATGTTTTAACACATTCATAACATGTTTTAGCATATTTCTGTTTTAACATGCTACTAGCATGTTTTAACACATTGTTGCCATATCTTAACATTTCGACATGTTGCTAATATGTTTTAACGTGTTTCTAGTATGATTTATGATGTTAGCATGTTTCTAATATTTCTAACGTTTTACCATTTTTTTTTTTTTTAAATATTTCTAACATTTCAACACATTGCTAACATATTTATAGTATGATTTAACATGTTGTTAACATGTTTTAGCTGTTGCTAGCATGTTACTAACATATTCCTAACAAGCTTTAGCATACTGCAAGCTAGTACTAAAATAGCATACTGCTACTATACTGACATGTGACAACAGAAGGCATGAGACTGTGTGGTTTTTGTACCAGTATATTAATAACTTTTCATGATTGTAAAATACATCAATATAATAAAATAAGCATTTACATCTGATATTTTGCTGACATCAGAAACCATATGTCAGGAGCTATACAGTTATGCAAATCATCAGTGCAATTTTGTGCTGCAACCAATAAAAGACCCATCAAAACCGTCAGTTCCACGACTGTCACTCTATGTTCAGAGATCTCAGCATTCAAAACATTACCGAGTACATCAGTGACCCAGTAAAATGTCAACAAACATCATCACAGGAATAAGCAATAACATCTGAGGTATTTATCGGACAACCCTCACCTCATGTTTGATGGCGAAGTGTAAAAAGTCAGAAACGTAGCTTTTATTCTGTTGATAATCATTTTATACTAATTGCAGTTAACCGCTGTGCTTGTAGTAGAGATACTGGACAACATTATACAATATGAAAACGCAGTAACTCGCATTTAGTGATAAGGTGCAGTCACTTAAGCGAAATTTCAGCGAAAAAGCATTGTACGGAGCAGAGTTTACACTTAAGTCACCTTTAAACAAATCAACTTTCTGTTGGTCAGCGAGGTGAATTTGCATGAAGAATTTCCCAATCAGTTCCTGCTGAAATAACTGTTGATCAACAATAAATGTGACTGGACCTATAAGACTTTGCTAGGCTGTTTGATGTAGCCATTTTGAAATGATGGCCATAGGCCATTAACCATGCCTGCACAACCGATTAATAGAAGTGTTAGCGTCCCCTTGTGTAAATTTCAAATATACCATCCTTAACAATGGATTACACCAAATAAATCAACTGATCTTGTACGATGCTTTTCCTATGATGCTGCTCACTAGAAGTGAAGTAATGAGTGCAAACACTGAAGCATGAATGGACAGTTGAGACCTTAATAAATAAAGCTTGAAAGGCTGGTGTTTCCTTATGAAATCAGCTCTCAGGTAAACACACTTGAGTCAGCGTAGGCTTTTATCATGGCTCCATAAGACAGCCTAGACGTCAACATCCACTGAGATACATTCACATCCTCATTCATTTCCAGTTAGCCAAATCTAAGAACCCAAACATGGTTTGAGTGAGTCAAGTTATACTAAGCCCCAGCTATGAATTCCCAACATGCTGGGGAAAAGGCAAACTGCTTGATATTTCTATCTAATTCACTTCAATTCAGTTCAAAACAAAGTCATAATAATAAATGAAAATCCGCTTTCTATCCAGCAGATGGCAACAAAACTCTTTGAGGGAATGACCTTGCTATGTACCTTGGTCTATAACCTCTTTTAGTGTCCTTTTTTTTTATAACAGCATCAACACAAATCAAAGTGGAAGGAAAATAATACAGTCCAGCAGGCGTCAATTAAAAAATTAAAAAACAATCAAGAAACTAATAGAAAAGGATGAGCACCCACTCAGGAGACAAGCAAGGAATCCATTATTGAAGGATTTAAAGAGGACAATGGGAGAGAAAATATCATTTTGATTTCTCCTAAGAGATTATAGGGTGCTAAAGATGTTTGAGACTCCTTAGAGAAGCCTAATAATAATTACATGCACTGGGAATTACATAAGAGGCACCAGTTTAAACCTGCCTGCCTTTTCATAACCTAAAAAATACTCTCAGCTGTTACTTTGGGTGAATCTCACTCTAGCTTGTCAGGAACACGCCCGATCATTTTTATTATACAAAAAAATAAAATAAAATAAAAACATTTGCCAAGAAAGTTTCCTCGTTCTCATTACTGCAATGTGAAAAAGTAAATTCTGTGATAAACAATTAACAAAACATTCAGATGCATTGCAGTAATGAAATAAGAGGAAGAATACTGGTTTCTCCTTTCTACTAAACCAGAGAGGTATGAAACAAATGTCTGAATAAAAGTGAACCCAAGAGGAGCCAGTAATCTTGCTCGTCTCCATTATGTAAACATAAACCAAGATGAAAAGTGATAGTGCTGTAATAAACACAGGATATTTGTTTAAACATGTCACCCTACAGAAAGCTGCCTTAATAGTACCGTCCCATATCACCAAATCAAGACGGCTGATTACAGTACCTAAAAATACATTATTCCCATGTATGTTTCTGTGTCTATCTCTAGTATTCAAAAAGTGCCAACAAGTCCAGTAGCATCTAAAGAGGTCCAGAGCAAACGGAGCACTTGTATTTCACAGTGCATTAGATAGATACAGTCACAGAATGAATATGGCAGGACATTGGAGATCTTCCCGATGCTCATGCAGGAGTTTTCACGCACTTATAAGCGTGTGTTGGCAAAACAGAGGTAATAAAATCCGAACAAACTGTTGCCGTCGGCATTTGCTAAAAAAAGGCATGTGATCAGTCAGTCAGTCTCAGAGATCTGGTAGATGGAGCTTCCTCCACTGGAAGTATAACTGAAATGAAATATATTGGCACAGTGAGGAGGTACTGGGGAAAACTACACCTCCAATATCATCATCATCATCATCATCATCATTATCATTATCACCGCCAACCAGGACACCTCGTATCTAATCTGACTCCATATTAAACCAGCTAACACTGGATGATGCTCGGCCTTCTGTTCCAAAACCTAGTGCCAATGTACGCTGCATTTCTTAGGCATTGTAGATCGCAAACATACTTGATTCATTCAAAACTGAAAAGTATCCATTAAATAGTTCAATTGAATTAAAAATAGACTATGTTATCCAGTATTGTGTGCTTTGTATTTTGCTTATTAGCGTATCACAGCGTAAGCTTAGCAACATGCTAACGCTACACGATTTGCCCAAAGTATACTTTTGTTTGTATGTGCGCTGATAGATTTGTCTAATTGCACATGCTCTGTACGCTCAACTCACATGTGTGTCTTGAATTTCTTTTGCACTAATTAGATTATCCACAAGGGGACAACCTTAAAATTGAGAAAACAGAAGACGAAAACAAACACAGGGCAACAACTATAGATAACCATGCTGACAAGTGCTTGTGTGAAGGGAAAGAGATACACTAGATTCCAGTTTAAACGAGCAAACTATTTATCACATTTGTAACAAAACAACACAGACACTGGACAACATTTTGTATTGGCCACATGATGCACTTTCAATATAAAAAAAGTATCATTTGAAAAGCTATGTGTTCAGCTGTCGACAAATTCTAGCATTTAAGTCAAAAGCAACGTATACTTTGGGCTTTAAAATCACTTGTGAGGTGAGTTTCTTGTGCGCTTTGTGTCAGGAGTGATATTTGTATGATAAACAAAATTGCTGCCTATGTAAAGCATTCCAGATTGGTTACTTGGTTACGAGGGTCGTTTCTGTTACATTTGCATAATTTCCATTGTTTTGTTTCTATTTATTTTTTGAGTTTTTGCCTATTATTAGGATAGGATAGTATTGTAGACAGGAAGTGAAGTGGGAGAGAGAGGGGAGGCGGGATCAGGAAAGCGCAACAGTGCTATATATCGGCATGCTGCCCACAAGGCTTTTAGTAATTTTGCTGTGTTTTATCATTTTTTATATGACTTTATTATTATTATTTTAGCCATTTTAGTACATATTTTAGTTTCGGCAACTACCTAAAATAAAAACTTTTTTTCTAACTTTAGTTCATATTTATTTCAAAAAACACATTTTTTGTTGTTTTAGTTTAAGTTAACTATAATAACCCTGGCCCAAGCTTTTCTTTAAATAAAAGAGGTTGTGGACTAAAGAGAGCCATGACCTCTTTTCACTTTAGCTATAGACAGCAGCACTGCAGCTCACTAGGTTTTGGAACACAGCCTTTGAGTCTCTTCAGTCTATTTTCTCATGAACCTGATTATCTGTCCTCTCGTTAGGCTCTTGAGCTGCTTCTGCAGATGATTCTTCTTCTGAACAAGGTTCTGGAGTCTTTGATATGCTCGAATCATTCTCCTTAACACAAACCACGTCCTCTCCACTGCCACCGGTTGGTGTCCGGGCTCTCCGTGCGTCGATGTAAGCTACGATGATCTCTGAGTTCTGGTAGATGATCATGCCTGAGAGGGTGAGCGCAGCTCCAGCACAGCTAAGAGCCGTCAGCTCGTGCCCAAACAGCAGCTGGGAGAGCAGCAGGTTCCCCACCACGCTCAGGTTGCCCAGGATGTGCAGCGTGACTGCGGAGGTCAGGGTGATGACACAGCAGCTGGCTAGGTTGTAAAGCACTGAGCCCAGACAGCTGAGCAAGATGAAACCCCAGAGGTGGTGGTCATACTGGAAAGGGGACTGCAGTGTGGCCCAGTTCTCCAGAAACAGGGCGGCTATGGCCAGGATGCAGAAGCTGGGGATGGACATCAGATACAGTAGGAAGACAGAGTTGATCTTCTCCTCCTTGAGCAAGATGCCTGACAATTACACATATGCAAAAGAAAGAGTGTGTGAGTTTAGCTATTATACCGCTTTATAGTTGCTCAGCACTGACACACATTTTTGGCCATCTGGATTTTCATTTACTGAAGCACATGCTAAGATATGGTGTGACGCATATAGTAAACAACCTTAACCTCTGTGATGAAACGGTCACAACTAAAATAGACCACTGAAAAATAAAACCAACAGATGACATGGAGTATCTCTCCTGGACCTAGAATGCACTCTGTCATTCTTTACAATTTAATACAAATTTATCGGGATGGATGGCTGAAATATGTTCAAAATTCTTCACAACTTAATACCTCATGGGCCTGTAAATTGTATAAATAACTTTACAGTTAATTAATTCATTATTAAACATCTATGTAATGTAGTTAATTCAGTTTAAACATATTGTCTGTATTTTAACCACATTTTATATTATATTATAATAATTATATTTATTGTATTGATAATATAATTATATTATGAATGATACTTTACTTTATTACTACATCATCTAAACTTCTACATGACAATTTTCAATAATCACATTTTCGTTCAAATATCTCCCGTTTTTTTATTGTATTAATTAAATTAATAAAAAACTCTCTTGCTTCCTGACCAAGGCTATATTTAAATTATATATTTAATTATATCCATCTAAATGTCTTATTTGTCTATTAATGTTCACTATTAACATTACCCCCTGGTCTACAAAAATAATAATACATTTTTATTATTGTTATTATTAGTAGTAGTAATAATAATAATATCACACCTTGACCAAAACTATTTATTTGCTTAATTTAAAAAATATGTTGTAATTATTATTAATAGTGGTAGTAGTAATAATATAAAAATAATACGATTTAGCCTCGATGACATGCACTTGGTTCCTTCTCGGTTTGCGAATATTGACCCATCATAGCATTAGTTGTAGAGAACAACAAACAAGACTTTGTTAAAAACAAGGCACTGCCCATTTAGCTTGCAGGCAAACTGTAGGTTATGTTATTCTACGGTGACTAAGAATTGTCTTTGACACACATAGCATTGAATAACATCAGCATACACGACTGCAGCTGTATGTGACGAGTAGTCATAAAAAGACTAAATGTGTACAAAACAGGTTCTGTCAGTAAACTGCAGACTCTTGCCCTCAGTCCGGTCTCACTCCTTGATGTTCTCAGGGCCTACATAATTACTCTAGGGAGGAGATCACTTAAACAAATGGCGCTCAGCTGACTCTCGTTTTAAGAAAGCAAAAACGGTCAAGTGTCCAATCCCTGTCTGTTTCTGTGAGGTCATTTGCTACTTGGGAAATCGGGTTAAAACAACAGCAGCAGCAGCGGCCGCTCACGGGCGAGTGTCTGGAACAGGATGTGCCAGCTGTTAGCAGACGGGACGTTCCCCTCTCTGACTCAGACACACACACCAAAGAAGTTACATAAATAATGACAGGAGAATGTGAGCTAGCTGAATAGAGAGACAAAAATAGGCTGTGCTCTCAGGGACATTTGGTTAAGAATATTTATCATGTCAATAAAACAGCCGGTGGCTTTATAAATGACGATTAAGTTAGATACAGCTTCAAATACCTTTCTAAAAAAAAAAATGTATTGTCAAACTGATCAGAAAAAACGCTCCAGTTTAACTGCGGGTTATAGGAAAGCGCACTAGTCATCCGACTCAAGAATGAATCGTTCTTGTGAACCGATTCTTTTTGGCGATTCGTTCAAAACGATTCGAAAGGCGTCATGAATCACTTGACTTGTTTGAGAATCTGAAGGGATTCCACACCTTACTCAGCCCTATACATTTTTATGACAGAAATATGACTTCTCCAGTTCGTGTTCACTGCATATGGATTTATTTTATCTTACAAAAAGCTGTTTATATCCAATAAAATATTTTAAAGCTGACAAATGTCACTATAGAAGTTGCATGAATATCAACTACCTTGACATGTACAGTTAAATTTGCCAGTTATTTCCATGTTTTCCATGACTGTGGAAACCCTTAATCTATATAACTGAATAGAAAACTTCATAACATTTACCTAAAGTAGCAAATTGTATTGTTGTAACCGTTGTAACGAATTTGAGTTAAAGATTCAATAAATCGAATCGTTTGAACAAATCGGTTCGCTTATATGAATAAAGCATTCTCGAAGCTTTATTACTGAAGCACATTTTTCTCTTTATATAATTTTTCTTGCATTTTTTTATTTATTTACTGCATATTATAATGTTATTATTGTGATGTAGGCTACTGGTTATATTTGTGTTTTAGATTTGATCATTTGTTATTCTACCATAATTGTATGATAAAAAAACGTACTTTGTTGAATGGTTTTTACGCCTCTTAACATAGTGGCGGCGAACACAAACAGGCAGCCGGTCTTGTCGAACTGGACCTCGCCCATAATGCTGAACGACGCCCCGAGGCAGATCGGCATCATCGCGGTGTACTTCAGGATGTGGTGCTGCTTTCCGAGGATCAACGTGGAAATGGCCAGCGTGAATAACGGCGTTGTGGTGTAGATCATCTGCGCGAACGACAGCTGCACATAATTGAGTCCCACGTTGCCAAACGCGATACTGGCACAGAATGTCAAACTCAGCAGGAATACTTTGCACTTGGCGCTGGTGGTTAAATCCTGCTCGCCGACGCCTTTGTGCCGGATCCCCCTGCACTTGATCAGTCCGTAGTCCACCACGATCGCCGTCAGCATGTGGAGGGCTGACAGAAGCAGCGGGTATCTGAAGTTGTACACGGAGAATATCCATTTGTTGAGGCTGGATATGGTGGTGCCTGTCACCAGCCACACGGACACTGCGAACATAAGGTGCAGTGTTTCTGGAGGTTGCCTCCTGCTGTTCCCCGTGCCTCGGGTCTCCTCGCACTTGGTGGAGAGGCCATCGGCGCTGATCATGTTCGCTTCATCTTCACACCTGCAGGGTAAACACATCTTAAAATAGCAATGTAAATACATCACTCATCTCCGCGAATCAAAAAAACGCAGTGGCGGTATTATGCGAGTCGGAAGTATTCATTCAGTCTCTGTTGAAGGAACTGAAGCCGATGTGATGTCCTGCCTGAGTCTGACTCAACCCGTATAGCAACTGTGTGTTTTGGAAGCGGACAGTAACAACATCCCGGCTTTTCTACACGTGTTATTATGTGTTGTGGGTCTGGTTTGTGACGTAAGGCCTGGGAGCTTATTTTAGGCATGCGCAATAGTGGTGTTTCATTCGTGAACGAATCGGTTCGTTTGAACAAATCTTCTATGGGCTAATTCTGCGAAATGGCATATACTGCTTTTCATATTTCTGCCCATATTTCACTCTTAATATGGATTCGATTTCAGGTGCCACAAGAAGTGTTAATGTTTAGTGAAAGAAGGTTAGATCAAAACAGCTAAAACTAAATAAAATAGATATAAATAAAAACTAGATTTAAATAAGTAAATACATGCATAAATAAATAATAAATGCAGTACTATAAGATGGTAGAAATCCATAATAATAGCGTAATAATGCAATAACAGAAACCGTAATAAAACCTTAATAATGCAATAACATAAACAAAATATTTTCCAAATAATATTTTACACACATTTATAATATACATTTTTTTAAAAATGTAAACACATTTGAGTGAACCATTTATTAAATCAAATAGTTTGAGCGAACTAGTTTGCTTAGGCTAAATTAATCTAACATTTTCTTTTCCTCGTGTATAAATAAATATTTAAATGTGTAAGCATAAATAAATAATAAATGCAGTACTATAACAATATTATAATGGGTAGATAAACGTAATAATGTAACAAAAGGGACTAAATATTTTCTAAATTATATTTTACACACATTTATAATAAACATTTTTCAAAATATAAACTGGTTCTTTATACAAGAAACTATACCCAGACTATAAACCCAGACTTACTTTCTTCTGTGTAACATAAACAACAATTTGAGAAAATGGTAAACCAATGAAAATCAAAACAGTTTGTTAACCAACATTCTTCAAAATATCTTATTTTATGCTCTACAAAAGTAAGAAAGTCTTGAAAAGACACGAGGGTGAGTAAATTATAACAGAATTTTAATTTTGGGTGAACCATCCTTTTAATGAATCATTTGCGAATGAATTATTTGATTCAAAAGATTCGAGTCACTGCAATGAATCCCCACCACAATACAGACCGCAGGGAAATTTAACAAGCCAGTCGACCAATCAGAAATCGGCTCGGCTCATGTTGCGCTGCCGGTTTTGGATTGGTCACTCCTAGTTTATTCAAAATACAGTATTAAAATGGTTTTGATGTAAGCAAATGCTAAACAAATTACGGCTATGTTGGATAAACAGTTGGTATAGCCAACTGTATAGCGAGTCCCTCAAGGCTTTTGTCTCTGACTTATTTCATTCGGGATGCCCGACACTGCGACGACTGTCCTGCCCAGCTAAATTAACCAATAATCACATTGTTTGTCAGTCTGAACTATAATTACGCAACATTAACCAGCATAAACTGAGGTCGTTCAAATGTGTAGCGTTACAAACGACGCTGGTCGATGACGTCTAGTCACCGCAACATATATTATCTCTATCGTTTATAAATGTTATTTCCATGGAGGTTCAAGCCAAAACGTCTGTGTATTCTGTATATTCCTTATAATAGTTTTATTCACTCGACTGTCGGTCAGAGTCGGATAATATGAAGGATGCACTGGTCTTGATCAGCACATCGTACGCTACTAACGTTAGTCATGTCCAGTGAATCATGAGAGCAAAGCGTTTCCTTCTAATGCTCATGAATGACACTAGTAGACATAACACAGGCGTTTAGCGGAATAAACACGTTAAGCGTTTCCTTCTAATGCTCACGAATGACACTAGTAGTCCTAACACAGGCGTTTAGCGGTATAAACACGTCGGTCCGCGTCAACATAGTATAAAATAGCACAGTTCATCAGTACCATGTCCAGTAAGATCAAACGTATTTCCCTGGTCTCTTACCTTATTCCCGCACTGCTGAAGCTAGATGCGTTTAATTAGGTTATATACTGCGCGCAGATAGCATCGGCCCTTTCGGTGAACTGCCAGTTGTTGCCAGATCAGCTGTGCTATACGTCACCGCGAAGCGTCTATTCATTCACTGCGCTGCTGACAGGTGACCGAGCCATTGCGTGCTGCTGGCACGTGGACAGTCACTTTTACAAAATATGCTCGAACATCTCAAATAATGCGTGTTTGTTTTAACAACTGGTGTATCGTTTTCTATATAGACTACATGGCAATATTTCTAAATAAATATATCCTTTTATTTTCCCTCATTTAATTTAGCTTATTTGAATGGTTATTAAAGTAATAGTTCAATCAAAAATGAGAATTTTCTGAAAATGTACACAACCTCAGGCAATTCAAGAAGTAGACGAGTTTCTTCACGGGAACAGATTTGTAGAACTTTAGCATTACATCACTTGCTCACCAGTGGATCCTCTGCAGTGAATGGGTGCCGTCAAAATGAGAGTCTAAACAGCTGATGAAAACATCACAATAATCCACAAGAAATCCACTCCAGTCCAAAGTCTACAATCCATATTATTGCCTTTTCAATAGAAAAAATACTTATCTGAATCAGGAGAGTAATGTGCACAGATCAAGTCAAAAACAGTTCTGAATAAAAAGTGTACTGGAACAAGCGAGTTATGGATTCATATTTTGATTGTTTCTTTGAATTGTTCATTTGTTTCTTACAAACAAATAGCTTTACACTTCACAAGATATTAACTAAAGGAATGGAGAGTTTTCACCAGCTATTTGGAATCTCATTCTGATGGCACCCATTCACTGCAAATGATCCACAAACTCATCTACATCTTGGATGGCCTGAGAGTAATTTTTCAGCAAATTTTCATTTTTAGTGAACTATTCATTTAAATGCCTGGGATAAAGTCTGAACTTCTGAACCAGTGGATAAGGATCTTCCATTAGTGAGAGTGTTTCTGCGACTATAAAGAGAATTAACTGAGAATATTGTCACACATTTATTTTATAGTATTGATGTGGAACAAAACATCCAGACATTTGATCAAGGTTAAATAAAACATTATTTGAGTGCAAATACAGCTGAAATTGTCTGGTTCAAAATGCAAATGCAAAACACTAAGAGAATGTAAAAATAAACAAATAATTAATTTTCATATTCACCCAGTAGATTTCAGCATATTTTTGTTGCCAGGAGACTACATTGCTCTTATAAGAATAAAACAATTCTGTGTTGTATTTTACCATGTAGCTCAAAGCAACTCTATGTAGTTTTGTGTATTTGTTGGTGCTGATAGTGGGCAAGTGCACCAACATATAATGTTATTGTGTTACAGGCATCCCGAGTTCGAATCCTGGCTCGAGGACCTTCCACACACATTTGTTGGTGCCGTAAGGCTTTTTGCCAAATTATCGCACCATAATTACATACTCAAGGGAAAGAAACAGAAGCTATTTGCCTTATTAGAACTCAGTGAAAGCTGACTCAGAATTATTTTGAAACTGACATTTCTAGGTAAAAAACTGCATAGAGTTGCTTTAAGTGAGAAATTATGATCCAGTTATTCGAAGACAAGTACGTTGGCGCTAACTTCTGGCCATGATAAGAACTGAAGTGCTACAAAACAAACCAACAGACCTCAAGCAACAATTGATAACCATTGAAATATTGCACATATAATTATTGTTAATATCCTTCTTTTAAATGTAATACATTCAGATTATTTTAACAACCAAGACTGCAAATTCACATCATTATCTTGTGAAAAATTTAGCAAGATGAACTTCAACAAGAGTCACTGGAATGCAACATCTTAAAACTCTGAAACTCTCATAATTATTCAATTTATCTAGTTATAATAATCAGCTTTTTAAGGTTATCAGTATGTCTGGTTAACACTGTACATTGGAAAGTGTCATTTTTGTGGTTCTGATCTCTGAAAACTCAAACACAGATGGTCAGTCCTCTTAACTGTCCACGATGCAGTTAGTTCTGACATGGTATACTCTCATAACAGTGGTCTGCTAATATTCTGAATGTTTTAATGCCCAAATATGAGTTTGCCTTCATCCTCATTATTATGGTTACAGTTTACGGTCAGCATTCCTGACCACTGTTCCTTGCAGCATGAATGAAGTATGTCGTGTAAATATGCTTTAGCAGCTAATACTGGAAACTAGAAATTATTGCCACCACAAAATGCTAATTGTTAACAATATAGTCAAGGCCAAAGGTTTGCAAAACACCCTAAAATGAGAACTGATACTGTACCTTCCTGTGAGTGTTAAACAAATGAGCATTTCTGTTAAAGTGCATGCTTAATTTGCATAATTATTTTTAAAATCTGCACTGCATGCAGATGAGTCATATACTGGAACGATGTGCAAGTATTATTAATTCATCTAGTTAAATAAATAAATGCTTGATCGCTTGATTTTTTTAGCATGTTTGCAAACATTTAGCCATGACTCTATATGGAGAATTTCCATTAAGCCGTAATCCATCACCTACACAATGACATTTACATTACGCTTGTGCTAAATAACTAAACGGGCAGCTGAAAACAAATTCTCGCATTAAATATCTAAGCCTTAATAATTGTTATTTTGTAGAAGCAACATCAATTCACTGATCTGGATTCTATCTAGGTTGTTTATGGAGCATGTGTGCACTATTGAAACTA